>SNQJ01S0001186.1:98043-129848 GCA_010110895.2 Picea sitchensis
ATCAAAATAAGATCATACATGAATGATGAGTAGAGGCCCTTGCCTTCCTTTTATACTTTTTGGCTCACCTTGTCCCTCCAAAGTGACTTTCATTTTATTAATATTTAATTAATTAATTAATTAACCTTTTTACCTCTGAAAATTTCCTTATCTCTCCTTGTGGCTTCCCTGGCCACTGAAAGTCACTTCTAGCCATCCCATCCTGTAGTGCTACTCCTCCCAATTCCAATGAGCTATTACACTGAGAGGTTCCTCCAAGTAATGTGCCCAAAATACCCTCTTCAGTGATTTTAATTAACTTATAGCTCAAAATAGTCAAAATCATGGAAATCGTTGGAATGGAACGAAACCAAATCCAACCTGTGAGGAATGGCTCATAATGATGGAATATGATGATAAATGCCAACTGGACCCCACAATGCCTCTCAAATACCCCTGTACTCACTATAACATCCATCTGGCTACTCTGGTCATCATAAGTCTCTGCGTTGTGATGATGTCCCAAAGTGGGGACATTACATTTTGCTTCGCATTGTCCATTATGCATGCAATTTTATTTCCTTCTCTGATATATTTGAGTAATATCTATGATATATGCTATGAATATTTCTATTTGGTACATCACACGGAGATTGGTTATGATTCAAGCAACTATTGAAGAAGAAACTCTATCCCTTACGATATGAAAACGAACACGAACACACGATTCAATGACAATACCTATGACAAATCCAAAGTCAATGTATACATTGTTTCTTTCAAATGACACAATATTCATATGGGGATAGTAGAATATGCACTTGATTTTCTTGTGAAGCACATTAGGGACCAATATTGTTACTTATAGAATGACTTGCCCTTGTTTGGAGTGCAATTCATAAATGGGGCCAATACAAAACTTGTATACCTTGAAGCTTGTGGTAAGAAAAGGTCAACGAGGGAGGAAATTTATTGACAAGATTACTTGACTAGTTTCAAAAAATAAACTCACAAGAAGAGAGATTGAATCATGCAAACAACACTCAATAAAAGGAAGTAAACCAAACAACATTCGAGAGATGTGATCATTGCTAAAATAATGGGCATATGAAGGACCGGTGCTAGGAACTACACCAAAAACTAATACCAAAGAACAAGCAAGGCAATAAGTTCTTGATTACCAAGAATACTTTTTAGGGAGAGGTTGAATTGGTAGAGATTGAAGAACATGTAGAGTCTAGCTCAAGAGCATCTTGTGTCACTCAGAGGATGGTGAATGTGACAATAGACAATGAGGAGATGGAAGCTAGAATGGATAATTTGTTCCACAATATAGTACAAGTAAAGAATACTTGATTGTTAAGGTGGGATTGAGATGAAATATTTTTAAGGCAAGAAAACACATACTGATTGATTAAGGTGGGATTAAGATGCAGTCTTATTACAGTAAGAAAATAAATGATAATTGGTTAAGCATGGGACATAGTTCCTAGTTGATATTCATGAAGAGATTAATCAATGACAATAATAAGTTTGTGTTGTTAGTTGTGAAATTGAAATCAAACAGCCAACAACATAATTTTTTACTACCACTATTTTTTGTTGAGAAAAATTGACAACTTTGACAACTTATTACTAGGGTATCAAGAAGTATTTTTGGAGACAAAAGCATTACCTACTAAAATTTCAATTGAACATGATATTCAATTGTGACAATAATCTATGTTACCAAATGTGGGTTTTAATTGAACTTGTTTCTTGGAGAGTGAATAAGTAAATACAATTTAGGACCTACTAGATTAGGTAGCCATCACGTTGAGCCTCAATTTCTCTTCTTTCTTACCTTCAATTTGATTTAATTGTGATTTCTTTCAACATGGGAGTGGTTAGCCTTGTTGTCTTAAAGCTTCCCTTTCCTCTACTTGAAGCTTTTGCTACACTTACTTCTGTCATCACTTCTTAATTATTTAACTTATTGATAACATAAGTGAAGTTATATGGAACTAATTAATGTTGTCCAAGTTAAAATATTATAAAATCATATTAAGCAGAAATATTGCATGCACAACTTGTAAATTCATAGATTGCAACAATAATATTGCATGCACATTTTCACCTATTGTGGTGTATTAATCAATCAACCAATACCCAAGTTTTCTTTGAAAAATGTATGAAATGAATTGGTGGACTACCCTATAGTGTACTATAGATTCATATCATGACAATATCAAGACACTTTTGAAGACAACTAATTGTCCAATTAGACATATTTCTTTCCTTTTGAATGCAATCTCGAGCCCATGTTTTTGAAATTTTGTGGGGTGGTGTTGAAAATCACCATTGTTCTTATTGATGGGCCTTCATATTCCTATGTTTCTTTTGATAACCTCGACACAATGAAGGACAATAATGTTGGAATAATTCAGTAAGAACAATTAGGAATAATGTATACATGAATTGAAAATTTAACAAAAATTACAAACAAATCGCATACCTTGAAATAGAACAAAAGATTGAGCACATCATTTTACCTCACATGTTTAATTACCTATGGTCATTCAAGTAGACCATTGAGATCACTTCTAATAATAATCATCTCCATTAACTTCACATGCTCATAGTAATGAAGGAAGTATCATACCTTGGATGAGTTCTTCCTTCACATCGTTTATAGTTGGAGGTTTGTACCAACAACTAAGTTCATAAAGTGGTATGTAGCTTCACCTAGTCTATAATCTTGAGATTTATACCACCTTTCTTCAATTTTATTTCATCCTATGTTAGATATTCTCCTTTAATAATCATTGACCTAATAGGAAATTGATTTCCTTCGGATTCAATTATTGATACAATGAGTGTCTTCTTTCTCACTAAGCAACATTCCAACCAATAGTCAATGCCCCATTCATTACCTTTTGGGGAAACCACTATGTATATGTTCCCTGCAAAAAATGGAGTGCCAACATGTGAGCCCACTAGATAAAAAAATATATACTACATTCATTCTAGTTAATCAAAATTAATATAATATTCATCGAACTTGGATATATGAGATTTGATACATGATTATAATGTGGTGAAATAGTTTATTGGTCCTCCAACTGGGATAATTCAACAATTATATGTTGACCAATGGGGAGTGATGCAAAATCCCATGTATCAATCCAGTCTGTGGATTCACAATTGTCCCATTCACTACTAATAAATGCACCATAGAAGTAAGCAGTTTTTCTCATCTATATTTCAACTATAAAATTGTTTGATGTTTGAGCTAAATGGAATTTGTTATCCCTAAAGTCTGCACCAGACTGCTATGGCACCTCACTTATTGCCATGGTTGATTGGTTTGAATTATGGATCAAGTAGTTTGGATAAGTTGGATGGGTATGGGTTTGGTTAGAATATTTCAATTGAGTTTGAATAATCAACAAGATTTCATTTAGTCCAGGGCATTCCCACTAAGAGATTAGAGAAAAATAACATTTGGATGTAGATGAAAGAGAAAAGAAGACATAAACACAAGTTAACAATCTGTTCATAGCGCTCGTTGTGTTTTTCCACTTGCTTAGTCATTTTCCCTTGTAGCCTGGAGTTTTTATTTATGAGCTACTTATTATGTTTCTTAAGATTCCTTATGACTTTGCTTTTCTTACCAAGTTTTTTCCTTTTTGAGCTTTCTCCTGTTTCAACCCTGTCTTCCCATGGATCTTCCTCATAAGCTGATCTGTTTAGATCAATAGAAAGCTTATGCCCGATGGAAATATTATCCATCTTGTCAATATCTGTTGATGGGACCTCAATAACGTCTTATTCTGTTAGTACAAGTGGAGGAGATACTTCCTTACCAAGATTTTGATCTGGTATCTTATGCATCACAGGGCTAATACTTTGTTTCTAGTTTGCTTTAACGTTTTTCTTTGGACTCTTAACTGTAGAAGTCATGCTTTGTCTTTTTTTAGTTTTATTCATGGGCATATCTTTAAGTGTCCTATTGGTTGTTGCTTCTGTTAAGCCCTAATATTGACTCATTACCCCTTAATTGGGGCATATTATATTAGTAATGTTATTTTATTTATGTTGGCTTTAGGCCATTAGTTGTAATTATACCTCCTAGTCTCCTATACATACGAAGGAGACATTTTCATTTTGAATCATCTTGTACTTGAACATTTAAGTGGGGTAAAAGGAGGTTTCCCCCTCAAAGAGGCTTATTATCTGAAATTATCTCTTTTTCAAGGCGTTGAGTACTTTTTTTGAGGTTTTTCTATGCTATATTGATATTTGGTTCTTAACAACTTCCTTACTTGTATCACCTAGAGTATCTTCAGAGATATGATCCTCAATAACAATTGGTTTTCCTGTTTGCAAAGAAGGATCAAACAAAGCCTTTGTGTTCAGCCTAAATTTATTTGTAGGTCAAGTCCTGAGTCTTCTTGATGTTCCCATTAGTTGTTCTCCTTTACCCTTCTGTTGACTGCCTTTGTAATTTCTCCTGTTTTTCTTTGTGTCTGAAGTTTCTTCAACTTCCATGACTGAAATTTCCTCCATAGGTTCAATTATATCTCTTTCAGGAGGTAAATTTGGCTCTTCTGCAACCTTTCTAGTTATTTTTCTGGTGTAGACCATTCTATACTCCAGAGGGCTCTACTTTTCTACGTTAGACACATGTCTCTGTTTTAGTATGTCTTCCTCATGAAGGATTAGTTTCTTCTTGCTTGACCTGGTTTCCCTTGTAGTTGTTGGAGCCTTCATTTGTGCCTTTTTTGGACTTTTTGATGAGCTGTTGACTTCCTTTGAAACTTTAGTCTTTTTTACATCAGTTTTTTTATGAATTTTCTTTTCCTGTTCCTCAAACCCTAATGAAGACAAAAATTGTTCCCAAGAGGTCTGAGTTTTGTCTAACTCTTGTATGACCAGAACCTTGATAAGTCCTTGATGGAAAAGACTGTATGGAGCATTTTTTGGATGGGTTTGTACTTTATTTGCCATCTTAGTCTGACTTTTCAATAAATAGTAAAGTAAGTTTATTCTGCTACTTGCATTTAAATGTAAGAGGAATCTCATAAGATAGCGATGAACAATAGAAAATCTACCTTCACATGTGATGTATTTTTGAACCACTTGTAAGGTATTCTTCCACTCTTCCTTCAACCATGTATTTGGAATCCCTTTGCTCCATTCCGGATCTTGATGATCTGCAATGAGGAACTTATTGCAAATGTATGCTGGTATCTCTTTCTTTTTGAACCACCTCTCTCCACTGATATGTAATTTGAAAGCTGAGGAAACTGAATGCTCTGAAACTTGAATGATAAGGTCTCCAATCTAGGTCTAGAACCCATCAAAATTATTTGAAAAGGTCATAGAAACCTATGTATGATGCCCCTGAAATGCGCTGCAAAAATCATACCATTCGTCTTTGACAAATTTTTCTTTGATTTTTGGTTTAGCCTCCAACAACTCGATTCCATCTGGTTCCAAGCGAAGAAGATGGCCACTTCTGCTGCATGACATTCTTGCAAATTAAAAACTCTAGCTCTTTTCTGTATCAATTAGGGATTCTTCTGTGTATTTAGGGTTAAAACACAATCTGCGAAGAAACATTAACACAACGGGATTTTGTTGCATATGAGAATGATAAAATGGGTATTTTTATTTTCCTTATGAATCAAATGAAAATAAAACAGGTTAATCATTTGAAATCCTATAAATGAATGAAGTAGATCATAACCTAGTCATTGAGATATATGTGGCTATGAATCGATACCAACTCGTACTCTTCTAATCATGATGAGATCACCATATGGATAAGACAAGGTCTGTATCTTTAAAATTTCGAAGAGTTGTGTAAGGTGTCAGGTTGAGCCACACACCTGCATGATTACAATGCGCTGTCGAAATATACAGATTTTTGTAGTGCACTTTTAGAAATGATGTTATTCTTGCGCTACAAAAACTCCACCGTTTTTGTAGCGAATATTATTTGTCCTCAAAAACTTAGGAAATCCTTGCAAATTTGGATTTTAAGTCAATCCATCCCTTGATGTGCCAAATTAAAACCTATGCAATCACCTTTGCACATATCGTATTCCATAAAAACAAATGAAATTTAAACATAAATCTAACAAATCAAAGACAATCACAATAAAGGTGAGCATAGCAAAAAATGACTAAAGAAGATAGAAAGGATATAACTGAAGAAGGGTTTTTGGATTAGTGGGCTAGGCTCAGGGGTAGAGGAGCAGTCATGCATGCAGATTTAGGTACTAACAGAATCCATGAGTGCCCTAGATTGTTTTTCATTCATATGTATGTGATCAATCCACATCAACCACCTACCAAAAATATCTCTACACGTCCTTTCCTTGTTGATTGTTCTTCTCACCTTCTTGTTCCCTCTACCATTACTAAAAAACACTATTCAACGATATATTTTTCATCTCGAATGAGGTAATTTATTGTAAAATTCAATTATTTATTTTGTAACATAGTTTGTATGCACATGCCTACTACATCATGGTTCCCTTTCCCATGCTTAGTCTCAAAATAGTTCCAAATATATGGTTCCTTGTAATTTTTGTGTAACATATAAAAGCATTGAAATACAAAAACATGTTTTAATTGTTCTATGCAACCATATGACCAAATCCAATATCAATCCATCTATATATTCTTATCCTTCAAATGATTGTAGAACAACTAAAAGAAATGTTGCAGATAATTTAAGTCATGTCACCTATCATCTCTTATTCACAAGTGACACTTCGATATAACTCTTTTTTCTTTGATATTATTTAGCCCATGCATGCATGTGATATGGAGCATTAGGATGACCTACTTTGAGTGATACTATTGGATTTCAATATCATTTTGTGGCCAAATGGTGAAGCTCTAAAAAAAACCAACCACTGATAAAATAATACGAATGGGAAAGGTATTTTTTCATATTGTAAAATGCTCATCCTACCATTGAGCTACATGGACATGTTGAACATATTGTTGGGTCTTTTCGAAGAAATCCCTGATGACGTCACAGACTCATACCTGGTGGGACAACAATAAAGACATATATAAGTTCCTTGTTACAATAATCCCCCCTATGACATTTCAAAGTGAAATCTAAAGGAAACATTATTGTTTAAGTACACATCACTAACCTGAGAAATCACCAATTGTTTCTTTTTTCTTTCATGCCATCTCGTAGTATCATATGTGACATATTTGTAGCTTTCCAGGCCAACCTCCTTCCTCCCTAATTCATAATCATCCCTCACATGTATGCACTTGCTTAATAATTCCAGTCCACCACACCTAGGGCATGCCCCATCTAAGAGAGATTTTTGATAAAATGTACAACCCTCTATCCTTGTACACATGATGATATGAATAAATCCTCTAGATGATGTTAGTGATAATATAGTTGAGCATTACTGCACAAGAGTGTTATGCAAAACATAATATTGGTTCATAATATTCTTTAATATTTTTCTATGGTTGATAACAAAAAATTTGGTTAGATAACTTACCTTCAAGTGATGCTAGACCACTTTCATCCACTTGAAGGAATTTAGGAGTTGTTCAATGCACATTGCTTAGTATAGGTAGGGAAGTGTTGATGCTTGTATCCTTCAGGACCAAAACGACAACCTCACAAGGATGTAAATCCTCTTGCGTTTTTATAGAGGTGGTACTCCTTTTTAATTTTTAATTTTTTTTTAAGGATTCTAAATATTCAGAATATGAGACTTTGCATAAGTCCGTCGTGGTAATCAAATAAATAAAAGATTGCAAAAAAGATAAAGGGAAATGTGTTTTTTTTTTAAAGAAAGTTCATGAGAAAGGACCAGGAATTATATACTTCACACATTTAAAGCGAATAAACAAAATTTCCTCACATCCATCATAGTTTAAAAATAAATATTTCTGATCACATGAAAAATTAAAAGAAGATGATCCGCATGCATAAGAGAACTTTAACATAGTGGACACACTGCCAACTCAAATAAAGATAATGATAGATCAACCTCAAATATTTTATATTATGAACACATGGTTACAAAGTACAGTCAAGATTGTTCCCAAACTAACTCTCTTGAAATTTCTAAAAAACATATAGTCTGTTACATATTCTTTGAAATTTAAAATGTGTTTGTCTTAAAGACTAGGATTGGGGATCCTGCGGACCATAAAACAACTAAATACAAGAACTAAGCTCTTAGAAGGAAGATGGTGGGCGACATAAGAACAACAA
Source organism: Picea sitchensis (assembly GCA_010110895.2). NCBI lineage: Eukaryota > Viridiplantae > Streptophyta > Pinopsida > Pinales > Pinaceae > Picea > Picea sitchensis. The sequence goes on from SNQJ01S0001186.1 coordinate 106,274, forward strand.
GACTTGGTAAGAAGAAAAGAGGAGTTTTCAGTCTTCGGTTAAACCTTTCTAGTGAAAGAGGTGGAATAACTTGATGAAGGACTTGATAAAGAAAAATAAGGATGTGATCAACATAAAATTACTATGATGGTCTCTCATCCTTTTCACTTTCTTGCTAATGTCCTTTATCATTTTCATCAATGGTTATAGGAACCGTATCAATTGTTTCTTTCCCCTCATTGGTCTGTTTATCGATAGCTTTCTTGAACCATTCTTCGATACAAATTTTCATTGGTGCCACGTTGATTTCATGCCGGATTTTGATGTGGAACAACTCGCCCTCCAAGTCCCTTAGATCAATGGAAATTCCATGTAATGCTTCTTCAATGTCTTGATTTTTCACAGAGTAGTCCACTGGCCAATTGTCTATGTCGTCCTCATCATATTCAAGAATACCATAGAATTTTTCAAATGACAACCCTTTAAAGATCTCAACTTGCTCGTCAAACTATTACTTTGTTAGGAACAACGAGTTGAGGATCAATTTGGGATCTTGGACTTCATTAGTGATTCCGGCTAGATCCACCTCTGAGACTTTTGAATAGTTCTTCCCTCCTTGATATGGCTTGACCGCATGTTTGAACAATTTTATTCAATTTTTTTATCTTTTCTTTCCAGCACGCGTTCAACTGTTTGATCCAGCTTGGAGAGGGAAGGTCCTCCTCTCTTCTCCTTAGTTCTGTCATATCAGAAACTTTGATTCCAAATGGTACCACAAAATCAAGGTAAAAAACTTCTTCATTCTTTAGGTCGGCTTGAAAATACTCATGGAATGCATGCACCCTCGAGCCAAAAGAAACCATGCTTTTCAAAATTTCCCAATCCTCTGTGATCAATGCTATTCTTTTCTTGATATTTCTCTCTACATAGCTCCTGGTCGATGTAAGTAGGCTTTATGGTCCTTTTAATTTAACATCAAGTGTGGTGGGTCCAACGATTGTCAAATGACTGGCAAAAAGTGGAAGGGGCATTAAGGTGTCTTTCAATTCCTTGATCCTTTCTTTCAATTTCATGTTTTCCGCTTCAAGACCACCAATGGAGTTGTCTAGAGCATCCCTGGTTGCTCTGTGAATTTTTGAAATACGGGAAGGCCGCATATTTCTTAGGTTAACCTCTGAACGAGATTTCCCCTTTTTATTCTTGACGTCACTTTTTTCAATAATCAATTTCTTAGATTCGCTGTCACAGATAGCGCTCTGAAACGAAAATGACTGTTCTTCATCGAAGGTCTCATTCTCAATAATTTCCATTGAAGGATTCTAGTGGATCGTGCTTCCTAACTGATTGATGCTGGGAAACATATTCTCCATGTATGCCTTGAGCTCCATGTCTTCAAGGGAGAAGCTATTGATATCACTCTCTATGCACTGGTCTTCCTCCTTTTGCACGGCATTTTTCCTCTTTTTTCTTAGAGGAATCTTGTACGAGCTCTCAATCTTTCCTGGAGGGGGATTATTTTCTCCTTCACCACCTAAACTATTGTTGGTCACTTTTCTAGATGGGTGGGATGCTATAACATTGCTCTGAGATGTTGTATTCTTGGGAGTAACAATTGGGGACTGGGCACTCTTCTCACTGGTACCCTTTCCTTTCTGCTTGTAAAAATCATTGATACTGAGTATTGTTTCTAAGTCACCGACATTGTGAGTAGGAGCGCCTAAGTTATTATTTTCTTCTTCACTTAGAACAGTATGAATAAATGAATTGCTAAATCCCACTGCTAGCATATGTTCCACAAAAATTATGTTAGGGTCAAACCCTTTTATCCTTTCAACATATTTGAGATTCAGATTGTGGAAGTGGTTTGCAAATTCATTGATTTGTTTAAATTTCTTAATATAAAATCCCCAATTTTCATTTCTCATGAAAAAAGTGCAGCCATAAATTATATTGCCTTGCGACTTTTGTAATAAACATTCTATCAGATATATGGCATGGAAGAAAGGAGGGATTTTCCTTAGAACCGAAAATCCTGATAACATTGTAATTTTCCATTTGCTCCAACGTCCCCTTTTTATCCAGGAATTTACTTGCGTGGGCATATATTCTGGGGGGCATTTTTTCCAAAAAATAATCCTTTAAAAAACGAGACAAATTCATTGAAAACTTCATAGAAATGCAAAGAAGCTTTGTGTCTCCACAACGCTTGGTACCAAAAAGTAGCTGAGTCAAATTCACAATTCACCTTCTTATAAATAGACAATTTAGGAAATTGACAACAATATGCTATCGCAAACACCAAATAAGAAGCCATAAATAATTTCTTATCTTTTTTGTACTGTGACAATTGGGAAGAGATTTCAATGGAAATCGATTTTCCCCAATCGAAAATGGCTTGTTCCTTGACAAAAAAATATAATATATAAAGAATCATACGAGAAATGTTGGCGGTATTTTCTTGGCCTGTCACCCTGGTGAATAACCAAGCAATTCCCCGAAAGGGGTTTTTGAATGAGTTGACCTACAACCTGGTAATATATTCAAGGATGGCCACAGGATTCCCCAAGAACTTAGGTAAGAGGTCCAGGCCATTGCCATGCTTTTTCAGGAAATGCTTGCAATCCTCTCATTTGAAAGTAAGTGTTGGTTCATGGAGTTTCAACATCTTACGAAACACTTGAGGTGAAAGAGAGATGGGAGAATGGTCTTGAAGTTGACTAATCTGTTGACTTGGTATATATTTCTTAGCGCACCAGGAAACCAGTTCCTTATAGTAAAAAACCTTAGGAACACAGCCTGCACGAGCAATTTCAGATGTCCAGATTACTTCCTTCTGAGTAGAAGGGGAGGAGTAGTAAGAATACGCTCTAGATCACTGAAAGTTCTGGTCCTCACGTCCAAAAATATTCAAGGTATCTCTATAGAACTGTTGTCGAGATGCTGCTGCCATAAGTTGACGAGAGCGTTCTTTTAATCCAGATAATATTCAAAGTGAGCGGTTGAGAGAGATAATATAATCTTCCGCGAATCGTGCGTTAATGTGGTTTAATGAGAAATCTCCTCAATCCATTCGTTTATTAATGAAGACCTTTACAGAATTTGCATGATGAGTTATTAGAATTAAGCCATACTAAATGTGTATTGGGAAAAGCACAAATATGGTGGGGATGAACAAGAGTAATTAGAATTTGGGAACTTTTGTGAACCCGCGAACCTATGAACCCGCGGTTGCGAATGATAGAAAATTGGCTAAGTGTTTGGAGCGGTCGGTCAGACTTGAATACAAGAGAAATGAAAAACTTAGGAGCTCGATACCCATGATAAGTTTGAAGGTCATAATGTAGATCGTGGATCTTTGGTTGAAAAATGGATATCGCGGAACTTGGAATGTGGTATCTTGAACCCGCAAACCCATGATTGTAAAAACAGTTAAGTATAGGATAATACGGTGGTCGGTTGGACTCATAATATGGGAGTATGGATGGAGATGAGAATCCGCGAGTCTGTCAACCCGCGAACCTATCGTTTTCGAAAAAACGACTAAGTATAGTAACTAGAAAGGGAGAATAGAAAGGAGAAAAGAAAAGGGGAATTCAGGTAAGTATAGAAGAGGGAAAATAAATGGACAAAAGAAGTTGGGAAAATAGAAAAGGGGAGGGAAAGTTCAGAAGAGGGAATTGATCTCAGTAGGATGATGGATCCATATTCTATCACTATTGACTTCTTTGTTGTGGAATTACAAATGTAGGATTTCTTTCCCATTAAATAACTTGCGGGTCAAATTTGGGAGGGGAGTGGACATGCTCATGGGTAGTTTCATGAATGTATAATTATTGAACAGACAGTTTAACCACATGAACTTCTTCACAAGAAGGTTTTGCACTAGTTGCCTCTCTAATCTCGTCCATAGTATAATTATATCCAAGCAAATCTATCATCATCTTTTTATCCACAACAACTTGTCTTGATGAAACAATCATTAGAGGTTCACTAGAGGCAAAAATTGGATTTGTCTCTACTAAAATTATGCGCCTTGCTTGTGGTGATGGAGGAGAAACACCAATTGCATCTATTGTGCTAGAATTTGGATTGACCTCTGCTGAAAGCCTACGTTTTTCCATACCTAACCTTACCTTTTCTTTTCCTTCATTGACCTTTTCAATGGGATGTTCTTTCCTCAAAGACGTTCTTGGTCGATTATATTTTCTACCCATGTTCATAGGGATTGACAACAAGAAAGAAAACAATATTTACCTTCTAGCCACACAATTATCATAAAAATTGTATGCAAAAGATTTTTTCATATAAGATGTCAGGAAACTTGCAAACACGAGAGAAATTTTTAGAGAGTTTGAGGTGGGGCTTCTTGCAGTTTTTGTTTTTATCTCACAAAAGTGCACACATACTATAATGTGAACATGTTCTAAAGAGCATGCATGCTCTTATCACAATAGATGAAAAATTCTACTAGTACATACCTAATCAATGCGTTGAGATCCATACCTAATGATCAAAAGCTTGTGAGCTAACTAACAAATTTCTTAGAGTCCAAGGATACCCTCCAAAGGTAATGTGTGGTGCTTCAAGGAATTGTTCATGGCTCTAGAGTCCTCAAAAATTCTTTACAACCTAAGGCGTGGTATTTTGCCCTAGTTCATTTCTGAGACCTTGGGACACATACCTTCTACTCAAAACCAACTAGTGGCACTGACATCCCTAATCATAAGCCAATGATACCCTCAGGAGGCCATGTGTGGTTGTTTGAGGCATCGTTCTTGGACTTAGATGGATAGAAGCTTCCTTTAGGGCATAACATTCATGTTTCCTCCCTTGGCCAAGTCCAACACCCTAAGACCCATACCTAGTGCTAAAAATGCTAGTGGTGCATGTATACCTAGTTAGAGACAAAGGTTGCCATTGTTACATCATTTGTGGTGGTTCAAAGTGTCATTCTTGGCCCCTGAATCTTCTAAGCTTCCTTTATGGCCTAACTCTTGCGTTTCCCCCCCTGACGATATCCAGGTTCCAAAGACTCATACTCAATGTTCAAAAACTCATAACATTGACTATCCTCATTAGAGACCAAGGATACTATAACATACCCAACCACCGAAGGCTGGGTCACGCTACTTAAAAAACACACTTCTAAACTAATTTTGAATTCGGATAACATTTATTTTGAAATTCAGCATGAGATAATGCAATAGCCACACATGCAATAGTCAATATTCATGCTACAACATAAAATAAATGAACAATGTGCCATGCACAACAATAACCAACAAGCATGCACAAGACAATACATCTTTGAGATAAATATACACAATGGAATATAAATTATACAGAAAACACAAAGAGCACTTATCTTTAATTAAACCATCACCAATTGGATGTAGACCAAAGACGTTCCTCCCAATCATAAACATTGTTGTTCCAATGATAAAAAACGGGTCACCCCTGAGCCAGGGCTATGAATCCACAAGGAAAGGTCCTAAGCCAAATCTAGAACACGCAATAGTTGGCTAATTAGCTCTCAGGTTTTCCCAACCACACACCAATCCTAATTTCCAGCTCTCTTTCCCCCTCCAACACGTACAACCCAAAGAAATGAACCCCTTTCTCCGCCATGTAGTCCCTCAAGATATTCCATTTATTTCCAAGGCTCCAGTGCTATTGGTCAGGAAATAACTATGCTGGAAACTCCAAGGATTCTCAGCCGTGACATTTCTTTGAGAACTATAATCAATATCATGAACAAAAACATCCATTCCCTCCTGGAATGATTAATAATTCCTCACAGGAATTTAACAATGGCTCTCTAACTCCAACCATTTGTTTCCATGCTCATACCAAGAGCACACAAATCAACAAGAATGAGGAAGAAATGTGATTAACAATGAATGAGGAAATCAAAATGAAAGTGTGTAAGAGTGAACCCCCAAAACAACCCACAAGGGATATTGATATAATTACATGAAATCAAGAACCACATGGCCTTCCCCCCAAGAAGCTCATGTAACCACTTTTCTCAATTTAAACCAATATGTGTAAATAAAATATAATAAAAATACTTAGCCCCTTAATCCCCCTCTCTTGTGGAATCATTGCACCCTATCTCTTGTCCTTGTACGTCATGCAACCAACGATGTATTTTATTAATATATTCGAAGTATTACATTTCCTAGGCACTCGAGCCCCTTTTCAACTTTACCGGCTCACTAGCCTAAGTCACAATTACGTAATATATTCTAGTTCGTAGGGATCAAAATCGTGGGAGTTACAGTTACCCTGGAAATGTGCTTTGTGGTTGTTTAATATGTTGCTGATAGCCCTAGATACCTAGAATATTCATTTATGACCTAAGGCTTGGGTTTCCTCTCTTAATCATGTCCAAGGACCAAAGACCCATACCCAGTGCCGAAAATCTCCCAACATTACACATATCCCCACTTGAAGGCCAAAGATCTCCTCGAGAAGTCATCTATAGTCATTTGATATATCATTCATGACCCTTGATCCCTAGAAACTGATTAAGACCTCAAGAGGTCGGGTGTGGTGGCTTGAGACATTGTGTTTGACCCTAGATGCCTACAATATTTTTTCTTCAACTAAGGCTTGGGTTTCCTCTCTTGACCATATCAAGGCTTTGAGACCCATACCTAATGATGAAAACCTTATGAGGGCACTCACATCTTTCTCAGAGGGAAAGGATTCCCTTGAAAGGTAATGTTCAATGCTTTAAGGCATTTTTCATGGATTTGGATGCCTCAAATATTTCTATAGGACCTAAGGCATGGCCTTCTTCCATAGATCATTTCTAGGGCCCCAGGACACATAGCTACTGCTCAAAACCACCTAGTGGCATTGAATTCCCCAATCATAGGCCAATGATACCCTCAAGAGACCCTATGTGGTTGTTCAAGGCATCCTTCTTGGATAGAAGCTTCCTTTAGTGCCTAACATTCATGTTTCCACCCTTGTCCATGTCTAGGTCCCCATGACCCATAACTTGTGCTAAAAAATACTGGTGGTATCTATATACCTAGTTAGAGGCAAATGATGCCATAAATAGGTCATCTGTGGTGGTTCAAAGTGTCATTATAAGCCTTAGAAGCCTATAAGATTACTTTAGGTTCTAACTCTTGGGTTTTTTCCCCTAACCATATCTAGGTTCTAGAGACTCATACACAATGTTCAAAAAATCATAATGTTGACTATCTCCATCTAGTGACCAATGATATCCTGGAGAGATCCATTTTGGTGGTTCAACATGTTGTCGATCGCCCCAAATGTCTAGAAGCTTCCTTTAAGAACTAATTCTTGGGTTTCCTCTCTCGCTATTGTCCAAGAACCCAAGACCCATATCTAGTGTTCAAAATATCCTAACGATCCCCGTGATATCCCCACTTGAGGGCTACAGATCTTATTAAGAGGTCATCTATGGCCATTTAAGGTGTCATTCATGACCCTTGAGCCCTAGAATCTACCTAAGACCTCAATAGGTTGGGTGTGGTGGTTTGAGATGTTATTCTTATCCCTAGATGCTTACATTATTTATACTTCAAATAAGACTTGGGTTTCCTCCCTTGACCATACCAGGGCCTTGAGACCCATACCTAATGATCAAAACCTTGTGAGGGCACTAACATCTTTATTAGAGGCCAAGGATACCCTTGAAAGGTAATGTGCGGTGCTTCAAGGCATTGTTCATGGATCTGGATGCCTCAAAGATTTCTTTAGGACCTAAGGCATGGCCTTCTTCCCTAGATCATTTCTAAGGCCCCAAGACACATGCATATTTCTCAAAACCACCTAGTGGCATTAACATCCCTAATAATAGGTCAATGATACTCTTAAGAGTTTGTGTGCAGGTTTTTGAGGCATCCTTCTTGACCTTATATGGATAGAAGCTTCCTTTAATTCCTAATGTTGATATTTTCTCCCTTGGTCGTGTCTAGGGCCCTGTGACCTATATTTAGCGCTAAAAAAATATAATGGTATCTATATACCTATTTAGAGGCCAAGGATTCTCTCGATAGGTCATTTGTGATGGTTGGAAGTGTCATTTTTGGCCCTAGAATCCTATAAGCTTCGTTTAGGGCCTAACTCTTGGGTTTGTTCCCCTAACCATATCTAGGTTCCAAAAACTCATAATTTTGATTATCTCCATCAAAAACTCATAATTCTGACTATCTCCATCAACAGGCCAAGCATATCATGGAAAGGTTCTTTATGGTGGGTCAACATGTCATTGATGGCCCTAGATTCATAAAAGCTTCTTTTAGGACCTAAAGACCATGCTTCCTCTCTCTATCTTGTCTAAGGACTCAAGATCTATACCTAGTGCTCAAAATCTCCCAACAATGCCCATATCTCCACTTGAAGGACAAATATCCCCTCGATAGGTCATCTATGGTCATTTGAGGTGTCATTCATGACAATTGAGCCCTATAAGATGCCTAAGACATCAGAGGTCATGTGTGGTGGCTTGAGGCATTGCATTTGTCCCTAGATTCCAAGAAGCTTTGTACTTCAACTAAGGCTTAGGTTCCCCCCCTCGACCATATTAAGGAACTTGACCTCTGTTGGTGTTGTTCATGGCACTTGAGCCTGAGAAGTTATGTTTAGGGCCCAAGGTTATTGTTTCCCTCCCCTAATCAATGTCAAGGGCCTTAGCATGTTGTTTCCCTACCACGACTATGGTCAAGGCCTCTATACCCAACTGTGTTGCATGAAACATATTAATGTCACACATATCCAACTACAAGGGAAAATACCCCCTGGCGAGGGGGTTTATATCATAGTGTCTTAGTTTGATTGATGGCCATGAATCTCAAGAATGTTCAAGAAGGATAGAACACATTCTTGTTAGATATCTAGACACATTCCCAAGTATGCTTAGTCAAAACAACCCATGCACATTATAGGAAAGCGCATGTGCTCTAAACTACACAAGCTCTCTAGAAAGTGCCTGCTCTTTAGAACACGTGCGTGCTATAGAAAATACATGCATTGTTTCTGTTATCACATAGAATTGCAAGGGTCAAAAATATTTTCAGTTTTTTATTTTGAGTCATAGGTTTTCATTAAGTTTTAGGTTTTATGTCCCTTTTCTATAGTCATTTTTCAATTTTCGATGTAAATAAGCTAAGGTTAGTTTTGGCTTTGGTCTAGAGTCATTGGGTTATGCCTTGCTATCATAACAAGTCGGATAAAGCCTTCATGAGTCGCATATTTCAAGTTCTCCATCATCACCCTAACATGACACCTCCTCCATGTTGTAAGCAAACCCCTTGTTTTGTCACCTTTACCCATTTATATGTCAAATCAATTTTGATCCGTTCGCATCACTTTCAAATGCACACCATGCATTCATTGCCATCATTGCATTTATGGATCGTGTCAATGGAGATTTGCTTGTTTTCAAAGCTAATATTTTAAACCAATGTCCAGGGATTATTTCATAAAGGCTTCTAACTGTTCTCTCCAAGTGTACAAATCATTTTTGAGCTTGGCATTGCGTACCTGGTGCTAAAGACATGCACTATGAACTCGACTCTACGAACTGGTTGTAGAGGAGAGTTGGAGGTTGGACAATTTGCAAGCGTCCCTGTGCAAATTCAAGGATACCAGCTTTCAACTCAAGGCCACTAGGTACTCCATGAGAATTTTCACCTTATTTGAAGGTCGAGAAAGGGCTTGTTGGTTGTTTTGCCTTTTGGGCGTTGAAAACTAGTGACAAGGATTGCGAATTGTCTCATTTGCCTGCTGACAACTTTCAAAATCCATTTTCATGTGCTTTGAACCTTTCTCATTAAGCCATAAGTATCCCTGGGTTTAGGCCACCTTTCCCAGTTATCCATTTCTCCTGCTTTGCTTATCTTTCCCAAGCATTGCAAAACCCCTCCGTTGGCGCTGTGAACTCTATGCAACAAACCCAATGCTGTGAACCCTCTGTTCCAACACCTTTTACAAAACCTGTCTTCTGCAAGCTCAACAAACTTAATTACAGTCCTATCTAGTATGCATTGTAAAATTAGTCACCTGTGGAAGTCAACCTGAGTTTTGCAAAAGAGTAGTGATGTTATGAACAAGTCCAAGGTTGATAAAACCTATTTTGCAAATATCTGTTCTGATATCCCTTCATGATAATTTTTAGTATTCTTTTCCCTTGTCTTCCTGATTGAAAAATACCTTGTCTTATGCTTGGAGGTCAAATGAGATGAGAAATACATAAGTTTTACACACAACTATCCTATTGAGAAACTCTTTCCATTAAAACCTTAATCCTTTGTTTTCCCTGTTTCACCTCTAGCAATGATTAAATATTGTGGTAAGGTTTTCTTCAAACAACATTAATGGATAGTCCACAACAAAGGAAGGCTCACAAAGGAGGGGGAATTGTGAGAATAGAGCCCTACAATATGAAGATTTTTGATTCTGAACCCTTGATCAGGGAAGTTTTCCAAAGAGTAGGTTGCATTAATTTTTGTCAGAAAATGCATAGAGGGCACCCAAAGGTGGCTAGGGAGTTTGCACTTAACTTCTATGGGACCAAAACTAAGGTTGGGATATTGGATTTTGAGGTGTCTGAATTGTCTATCTCAGCAGAAACTGAGATACCTAACACTGGTGAGAGATGGTTCAAGGCCATGACCCTAAATGTTGCTTTCTCCAAGGAATTCCTCAAACCAGAATACCAAGGGGACAATTTATCAAAGGGAGTGCCCAAAAATCATATGCTGGAGGGATTTGATAAGATGTTGAAGGTTATTCAAAGATATTTCACCTGTGAAGGGAGATTTAACATGATATATCAATGCCATATAAGGCTACTGCTACACTTCGCAGGTAAAGATGCCATGAATCTCCCTTTCTACCTGTTTAGAAGATGCTAAATCAAAAGCAATTGATACAAGTGTCTTCCCTTCAAGCGTTATAAAGATGTTGGTGATGGAAGAATTGAGAAAGAAAAACATTGATTGGGAAGCATTCATTACTTCTTCACACTTCCAGCTAAATGTTGCTCCCACTCCACAGTCTAAAATGAAAAACCCTCTTCATATTGACAAGAGTGTATATTCATAAATGAATAAGAAAAGAAAGAGCATTGAGACTGCTAGAGATGATAAAGCAACAAAGGATCATGAAGAAGGAGGACCTTCATAGTCTTCACAGAGAGAAGCTCCACCTATGCCAGATCCCAGTCCAATACAGGTTCCTTCAACTAAAGACACATGTTTGAGAGGAAGGAAGCTGTTGTTCCCTTCACCCTCTGATGCAGATAAAGTCAGGTCTAGGAGACCCTTTACTAGAGCAACAACTAAACAAGAAATCCATGTGAAGGAAGATACAGTAGGATTTTCAATCCAGAAGAAAGGTAAATCCATAGCTGTTGAAGAGCCTGTTGAAATCATTGACATCGCTACTCCTCAAGAAGAGAGAAATCCTACGTTTAAGAGACTCAAAAGACAACTTAAAGAGGTAAGGGTTGAAGTCGATGAAATGAAGAAGGGGGAATTGGTTTCAAAGAAGAAGCTTAAGGGACTCATGGACATGTATCATGAAACTATTGAAAAAGCCAAATTTATAGCCAAAAGGTTTCAGCCCCTCCACAGGCAGGTCATAAACCTCTACAGACATAACAGAGCTCACGAGGCACAAATAAGAGAACTAAAGATAGAACTTGATCCTTTCAAAGAGGAGTTATCTAAGAGAAATCTAGACATGTTGGCTAAAGTTGCAACCAGGAGGAGCTCTAGAGTTAAAATATGAAGAAGTTGAACACCTAAACTCATATCCGTTTTGACAGTTTCCTGATTTTTGTATTTTGCAATTTTGAGGATGGTCATGCTTGATAAATCACGTTCAACTACTGGGGTGTTATATTCTTAGTTATATATCATGATCATATGTTATTATAAAAGTTGGTGGCACTGGAGATGGTTTTTGGAATACTTTAATGATTTTATTAAATGCAATAAGCTGCTACAGGAAAGTTCGTAGCACCTGGCGTTGCGAACTAGCTGATGCAGACAAGCGTTGGGAACTCTTGTTCTGGAAGTTTTGAAGGAATAAGCAACTACCAGATGGTTAGATGAATGCATGACAATTGTCTAAGGGTAAGTTGTAAGCTGGGAGGCCATCTGCCAAAGGAAGATGCACTTAAAGGGACACTTCATCAACCATAAAGAAGATGTTAAGGATGTTGCCAACATTAGCCTAGATTTTAGCATTTTGGTATTTTTTGTTGAACAACTGTAGTCACACCACCTTTAGGCATACGATCCTATGCATGAGTGGTTACTCGGATTGTAAATCTTTCATTGACAGTATAGACTATAATATAGGCATAGTAAGAATGAGAAAGGTTCGAATCGTTGAGATGAGACTCATATTTTGATGTTGTGGATGTAACAAAGACATCTAAGATTTTATGTACCAGACCTGAGACTTTTTGGCTAATAGAAATTCATCTTTTTCCCTATCATCTTGCTTCCATCTTACTTTGATTTGCATTCTGTTGAAGGTTTCAATTGATCTAATTGTATCTGTATTGCAATGAAGGACTTGTTGTGATGCTGTTTATGATTTTATCATATTTTCCTTTTGATTAAAGAAGTTCTTGTTTCAGAAGGTTTTCTTCATATACCTACTAGTATTACCTGATGTGAATGCTATATATATTTCACCTTTCTTACTGAATTCTTCCACCTATCCATCTTATTCTTCAAACCTTGATCTAAGTTACTCAAAAACGCATATGTTGGTGCATTTTATCTGAAACTTACTGTGATTGACACTGTTTTACTGAGCTTTTATCCATTCACCACCTTATCATAAAAACTTATCTTTAAATTTACTAATGGGTGTTGAGCTTACACTTTAGCAGTCAAAGTGTGACTTTCAGTGGTAACATTCTTGGCACCGTTGTCGGGGAACGGATTGAAGACTTTTCCCTGGGTTGTACGATAGAGAAAATACTGATTCTAAGGTGCACAATGATCAATAAACTGAAGACTGCAGATTAAACATGGCGATTCCATTGTTTCAGTTGTGGCTCCCAAAGGTAGACACACAAGGTCCACTCCACATTTTTCTCTAGCTGCACCTGAAGCTAACCCAAAAAATATTATCAAGAAAGGAAAGGATTCACAAGGAGCCTCTTCATCTATTTCCTCAGGTACTGTTGGGAACTTACCTGACTCTATTTTTCAAACACCAGTAGTTGTATCTAGCATGTCTAAATTACCTACTTTTGAAGCTTATGAAGATTTTAAAATAGGATAAATTCTTGTTGAATACTCATATTTGTCTCCTCAATTGAAAGAAGAAAGTCTTGAGAATTCTGATGTTCTTGCATCCCCTGAGATTGTAAATTGGTTTAGGTTTGAGAGTTTAGAGGATTTTCCATTCGTAGGTTCTCCCTCTCCTCATTCTTTCAATTTTTTTGTGACCAAAGTAGAAGGAACTCTTGTCCCTTTTGAATTTTCTCCATCCTCCTCCAAGACCCAACCACTTTTTGTTAAAACTGAAAAATCCTCCATCTTATACTCTTCCTTTACCTAAAATACCCGATATTCAGTTTGCAACTTTGCCTATCAAATCACCTACAATTTCCCCTAGGACTCATAATCTTCCTCTTCCTAATTCAATGGCAGGTGCAAACCCTCCTCAGAATAGGATGGATGCCATTGTGGCTGTTAGGTATGCTCCTCTAGTGCTGCCTCAACCTATGAATGTTCTTCCAATAGGATATTACCTAAAGTATATGCCCAAGTTCACAGGAGAAGAGGACATAACTGTAGAGGAACACCTTGCAACTTTTTATAGCTATGCTAATAATCTGAACATTGAAAACGATTATGTGTGGATGAGAGTTTTTGTACAAAGCCTTGATGGTGAGGCCAGTAAATGGTTTAGGGGTTTACTTCTTGGATCAATTCCTTGGATTGAATCCCTTGATGATGCCTTTTTAAGGCATTGGGGGGACAAGAAGGAATTTTTGTACTATATGACTGGATTTGGTTCTCTCAAAAGAAAAGAAGGTGAATCAATATCATACTTTTCCAAAAGGTCCAACAAAATATATAATAAAATTCCTACAGAGATCAAACCTACTGAAACCTCTGCAAAAATAACCTATGCTAGTGCTTTTGATCCCAAGTTTTGTCTTCTGTCAAGAGAGAGAAGATCTACTTCACTAGCTCACATGCAATACGCTGCAATAGAAGTGGAATCAAACATATTAGATGTAGACAAATTAAGAGGTAGATTTGATAGGGATAGGAGGAAACAAAAGGCAAAAGCTTCCACCTTTGATGCTTCAACAACTAACCCTCAAGTAGATTAATTGTCCAAGTTAGTCAAATCCCTTTCTGCAGAAATGGAAAAACTGAAATTAGAGGGAAGACAAGAAAACAAAAACAATTTCAAAAAACAAAATAATGCTCCTCAAATTCTTCAAAGAGATCAGAGGAACAAAGATGATCAAAAGTTTCAAACTCCTCTTCAAAACAATCTGGTTGATGATGAAGAAGGAGAAGAGGAGGACACTAATCAAGAAATTCATTGTCTAGGAGGCACATCTACTTCTCCTCACCTAACTCAATATGCTTATGAAGAGTCCCTGATGAAAAACCAACTAAATGAGTTAAGCAAGGGAGAGAAAACAAACGGAAATCAGAATAAGTACAACTTGAGGTCAAAACAAAAAGAGGGAAACCCCAATACATCAAATCAACCTAAAAAATTAGACCCCTCTACTAAAACAATGGTTGCACCAAAGAAAGGAAATGAAGAACAAAATAATCAGCCTATGGTTAAAGCCCTTGTCCAAGAAGTAAAAGAAATTGTGAAATCTCCATATTCTTTTAACTTTGAAAATGAAATTTAGAAGATTGAAATTCCAGTCCCATTCTTAGAGTTGATAAAGAATGAAGATGTTAAGAAGTCCATTTCTAAAATGTTGTAGTCTGATTTTTCTTCCCATTCAACAGATTCAGTGAATTTGCAAGATGAAAAACCTGCAGTGATATTGGGGCCCTGAGTAGAAGATAGGGATGAATATTCCCCTCCTTTTAATACCTCATTGAATGTACATGACAAGATCTTACACAACTTCTTGATGGACTCAGGTGCATCCCATAACTTAATGCCTAAATCTGTAATGGATGAATTGGGTCTAGAGATCACCAAAGTATATCATGATCTATATTCTTTTGACACAAGGAAAGTGAAATGCCTTGGGGTGATCAAATATTTGGTTGTTACCCTTTTTCAATTGCACATGAAGAGTATAGTGATGGATATAGTAGTTGCAGATGTTCCCCCTAAGTTCAAAATGTTATTTTCTAGATCATGGATTAAGAGATTGGGATGAACATTGCAGATGAATCTCTCCTATGCCACCATACTTGTCTTTGGGGTTGAACATAGAAGATTGTATAGAGAAGAACAACTAGATTATATTATCAGTGATGAAAGTAACCCCACTAACCATCCTATTTATGTTGTGGACATTGATTTTGGATCTAGCATTTTGCATCTCGCTGACCTTCCTCAGCCACCTTTGGAAATAACAAAGCCATCACCCATAGCATGTGAAAGAGTAAAACAAGGTGCTGAAGTTTGGAAAATGTTTTTTGATGGGGAATCTTCTAAAGATAGTGCTAGTGCTGGAGTGGTTTTCATTTCCCCCTCTCAAGAAGTCCCTAAATCTGTAATGGATGAATTGGGTCTAGAGATCACCAAAGTATATCATGATCTATATTCTTTTGACACAAGGAAAGTGAAATGCCTTGGGGTGATCAAATATTTGGTTGTTACCCTTTTTCAATTGCACATGAAGAGTATAGTGATGGATATAGTAGTTGCAGATGTTCCCCCTAAGTTCAAAATGTTATTTTCTAGATCATGGATTAAGAGATTGGGATGAACATTGCAGATGAATCTCTCCTATGCCACCATACTTGTCTTTGGGGTTGAACATAGAAGATTGTATAGAGAAGAACAACTAGATTATATTATCAGTGATGAAAGTAACCCCACTAACCATCCTATTTATGTTGTGGACATTGATTTTGGATCTAGCATTTTGCATCTCGCTGACCTTCCTCAGCCACCTTTGGAAATAACAAAGCCATCACCCATAGCATGTGAAAGAGTAAAACAAGGTGCTGAAGTTTGGAAAATGTTTTTTGATGGGGAATCTTCTAAAGATAGTGCTAGTGCTGGAGTGGTTTTCATTTCCCCCTCTCAAGAAGTCATAAATTTGTCTTTCAAGTTAGAATTTGAGACCACAAATAACATTGCTGAATATGAGGCTCTAGTTTTGGGGTTGAGGGCTGCTAAATGTATGAAGATTGAGGAATTATAAGTTTTTGGAGATGCAGAGTTGATTGTACATCAGATCATAAATATATATCAGGCAAATCAACCAAGGTTGAGGACCTACAGAAATGAGGTATGGGATCTTATTGATAATGTCTTCCTAGCTTTCCATATATCCTTTGTTCCTAGAGAAGAAAATGCATTGGCAGACTCCCTAGCTATTTCTGATAGCAACTTTAAAGTTCCACTACCACCTAAACTCAAGTATGATGTAGAAGTAAAATATAGGCCTTCCATACCTGACAATGTCAAACATTGCAAGGGTTTTGAAGATGATCTTGAGATACAAAGATTTCTAGAAACAGTGGAAGATTTTTCTTCACTTCACATTGATCAATATATAGATGATGAAAACAGTCCTCATGCTGATAAATTCCTAAATAAAATTGCAGACCACAAGATTGTACAATTGCATAGTAATCATATCCCCAAGGAATTGGTTCCTTTAGAGATATTATTTGATAGTAATGATGTGGCTGTCAAAGTAAAAGGTTCAAATGCAGATGTTGATTTGACAGAATGCAATCTAGGGACTGATGAAAATCCCAAGTATGTCAAGTTGTCTAGTAGTCTGTCAGAAAAACAAAGAAATGCATATCAAACTGCAAAGGAATTTGCTAATGTTTTTTCTTGGAAGTATGATGATTTGCAAACTTATGACACAAGCATTATTGAACACAAAATACCTTTGAAGGATGATACTAAACCATTTAGGCAGAAACTAAGGCAAATCAATCCAATTTGCTGCCCATCGTGGAGAAGGAAGTGAAAAATTTTCTGGATTCTCAGATCATCATACCTTTGAGGTATTCTAAGTGGATAAATAATATTGTCCTTGTTAGGAAAAAAAATGGATAAATCATACTTTGTGTTGATTTAAGAAATTTAAACAAGTGTTCTAGGAAAGATAACTACCCCTTGCCTAAGATTGAACATATTTTGCAAAGTGTGACTGGCTCAACAAGGATGTCCATGATTGATGACTTTTTAGGCTACAATTAGATTTCTCTTTTGCCTGAAAACAACGAGAAGACACCATTTACCACTCCTTGGGGTACATTCATGTATGCCAAGATTCCCTTTGGTCTCATGAATCCAGGAGAAACCTTTCAACGTGCAATGGATATTGCTTTTATCGGAGAAAAGGATAAGTTTTTGGTGATCCACTTGGATGACATCACAATGTTTTCAAAATCCGATGCAGAGCATTATCAACATTTGAAGAAGGTGTTCCTAAAATGTAGAGAATTTGGATTGTCACTCAATCCCAAGAAGTCCCTCTTTGCTATGAAAGAAGGTAAGTTGTTGGGACATATTGTCTCAGCTGAAGGGGTAAAAATTGACCCAAGTAGAGTAGAGGCCATCAAGACTCTGTCTCTCCCTTGGTCCAAGAAAGAGATCGAATCCTTCCTGGGTAAGATAAACTTCTTGAGAAGATTCATTTCTAATTTTGTTGAGTTGGTTAAGTTTATCACATCCATGCTGAGAAAGGGAAATAAGGTAAAGTGGAAACTTGAAGCTAGAAATTATTTTGATCAAATTAAACAAGCACTGACTGAGTCACCTGTTCTTATCAACCCTGATTATTCAAAATAATTTTTGATATTTTCGTTTGCCTCACATGACACATTGGTTGTTGCCCCCCTTCAAAAAAACTCAGATTGGATGGAGCAACCTATTTCTTTTTTCAGCAGGGCTTTGAGAGATTTTGAAATCAGGTATGACATCATGGAGAAGCAAGCTTATGCTTTGGTCAAAGCTCTCAAGGCTTTCATAGTGTATGTTTTGCATTCTAGAATTATTGCTTATGTCCCTTCAGCCTATGTTAAAGAAATTTTAATTTAGCCTCACATAGATGGAAAGAGAAGTAAGTGGATTGCCAAAATTATGGAATTTGATCTTGAGATGAAACCAACCAAGTTGGTGAAAGGGCAAGGTTTAGCTAGATTGTTAGCTAAATCAAATTGTAAGGCACTTGGGGTTAATTCATGAATGTAGGATCTGTATATCAATAGACTGATATTTCTAGCAACAATTCACATATCAACCCCAAATTGGCAGTGTAATTGGTACACGGACCTCATCCATTTCTTCCAGACATTACGACCCTTTGCTGGACTTGAGAAGACTAAGGTGAGGACTTTGAAGCTCAAAGCAATCAGATATTGCATTGTTGATCATGTTTTGTATTGGAAGGATCATGTAGGGGTTCTTTTAAGATTCTTGGATCTAGATGAGGCAAAAAAAATGATGACTGATTTTCATGATAGCCTATGTAGAGGCCATCATTCTTGGAGGGCCACATCATATAAAATACTCAGAGGTGGGTACTTTTGGCCTAGTTTATTCACTGATGTATGTGCAAAAATCAGGGCATGTGATAAATGTCATAAATTCTTAGGAAAACAACAATTAAAATCTTTGCCTCTGAAGCCCATTACGGTATCTGGTCATTTTTAACAATGGGGATTATATTTCATTGGAGAAATCCATCAATATTCAAGTGACAAACATCATTGGATCATGACTGCCATTGATTATTTCACCAAGTGGATAGAAGTCAAATGAAACACATAAAGTAGTCATTGACTTCATGGAAGACATTTTGTCAAGGTTTGGATGTCCTAATAAGATTATGACTGATAATGCTGCAACTTTTAAAGCTGAAACTCTGGTTAAGTTTTGTGAAAATTTTGGGATCCAACTTATTCATCCTACTCCTTATTACCCTCAAGGTAATGGCTTGGCAGAGTCCTCTCACAAAAGTCTAGTAAATATCATCAAAAACCTGCTGGAGGATAACAAAAAGTCTTGGGATTCAAAGCTGAAGTTTGCTCTATGGGAAGATAGAGTAACCACCAAGAGATCAATTGGTACTACTCCATTTCAGTTGGTGTATGGAACTGAGGTTGTTTTTCCTTCTCAACTTGCATTACCCATGGCAAAGTTTCTTCAAGACCAACAAGGAGAGCCGGATAATATGATCAAGATGATGCACCAACTAGTGGAAGTACAATAGACTAGGGAGCGACTCTTTGATAAAGCACATAGCCATCAACATAAGATCAAGAAAGCTTTTGACAAGAGGGTAAAGAAAGAAGATTTCCATTTGGGAGACTTCGTGCTCAAATGGGATGCACAAAGGCAAGACAAGAGAAAACATGGTAAATTCAAAGCCTTGTGGATTGGTCCTTTCAAGATTTATGAAGTTTTTCAAAATAACACTTATATATTACAAAACTTTGAAGACTTTGAACTTTCTGGTGGCCCAATTAATGGGCATTTTCTGAAGAAATAATTTTCTTAAAGCCATGAGTGGCTTTCCTTTCATTGTAAATATCAGTTTTAGCTCATTTTTGTTTGCTTTAAATAATTACCCCATAGCCCTTGGATAAGGCACCAAAGTTGCATGTTCTTGGCAGCTCACAGGGACCATGCCATCCCCTGTGGAGCCAAATGTTATCAAATAGAATTGCAAGGGTCAAAAATATTTTTAGTTTTTGATTTTGAGTCATAGGTTTTCACTAAGTTTTAGATTTTATGTCCCTTTTCTATAGTCATTTTTCAATTTTTGATGTAAATAAGCTAAGGTTAGTTTTGGCTTTGGTCTAGAGTCACTAGTTTATGCCTTGCTATCATAACAACTCGAATAAATACTTCATGAGTCACATCTTTCAATTTGTCCATCATCACCCTGGCATGTCACTTCCTCCATGTTGTACGCAAACCCCTCATTTTGTCACCTTTACCCATTTAGATGTCAAATCAATTTTGATCTGTACGTTTCCAACTCACTAGGAGAGTTCACAGTGCTTTCAAAGGTACATCATACATTCATTTCCATCATTGCATTTATGGATCGTGCCAATGAAGATACCCTTGTTTTCAGAGATGATAATGTAAATCAATGTCCATGGATTATTTCATAAAGGCTTCTAATTGTTCTCTCCAAGTGTACAAATCATTTTTGAGCTTGACGTTGTGAACCTGGTGCTATAGACAGATGCTACAAACTCGGCGCTGTGAAATAGCTACAAAGGAGAGTTGGAGGTTGGATAGTTTGCAAGTGCCCCAGTGCAAATTCAAAGATACCAGCTTTCAACTCAATGACACTAGGAGAATTTTCACCTTGTTTGAAGGTCAGGAAATGGATTGTTGGTTTTTTCTTCTTTTGGGCGCTGCGAACTGTCTCATTTACTTGCTGACAAGTTTAAAAACCCATTTTCATGTGCTTTGAACCTTTCTCATTAAGCCATAAGTATCCCTGGGTTTAGGCCACCTTTCGCACTTGTCCATTTCGCCTTCTTTGCTTATCTTTCTCAAGCGTTGCAAAATCCCTTCCCTGGTGCTGCGAACTTTGTGCGACAAACCTAGCACTGCGAACCCTCTCTTCCAACACCTTTTACAAAACCTGTATTCTACAAGCTCAACAAACTTAATTACACTCCTATCTAGTCTGCACTATAAAATTAGTCACCTGTGGAAGTCAACCTGATTTTTGAAAAATAATAGCGATGTTATGAACAAGTCCTAGGTTGATAAAGCCTGTTTTGCAAAGATCTGTTCTGATATCCCTTCATGATAATTTTTAGTAGTCTTTTCCCTTGTCTTCCTGATTGAAAAATACCTTGTCTTATTCATATAGGTCAAATGAGGTGAGAAATACAAAATTTTTACACAGAATTAGCCTAGTGGGAAAGTTTTATCGGACTAATCAGTAGGTGCGGACACTAACAGATCTCCCCAGATCCACCTGGATCTAGAACAAAACAGGACAGGACATGACTCTTTCCCTAAGTTTTGACCATTGAATTAACTAGTAGGAAGGAACAAATAACATACCTTTATATCGCTTCCTAGGGTCTCTGTTGCTCCCGCTTCACTCCGGTGCTCTCGTGAGGTCAAGACCAGGAAAACACAAACCAACCAAAGTGAAGATAACACAATATATTCAACTGTCAACTTATGTGTATGATCAAGGAATTACACAATAAAGTGAGAATAGATTTATGGGAAAGGGACATGCCACTGTATCATATTAATTGAAAGTAAAGATTACAACCTGATAGCTTTGATTTCACAAGATTCCTTTCGAAGGCTCTTGGCTCCGACACACACACTTGCTCAATCCTTGAATGAAGAAGATCAAATCCTCTTGATAGACTTGCTAGAGTCTCCAAGATCCTGTTCAAGCCAAGTCCTTCACACAATTCTTTCACCAACTCTCCAATGAATCTTTCTTAACCTTTTCCATGAGAATTCTCTCAATATATAGGAGAGAATGAGATAGTTACTTGGATAAGAATGATCCCACAAAATCAGGGAATCTAGTACAAGGATAACCATTCGAATGCCAACCCATTTTTATAGAAGATTCTCTTCTAGAACCATTGAGAATTCATCTTTTTCCATGCTTTAGGATGAGTTCGCACCCTAGATATTCAACACAGTGAGAGAAGTTTGCACCCTGGCTTAAGGAAACCTGCGAGAATGAGTCATTCTCGCACCCTAATATATTAGCAGCCTGCGAACCCTCTTCAAAAGTGATTTTTCTGGGAAGAGATGAAAGCAACTTTTCTCATGAGAAAGTTCTTATGAAGAGCCTAAGTACACCATCATTAATACACCATCATGATGACCAAAATCATGGGTAACAGAATGCCCCCCAAAGTATGAGGTTGGAATTGGTGACAACCGAAAGACTTTGTAAGCTGCATATGTGTGTCAGAAACCAGGAGCACATCTAATCGGAAACCTGCGAACAACCAAGCATCTGCAGAATATCATATATACCAATTCTGAGGTAGGCATTCCCATACTCAGATCACAAACGAATGACAATTGTAGACATGGGTCATGGCCACCAATCATACACTGTGGATCCATGCCGTCAAAATATAGCATAGCCACCAGGAATACACTGTGGATCGATGCGAAAAAATTCAAATTGAGACGACATAGCCGCGAGACATACACAGTGGATCTATGTGTCACAGATTATACATTCTCCATCGCAACCTGGATAGAGAGATGATATCCAGGGTCTTCAGTCTCGTCGCTCAAAGTACGAATCAAACCATGTGATTACATGTGTTGAAGTCGAACATGGCAGAAACCACTTGATTACCGGTCATTGATGAAACCGTTAACAAGTGCGAGAGAAATCACCATTGATGTCAATGACTCTCAAGGTACTCTGGTACAATCCATCGAGTGTGAATGAATGAGTTGAAGTCGAACATCCGATGGAATCTTTCGATCAGGGGTCAATGATGGAAACCCACTATCGAAAGCGAGGAAACTGCCATTTAGGCATGCAAGCTCCAAGGTACCAAAGAATTTCTAAGTCTTGATTCTGGATAATGAGATGAAGTTGACGGAACAAAACTCGTCACAGGAGGGCCTTGATGTATCCCCCATCAATGACATGAAATGAGTAACAGATTTTGAAGGTGAAACAGAGTATGATGTAAGTTGGAATGGACACAGAGAAGGTCGACACAGAGAGAATGGACAACTGCAGATGGCTGACTCAATAGAGGTTTCAGATGGATTTCTATTGAACATATGAACGACACGACCAATGATTTGGCAGCATTGACTCAAAGACGACACAGGGAACAACCTTGTAGCAAATCGAATGAGAGACAAATGGATTTCCCAAATTGGATTCAAATGATGAATAGGGGGTGTCATGTTCAAGAGCGACACTTACTGCCAATCGATACGAAGATGAAAACATATCCCTTTCCCAAATTTTCCCCCACCATTTTTGGCGAGTACCTCTTTATTTTTACGCAAGCTTGAGGAGGATGACATATGCTTGTTGATACAAACTTATCCTTCGGAGTATGTTTAACGAACCCTAAGAAGGAGTGGTTCGGTCCCATTACGGGTCTGTCGATGTTTGTTTAACGAGTCCAAAGATAGAAAACTTGAAGGTTTTTCATGATTAGATTATAGAGTTTGGAAAAACACTTAAAAAAGAACTCTCTCAGTTCCTTTTTCATAAAATAGTCTGGATGAGACCGAAAAAGAGATAAATTATCGCTCACAAGATGCTTTCTTCAAATACTTTATCGAGCATGAAAATAGCAAGGTCGCTCGACTATCTTTTCATGTTTAGAGAGTCTGAAAAGAGCTTAAAGAGGACTCCAGGGGGGTTCCTTTTTCGTATAACCTTGTTGAGCCCGAAAAAGTGATA
>SNQJ01S0001186.1:129943-152452 GCA_010110895.2 Picea sitchensis
AAACATGCGATGGAAAAATAAAAATTATGTCCGCATCCCGGTACATGACCATCAGAGTCATTACTCCTGCAAAAGTTACACTCAAAAGGGCATTAGGGATTAGGGTTTAATAAATAAATAATAATTTAAAAACTAAATAACATGGTAAAAGTAAATAAAAAGGAGTAAAACTCTTTTTACCATATCATTTTCACTTTTCCACTATTTGATCCCCAAAACCCCTCTTTTACCCTCGAAGTTCGGCGTCAGATTGCAGGAGTTATGAGCGTCCATTCATCGAGCTGTTAGCGATAGTGAGGTAGGCTCTTTGTCCTTTACTCTTTCATGGTTTAATTTTACATTTTCATTGGTTAAAAATTCATTTTTGAGTTGATTTTATGAGCCCTACTTGCGCTCAACCATTCTCGCAGGTGGGCTACACGGGACCTACGAGAATGGGGCATTCTCGCAGGTGAGCCCACAGCAGCCTGCGAGAACCGCAAATCACAAAAGTTTTTTAAAAATTTACCCAATGAAAAAGAACCAATTAATGAATAGAGTTGCTAATCTTCATTTTGTGCTTCTTATGCAAGTAATTGGTCATCAAAATGGTTCTTGAATGGCGCGTAAGGGAGCATGAAGAAGACAATTCCATTGCCGGAAATCATCCACCTACTATTGCTGCTTTGAGAAACTGTGGCCTTTTGAAGTACTTTCGTATCTCGGGCATGAGGGCCCAAGTCAGGCTATTAGAGTACTTGGTGCATATGTGGGATCCCGATCAACAGGTATTTCATGTGGTGGTCCACACACTGTCCTTAGATATTGAGGACATTTACTTTTTGACTGGAATGTCACGACGTGGGTACCACATGAGCCTGACTGGTAGCAGAGGTGGTGGGATGCCCATGAGTGAGTACTGCCGCATACACTGTGTTCCCGAGGCAGATAGGAAGAAAGGAAAAGTAGCTATTTGGGGGGTACGGGATTTGACCCTCCGTACTATCTTATTCACCATAGCGCAGATGGCGGGGAGATCCTCTCCTCACATGGCACTACAGAGTTACTTCCAGTATGCTATAGAGTGTACTAAACCTCAGGTTTTCAACTGGGCAGATGTAGTGTTTCGTAGTATGAAAAAACAGTTGACCAAATGCAGACGAGGCGACTTGAAGCAATTTGGGTACGAATCTTTGTTAGTGTCCTTCCTTGAGAGGGTTCCATTACTGAGGCTGCAGGTTGAGTGGAATTTACCGGCTCCTAGGGATCCAAGGATGTTGATATGGTGTCGGCTCATGGCCTGGCACGTAGCTGGACCGATCATCAAGTATGATGATACATTTTTTGACTGGCTTCAACCACAGATGTTGATGGTTGACGATTATGCTTATGCTGGGTTGTATTTTCGAGGAGATCCAGACTTAGTAATGCCAGAGGATGCTCAGTGGGGGGAACTTGGTAAGAAGTACACATTTTTTTCTTTTTAAATGTTTTTGTGAATTTTAATCATATTCAAATGTTTTTATATGTTCGTCCAAAGACTAAATACAAAATTCGTTGTTGATGACACATATGTTGGACCTTACCGACCTCCTGGTACTTCTCCCATTCAATGGCGAGGAGAGGTAGCACCAACGCAACAATATGCCGAGGATTATCAAGTAGTGGAACGAAACCTAGAGGGCTTGGTCGCAGATATTCCAGACATGTCTCTTGAAGAGGTTCCATGACGCGATCAATGTCATATAGTAGGGGTGTCAGGGTCCATGAGTCGACTGCTCCGTAGGGTTGCTCGGGCAGTCGTGTGTTACCGTGAACGTCATCCATGACATCACTTTGTAGAAGCTATGAGCTTCAGATTTTGACATTTTGGTCTTCGGACAAAACCTTTTGTAAAAAAATCTTTTGATCGTTATATATACAGACGGTTTCTATCTGTTTATCATGTGTTGTGTGAACATTGATGTGATTGATTTATAAATGATTCAAATGTCTGTCTAATACATAGTTATCCAATGCATCTGTTAATGTATTTAGATATCTAGGAATATGTTGATATTCAATGTAATCAAAATAACGTTCCAAGAGGCGAATTCGCAAATACACCCGTAACAAAGTAGGACTTCGAATAGTATAAACATTACTTAACTGTAGTACTACAAGCTACGAATCGAGTCGCACAACCAAATGACGGATTCCGAGCGAGATAGCATCAATCAATAATTCAATAAAGACGCTATACTCTGCAATGTTGTTGGTCGCACGACCGAGACACACACCTCGTAAGGAGACAAGTTCGTTTGTAGGGGCGTAAATTTCCCATGTAGCGGAAGCAAGGTTCTGAGTACTACGGCTAGCGCCATTAGCAAAGCCAATATAGGGTAGCGAAGACTCCAACATCTGGAAATCAAACACAATGTCACATAAGGACAGAGACCAGATAACGACAAAAACAAGCTATAGTAACACACAAGAAGTATGATACAATAAAAATACAAGTACTTGTGCACAAATGATTTTATGCATAATACTTCTTCAAATACAACCCATTCCTGGGTTCACTCAAAGGGATACCATCGTAATCTACTAACTCATAAGCTCCTTTTTCCAAAACTCGTCGAACGATATAAGGACCTCGCCACATGGCTTCGAATTTCCCAGATCCTAACATATCTCGATCTTGTTCATAGAGAAGAACAAGATCACCTTCGGAGAAAACGCGAGTCTTGACATGTTTTTCGTATTGGGCCTTGACACGTTTTTTTTTTTTTTGAGCTTCTATGACTAGCGTGGCATCGCGTCGAGTTTCGTCTAATCGCATAAGATACAATAGACGTTCTTCCTCAGCAGAAGTGTTTGGTAGGAGTTCAACAACTAGTTTTAAAGAGGGTATCTCGCATTCAATCGGGAGAATGGCTTCCACATCATAGACTAACCGGAAAGGTGTAAACCCAGTAGCAGACTTGACGGATGTCCGGTATGCCCACAATGCCGAAAACAACATTGTGTGCCAACTTGTTTTATGAATCCCTATCATTCGTCGGAGCATAGTTATGAGAAATTTGTTAATTTCTTCGACTTGGCCATTGGCTTGTGGGTAATAGGGCGTTGAGTTATCATGGCGAAGGCCCAAATTTTCCGTAAGTTCAGACATCATGAAGTTTCTGAAGTGGCTACCATGATCAGTGACGGTAGCTTGGGGAACACCAAAACGAGCTATGACGTGATTAAAAATAAATAATGTTGCGGTCTTTCCAGTGTTGTCAAATGTCGACATCGCCTCGACCCATTTCGTAAAGTAATCGACGACTACAATGATGTAACCATTCCCCCTGGCCGAGTGAGGGTGACATGTCATGAAATCGATGCCCCATTTCGCAAAGGGACCAACTGAGACCACAGGGTGAAGAGGAGCAGGATGTGACCGTATCTTGTTATTATAGGTCTGGCAAGCATGGCATTTTTGAACGGCGATTATGTAGTCGTTAAATAATGAAGGCCAAAAATACCCTGCTCGTAAGATCTTCTGGGCAGTAGCATACCCTGACATATGACCACCACAGGCTCCAGAATGGCAGTCATTCAGAGCTTTCTTGGCTTCGTCGAATGTTAGACAACGTCGAAAAACAGAGTCAATCCCCCGACGATAAAGAGTATCCGCGAGGATAATGTATTGACGAGCTTGGTATCGTATTCGACGTCGTTCAGTACTGGACAAAGTTGGCCGGAAAGTCTGGGTTTGGAGATATATAATGATATCACCATACCAAAGATCATCCGTGCTAACAAGGAAAATAGATTCATCGGGTAATGAATCAGCTACTACATTTTCCATTGCAGAATGGGGAAAGTCGCATATCAACTCAGCAAAGACTAAGGACTTCTTAGACTTGGCGCGTTCGAATTCCAAGTCAAACTCCTGGAGTATCACAATCCATTTGGAGTATTTTACCCCTAGCAATTGACGGGTGAGAATGTGTTGCATAGGGTTGCAATGAGAAATCACTGTAGTCTTGTGTGAGAGGATATAGTGTCGGAAGCGTTGGACGGCTTGGACGACAACCAAGGCCAGTTTCTCGACATGTAAATACTTGATTTCAGTAGGCGTTAGACTTCGACTCAAGTAGTAGATAACATGTTTGTCGTTAGCATCATCCTCTTGGATGAGAACCATACCAATGGTGTAATCCGAGGCGGCAAGGTAGAGGAAATAATCGCAACTGTAATCGGGGGGAAAGAGAAGCAGAGCACGTGTTAGGGACAATTTCAAAGCTTCAAAAGCATTGTTGGCAATGGTATCCCAGACGAACTCTGAACCCTTTTTAAAGAGTCGCGTAAATCCACGAGTTATCTCGGCATAATTTGGGATAAAACGACAAAGAAAGTTTGCTTTCCCCTGCAAAATTTGTAATTGGCAAAGAGTAGAAGGAGGAGGGAGATTAAGGATTGCCTCAACCTTTAAAGGATCCACCCGGATCCCCTGACGCAAAACGATAAAACCTAGAAGGCGACCGGATTCCACGCAGAAAACGCACTTATGAGGATTCAAACGTATATGGTAGAACCGATAGCGAACGAAAATGGCTCGGAGGTCTGTTGGGTGATCGACTCGACGCATTGAATGAGCGGGTAAATTGTCCAAATATGGTTGAACGATGTGCTTGATATCATGGAAAACATAAGACATACCGCATTGAAAAGTTGCGCCAACGTTCTTGAGACCAAAAAGAAGTTTTTGATAAGCAAACGTACCCCAAGGACAAATAAAAGTAGTCTTATGTTGACCCTCGGGAACAATGTTGATTTGATTATATCCGGAGAAACCATCCATGAGAGAGAAGATTTCACTTCCGGTGCAATCGTCGACAATCTGATCGACGAAGGGGGTAGGAAAGTTGTCTTTGGGACAAGATTTGTTGATATCCCTATAATCAATGCATACACGAATGGTGCCTTGTTTCTTGTCAATCGGGACAAGATTGGAAACCCAGTCTGTGAGAGCCACCGGATAAATAAAGTCGGCTTTAAGAAGTTTCTCGACTTCAAGCTTGATAGCAACCGCTTTACGTGGGTGAACTGGACGAAGGCGTTGCCGGACGGGTTTAGCGTCAGGGTATGTCTTTATCTCATGTATCACAATCTGAAGCTCGATACCTGACATTTCTTCGTAGCTCTAGGGGAAGATGTCACGAAACTCTTTGAATAGGGATGTGTAGGTGATGACTTCGTCAGAGGAACACGAAGCTCCAATATGGACATTTTCGACGATTTCAGGTTTGACGGATATGTCGAGGGGAATCGTGGGCGAGATATTTCTTAAGTTACCTTCAGAAAACACATCGTGTGAAGACTCGGGAACGGTGGAGATGACGACAACGGTCGACGAAGTCGAGATCCGTTGGTAGTTCTCAATGGTATGTTTCTCCAGAAAGAGGATGAAATGATGATGCCCATTGTCCCAAGGGGTGTCTTCCATGACAGACATGATCATCTCATCAGTGGGAAAAGTGACATGAAAAGGATGAGGAGGCAACTCACCAAGAGAGGGGATAGAAGGTGTTGCCGATTGGATGGCCTGATAGGCGAATTCAACCAGACTTAACGACATTGCGTCGCCGAAACGAAGATGATCTCCAGGGTCAGGCACTATCCAGGGGTCGTGAGACGCAGGAAGTTCGTGAGGAGAAGTGGAGATCATGTTGATTGAAGCAACAGACGGGCATGGAACATCGAGCGGTGGAATGGGGAAAGTGCCCATTAACGAAGAGTCCTTTAGAAGGCCTACACCGACGTTCGCATAAACTGGTGGAGTTTTAGCGATAAACGAGACGTTGCCAGTACGGGTATCTGAATTAAAGAAGGCTAGTGGGTCGACGGTAACGACCTTACCTTGATGTGGGAAATGTACCACATGGAAAAGGGTCGACACAACTGCGCGCATGGAATCGATCCAGTTGCGGCCAAGTAGAAGATTGTAATCAAGGGGAGCATCAAAGACTTCCACTTCGACTTGGACCGTTTTTCCTTCTAACGTGATGGGAAACGAAGGAAGAACACCGTAGGGCTTAAAACCGGAGCCATTGAAGGCTTTAAGAGTATTATGGGATTCATTCAAAGAAGGAGAACCAATGGATTTCCAACAAGCAAGAGACATAACACATGTCGAGGCACCCTCATCGATAACGGTTTGGCAAATGTTTTTGTCAGAGACAATCACTTGGATCTGGAATGCGAGTTGAGGGGGTAACCTTGGAATGTGATCTTCCAAGTCAAATATTATTAAATTCGTATCCGTCAGATCGATTCCACCGATAGATTTCAACAGTGCCTTCCATTGTGTAGGACAAGTCTGAAGGACTTCGAGGGTTGACATCGCAGAAGGTGCTTGAGCCAGATCTTCAATAATGTTGTAGTTCTGGGCAGCACGAGCATGAGGATTGAAAGACGATTTCCGAACGACTCCCTTTGGGGGAGGTCACAGAACTGTGTCGAGGCTCGGTCGTTCGAGATGAAGAGGACCGTTGGTAGGTGGAAACGCGGGAGAGGGTTGCACCGAGGAAGGCGGTAGATCATCAACCTTCTCTTTAGAGGTAGAATAATCTTTAACTCGAGTAGTGAGTGCAACGTCGCTCTGTTTAGAATCGCCAGTACACATCAAAACATAGGAGGTAGTAGAAGATGAGGGTTGGTCATGGATGACCAACTGAGCCTGTTGTTGAGACGGGAAGGGTTGGGACAAAACAACTAGAGCAGGTGGTTGTGGAGCTCCTTGAAGGAACTTAGTGACCTCGGCGCGTCATGGACAATCCTTCGTGTAGTGATCATCATCACAGATAAGACAAGGGTATCGAGGTTTGCGCTTATCCCGATCATCAACAGGGGTAGTTTTGGTTTGCTCTGCTTGAGAATTATTTTTTCCCTCCTTATTCTTACCTCTCCCCTTTTTAGATTTGTTTTTACCGGCTGTGGTAGATTGGACTGCATTTACCTCAGAAGTCTTGCCGGCGGGAGGGGCATGAGACGAAGCATTTTGAACATTAGAAGAAGCAAACTTGGGGTTTGCGCTTGAAGCATAATGTGGTTGGGCTTGGAAAGTACCAATCACACCGTTAGCTGCATGCGAGGCAGCTGGAGTAGTTGAAGTGCTGGAAGTAGAAGGACGAGGTAAGTCAGGTAGTAAATCGTAAAGGGTTCCCGTTTGTGAGTAAAAAAGGTCAAGATATTGAGAAAGACTTATAACCTACTCTTCCGTGACTACGCCACCCATGGCAATGTCACGACCAATGTCGTTCACAAATGATTTTGTGAACCACTCCGCCAGCAACTGATCAGGGAGCTCAAGTTTGATGAGACAACGTCTCCTTAACCACTCATGGATGTGATCGGATATATGAGTGGCTTTGTTCTGTTTGAAGGAAGTCAAAATCTTGGTCCCCGTGTCATAACGGATCGATAATTGGTAGTGTGTGAGGAAATCCATAGCTAGGGTGTTGAAGTCAGAGAAGAAACCTCGTGGCAATTCGATATACCACTTCGCAGAAGAACCGGTGAGGGTTCGTTGAAAAATACGTAAACGAATAGAGTCATCCATAAACGAGTTGGATGAACACCATAGGTGAAAAGTCATAACGTGATTGTTTGGTTCCTTTCCCGGTTTGCCGTCGAATTTAGGAATGTCCGATGGAAGCTTGGCTGGTATAGCAGGCCATTGGGGAGAGTGACGAATAGGATCATTTAAAATCCTTGACAAATCCAGAAGATCCAAAGTGGCGATAAAGGGTAATTGTTGATTCACCTACGGGTACTAGTGGATTTGGGGAGGAAGCCCTGTCAGCAAACCAGTAGGACCATAAGCAGTCTGCATATAATGTGAAGACCCAGGCAGATTCAGTGGTGGTTGGAGAGGATAGTAGCTCATAGGATTGTACCCTGGAACAGGTGCTTGAGTTTGAGCATTCACCCCCCAAATGGGATTGAATGAACCTGGATATGGTTGGCCCACACTAGGGGGTATTACAGACGCAGCTGGAAACTGTTGCCCCCCAGTCGATTGAGGAGGATGTTGTATCAACTGATTCCAATACTGGGCCAAGGAGGGAGGTATGTTTTGCCCATAAGGTGGGGTCAGTCTTCCCATCGAAGGTGGTGTTCCAATTGGGGGCAATGTTCCAATTGGGGGTTGTGTTCCAATTGGGATTTTCGTTCCAAAAGGAATTTGCCCGCTGAGAGGGGGTTGAGTCATACCACCTTGGTGAAATTGTCCACCAACCGGAAACTGGTAATTTGGAGTGAATGACAGAATAATGCCACTAGGATTAAGACTGCCATTGGAAGACAAAGAAGGTCCTCCAAAAGGAAATTGAGGGAGTGTTGGAATAAAACCGGGAAGAGAGTGCTTAGAAGAAGAAGGACCACCAGGAGAGCCGGATGGAGTTTGCGCAGGAGTAGGAATGGAAGCATTCAACGCACGGTATCTGGGTGGTAGTGTCAGAGTGACATTGGGCATTCGCGGTGTGTTGATGGGAGCAAGACTAACCACAAAAAAAATGGTGGGAACACTTGTAGTATCTGTGAGATGGGCCATTTCGGCAAGGACGATAAAGTGATAGGCGGTAGTCAACGATACTGTCTCTGGACTAGAGATTTCGGAAATCACAGGGGGATTGATTTCGGAAACCATAGGTGAACCTGGACCAAAAAGGTCCCATTGGAAAACACCTGTAGACCAAAAAAGATCTTGGCTTTCTATGCCTGGAAGGGGTCCAACTGGTGATCCAGAAGACGTAACAACTAATTCTCCAGAAGAATTCAGTCGCATAAATGGTCGCTCAGAATCAGGGTGAAGTCGAAAGTCCTCTCGAGTATTAGTAATTCGAAAATGCTCTAGAGAGTCAGTTTGTTCCACTTGTGGCGTGGTGACGACTGTGACTTCACTTTGCCGAGGAGAGCCCTCAGGTGTACTTGTAGGCAAGGGTTGAGAACCTTCCAGATGCTCTGGAGATAAACCTTGCATTCTACGTGAACGACGTGGAGGAGCTATTGTAAACGAGTGACAAACTTCACGAAGAAAATCTTATGGTCAACTTTGAGAAACAAATAACACGCGCTAGTAAACAAAATCTAGTAAGCAACACTAAGCAAACAAGACCTTCTAATTCCGAAGTCACTAGTTGGTGATGAAATCCAATGTCGCAACAATGAGACAAGAAGGGGCTAGGCGAGGGTGGAAAAGTTACACTGACGACCTGCTTAACGGACTTACACCCTGGTGCAAGCTCCCACACATAATAGTGGGTATACCCTCCAAGGAGCCCGAGTGAGTTTGGTCAATGTCAATTCCAGGTACCGTGAAGACTTTCCCCTTCACAGTCACCTCGTGTAAGAACCTAGAAAGATAGTCCACTAAGGTTACCACCAACAACAATAAATCCTGGGGGGACAATCGACAGTCCGATCCACACGCAAGGGTAGGGTATCTAGCCCGAAATCAACTCAAAAGGCTTCCACTCATCATTGTGGGTATACCTCCGAGTGATCCCTGTAATACGTGCAATCTCTACACTGATATCAACAAAGCAGGGTGAGTAACTCTACCAATATCAATGCGACCTTGTGTTTGGCCCTTGTGTGAGAAGGGCTTCCCAGAACAAGATGTTGCAAATGGAATTTAACACTCCTTAACACAAGATGCTATTGTGTGTTTTGTTCTCTGAAGAGTGTATCTCTCTTCCTACTCCAAAGCGCTAGCCTAGCTAAATGTTGGTGTAATAGAGCCCTAGAAAAGAGTTACTAGTTAAATTTTATGATTGCGCAGTGTTATTAAGAGTTGTTGTTTACTCAAAGGAAACAGAGATGAAACTGATATTGTTTAAGACTCTGACCCAATGATGCATGGATGAGAATGAAATATAGCAATTTTTGTTCAATGAATCCTATGTATGGGAGGGAGAGAGAAGTTTTCCGGATCAAACTTTGAACTACAAGACACAATTTCCTTTAAAATGCAAATGCAACAAATCACGTATCAATAACAATTCTCTATTGCTTCTTTTTCAATAATTTCAACAATTGATTTTCAATATTTTCGAAGAAGAAAAATAATTTTGAAAGAAAAACGTTTGTTCACTTTTCAAAAAGGACCCACACCATGATAGTGAGAGTACAAAAAATAAAAAACCAATGAACAAGCAATGATAAAAACCCAAACCACTCTTTCAATGAAGACAAAAATAACAAGCAAACCAATAAAGTCTTTTCAATTGCATAAGAAAAGTGATCTTTCAAACAATAAGCAAATGATAAAGACCAAGAAACTCGACTTTCAACCGATCGTCGGTCCTCAACCAAACAAGCACACTCAGATTCCACAATAAGAGAGTATAGCTTTGCCAAGAGAAGTCAAGAAATGAAAGTCAAGAACAAGTGACAGGAAGAGCCTTTGAAATCCTAAGACTGTCCATGCACGAAAAATGAAGACAAGAAAGACATCAATCAATGGTCCAAGAAACTCTTATGAGGCACCTAGACTGAGCAAGGTAGTTGAAGATGCCAAAAATCAAATCCAAAAGTTTGAAAAAATGAGTTCGCAGGTTGGCAATATTACACAGTGCGAGAATTAGTGATTCTCGCAGGTGAGCTTTGAGCAGAGTGTGAGAACCTCACACTGAACCTAAAGGCAGGGTGCAAACTTAGTATGTTCTCGCAGGCTACTGTGGAGTGCAGTGCGGGAACCTCTGAAACTAGTCAATTTTTTGGAAAATGACACAAAATTTGAAGAGGCCTTTGGACCCAGAGGGTCTAACAGGGTATCCTGAAGACTCAGGGATTGATATGAATGGAGAAAGGTAATGCAAGAGCAAATGGCCAAGGAAAAATACCAAAAACCACAAGAAAACGGGTTAAACTTCTCAGTGGAGTCGCCAATTTTGTTATCGGACTAATCGGTAGGTGCAGACACTAACCGATCTTCCTAGATCCACCTGGATCTAGAACAAAATAGGACAGGACATGACTCTTTCCCTAAGTTTTGACCATTGAATTAACTAGTAGGAAGGAACAAATAACATACCTTTGTATCGCTTCCTAGGGTCTCTGTTGCTCCCGCTTCGCTCCGGTGCTCTCGTGAGGTCAAGACCAAGACAACACAAACCAACCAAAGTGAAGATAACACAATATATTCAACTGTCAACTTATGTGTATGATCAAGGAATTACACAATAAAGTGAGAATAGCTTTATGGGAAAGGGACATGCCAATGTATCATATTTATTGAAAGTAAAGATTACAACCTGATCTCCTTGATGTCGCAAGCTTCCTTTCGATGGCTCTTTTCTCCGACACACATACTTGCTCAATCCTTGTATGAAGAAGATCAAATCCTCTTGATAGACTTGCTAGAGTCTCCAAGCTCCTGTTCAAGCCAAGTCCTTCACACAATTCTTTCACCAACTCTCCAATGAATCTTGCTTAACCTTTTCCATGAGAATTCCCTCAATATATAGGAGAGAATGAGATAGTTACTTGGATAAGAATGATCCCACAAAATCAGGGAATCCAGTACAAGGATAACCATTCGAATGCCAACCCATTCTTCTAGAAGATTCCCTTCTAGAACCATCTAGAATTCATCTTTTTCCATGCTTTAGGACGAGTTCGCACCCTAGCTATTCAACACAGTGAGAGAAGTTCGCACCCTGGCTTAAGGCAGCTTGCGAGAATGGGTCATTCTTGCACCCAAATATATTAGCAGCCTGCGAACCCTCTTCAAAAGTGAGTTTTCTGGGAAGAGATGAAAGTAAATTTTCTCAGGAGAAAGTTCTTATGAAGAGCCTGAGTACACCATCATTAATACACCATCATGATGACCAAAATCATGGGTAACAAAAAGTCTTGCCATTAAAACCTTAATCCTTTGTTTTCCTTGTTTCACCTGTAGCAATCATTAAATCTTGTGGTAAGGTTTTCTTGAAACAACATTAATGGATAGTCCACAACAAAGGAAGGATCACAAAGGAGGGGGAATTGTGAGAACAAATCCCTACGATATGCAACTTTTTGATTCAGAACCCTTGATCAAGGAGGTTTTCCAAAGAGTAGGATGCATTACTTTTTGTCAGAAAATGCAGAGAGGGAACCTAGAGGTGGCTAGGGAGTTTGCACTTAACTTCGATGGGACCAAAACTAAGGTTGGGATATTGGAGTTTGAGGTGTATGAATTGTCCATATCAACAACAACTGAGATACCTAAAATTGGTAAGAGATGGTTCAAGGCCATGACCCTAAATGTTGTTTTCTCTAAAGAATCCCTCAAACCTGAATACCAAGGGGATAATTTGTCAAAGGGAGTGCCCATAAATCATATGTTGGAGGGATTTGATAATATGTTGAAGGTGATTCAAAGATATTTCACTTGTGAAGGGAGATTTAACATGACATATCAATGCCATATAGGGCTACTGCTACACTTCACATGTAAAGATGCCATGAATCTCCCTTTCTACCTGTTTACAAGTATTGGCAAAATGTCTGACAGGGTCCAAGCTAAATCAAAAGCAGTTGATACAAGTGTCTTTCATTCAGGTCTTATAAATATGATGGTGATGGAGGAATTGAGAAAGAAAAACATTGATTGGGAATCATTCATTACTTCTTCGCACTTCCAGCTAAATGTTGCTCCCACTCCAGAGTCTAAAATGAAAACCCCTCTTCATATTGACAAGTCTGTATATTAAAAATTGAACAAGAAAAGAAAGAGCATTGAGACTGCTAGAGATGATAAAGCAACAAAGGATCATGAAGGAGGAGGACCTTCACAGTCTTCACAGAGAGAAGCTTCATCTATTCCAGATCCCAGTCCAGTAGAGGTTCCTTCAACTAAAGCCACATGTTTGAGAGGAAGGAAGTTGTTGTTCCCTTCACCCTCTGCTGCAGACAAAGTCAGGTCTAGGAGACCCTTTACTAGAGCAACAACTAAACAAGAAATCCATGTGAAGGAAGATACAATAGGATTTTCAATCCATAAGAAAGGTAAATCCATAGTTTTTGAAGAGCATGTTGAAATTATTGACATCACTACTCCTCAAGAAGAGAGCAATCCTACTTTTAAGAGACTCAAAAGACAACTTAAAGAGGCAAGGGGTGAAGTTGATGAAATGAAGAAGGGGGAATTGGTTGCAAGGAAGAATCTTAAGGGACTCATGGGCATGTATCATTAAACTATTGACAAAGCCAAACTTATAGCCAAAACGTTTCGACCCCTCCACATGCAGCTCATAAACCTCTACAGACAAAACATAGCTCACCAAGCACAAATAAGAGAACTAAAGATATAACTTAAGCCTTTCAAAGAGGAGTTAGCTAAGAGAAATATTGATATGTTGGTTAAAGTTGGAACCAGGAGGAGCTCCAGAGTTAGAAAATGAAGAAGTTGAATACCTTAACTCATATCAGTTTTGACAGTTTCCTGACTTTTGTATTTTGCAATTTTGAGGATGGTCATGCTTGATAAATCATGTTCAACTACTGGGGTGTTATATTCTTAGTCATATATCATGATCATATGTTATTATAATAGTTGGTGGAACTGGAGATGGTTTTAGGAATACTTTAAGGCATTTATTAAATGCAATAAGCTGTTACAGTAAAGTTCGCATCACTTGGCATTGTGAATTGGTTGATGTAGAAAGGTGCTGCAAATTGTGTTGCGAACTCTTGTTCTAGAAGTTTTGAAGGAATAGGCAACTGTCAGATGGTTAGATGAATGCATGACAGTTGTCTAAGGGTCAGTTGTAAGTTGGGATGCCACCTGCCAAAGGAAGATGCACTTAAAGCAACACTTCATCATCTATAAATAAGATGTTAAGGATGTTTCCAACATTAGCCTAGATTTTAGCATTTTATTATTTTCTATTGAACAACTCTAGTCACGCCACCTTTAGGAATAAGATCCTATGCAAGAGTGGTTACTCAGATTGTAAAGCTATCATTGACAGTCTAGACTATAAGATAGGCATAGTAAGACTAAGAAAGGTTCGAATGGTTGAGATGAGACTCATATTTTGATGTTGTGGATGTAACAAAGACATCTCAGATTTTATGTACCAGACCTGAGACTTTTTGGCCAATAGAAATCAGTCTTTTTCCCTATCATCTTATTTTTGTCCTACTCTGATTTGTAGTCGATTGAAGGTTTCAATTGATCTAATTGTATCTATATTGCAATGAATGACTTGGTGTGATGTTGCTTATGATTTTACCAGAGTTTCCCTTTTCATTAAAGAAGTTCTTGTTTCATAAGGTTTTCTTCATATTCCTACTAGTATTACCTGATGTAAATGGTAGATATATTTCACCTTTCTTATTGAAGTCTTCCACCTATCCATTTTATTCTTTAAACCCCGATCTAAGTTACTCAAAACCTCATTTGCTGGTGCATTTTATCTGGAACTTACTGTGATTGACATTGTTTTACTGAGCTTTTATCCATTCACCACGTTATCATAAAAAATTATATTTAAACTCACTGATGGGTGTTGAGATTACACTTTATCAGTCAAAGTGTGACTTTCTGTGGTAACAATTTCCATTCAATTTTTTTGGGTGGGATCGACAACTTTAACATACATGTTTTCTAATTTGGTTTCCTTGGATTTAGGTTTGGAATGACAAACCTGGTGGTTTGGGCTGGAAATACATCAAAACTTCTATTTTTCTAAATGACTCTCAATATCTCTATTTTTCACATTATTTTTGTATAGGCTACATAAATCCATTGTCAATGAAACTACACACACATATATAGTTGACTATGTAGATTCCAAACATATAATTAAAAAAAAATATTATTTACTATTTTAATATATTTTTGTCTTGACATATATCGAAATCGTAAAATACATATTTTATTCCTACTATAACTTTTTGTCACCTTAACCATTTATTTTAAGACCCTCTTACCTTGCACTAATGCATGGCCTTGTGATTCAAAGGATATAATGAATTTCATAATTTTGAAAAAATATAAAATTGACATTATAAATTTCGAAAAAATAATTCTACACAAGAACAATGTGTTCTCTACAATTTTATAAATTGTTTTAAGGAAATTACATCTTTTAGGTACTCAAGACTTGCACTAACAGGAACACATGTATTATATTTTGCATGAAGATTAACATACCATTGTTTTGTGCAAGCTACAACACCCTCTTGTAATTTCTTAACTTCAACACTGAAGCCATTCATTAGAGGTCACCAAATAGGCCCCCCCTTAGAGTTTCTTTCGATTAGAAACTTTAGGAGCTTTGCTTGCAAGTTTTCAATCTCAAACTCCTTCTTCCTCATTTCCAAACTTACTCACTTAAAAGTTTGAATATCACCATCACCCATCGATACACGTTGTATCGCCAATGAATCACTATTGTTCATCGATACAACCTATATCGATGACAACTCCCTATTCTCGTTGATGCTATAAAATATTTCATCACTAAAAAATATTTATGTTTTCTTCTTCTCACTAGAGGTGAAAAACTTCCTACTGCTAACACACTAGTTGTGAAACAACTTTCGACCACCGACACACCGATTGTGAAACAATACCATCGACACACTGGCGATGAATCTTTATTTTTCGCTAATACAATGCTCATCGACGTAGAATCCTCTTCTTCCACTGATACATTGGCATAATATTTTCAACTCTCGCTGACACAGGGTTTATCAACAATGATCTCACTTTGAATTCCAACATACACCGTATCGATGAGACAGTTTCATCTTGAGGCCTTCACCTATTTTCTTCCAATTGAGACCCTTTTTGTTGCACCCATTAGTCAGGTTCTTTTGATTTTAAACATTTAATCATTTTATGTCTGACTAGATGATTGTTGTCTGATTATGTGTTGGTTTCAAGCTATGTCATGTCACAGTCTTAATTAAGTATGATAATATCTTGGCAAGTTTGTTCGCGTCACAAGTAACTTTTATTATGCCTATCACATTCGCTTGTGTTTTGAGACTCTTGATTCAATGACTAACCTTGATCATGAAAGTGTCATTTATTGTTAGGTGGTTTTATTGTAACATTTACAAGACATAGGCTGGCTTTGAATTGCTTCTTAAATGAGAATTGGTCCTCCCGACACATACTCGGTATCAGGTGCTCCAAACATCAGTTGGTTGTTTTCATGAGATAATATTTTTCATCCACTGATATATGACCTCAATTTCAATGGATGAATTAAAATCTTGTATAACACAAGTAGTAGTAGAGAAAACATGGTCCAATCTTTAATTAAAAAATGTATTTTCTCACAATTTTGGGTAGTGTCCAAAGTAGATTTTTCACCTCCGAAACATGCCCTCTATATGTTCTACATGGTTACAATTCCAATTCCATTGATGGTATCAAAATTCGAGGTATAGAAGTGCCAAAACGATCACCAAGGAGTTCCCGCCAAACAAGCTTCATTAACCGTGAAACTACTAAAAGGATGGAATGAAGTTATAAGTTCTCTCACTAGAAATCTCTCCTTGTGTTCTCCACATTGCAAAAACTGGAACCCCAATCAGACATCGTATGAGTAAGATATGAACCTTTGAAATCATGCTAAGTTGCGTCAAAATCCCCTTTAATGACATTAAACATTAGTTAACATTTTTCAATTCACACCAATTTGGAATGTTTTAGTTTGAAAATTATTTAAAAAGAAAATGATTTAAAATTGTTTAAAACATATTTCAAATAATAAATCAAAGTTTAATAAATAAAACATAAAATTTAATTAAAAAAGTAATAATTAGAGGGGTTGTTTCCTTTGTTTTATCACAAAAATTTCATTAAAAATAATAATTAAAGAGGGGGTTCC
Source organism: Picea sitchensis (assembly GCA_010110895.2). Taxonomy (NCBI): domain Eukaryota; kingdom Viridiplantae; phylum Streptophyta; class Pinopsida; order Pinales; family Pinaceae; genus Picea; species Picea sitchensis. The sequence continues at coordinate 146,791 of SNQJ01S0001186.1, forward strand.
TTTGTTTTATCATGGTTTATTAAAGGAGTTTCTTTTGGCACATAATGGTTCAACCAAAAATGATGATGACGTGGAAGGGGAAGGGGCCATCATCCATTCGACCCTCCTTCTCCTTAAACTTTGCTTTAAAGTTACTTACCATACACACTCCCTTTTAATGTTTTAAAGACCATATATTATAATCTTTTCAAAACCCTTTGTATCGACAATGAAATATGATTACACCAAAGGTGTTATTTAAAGGAAGGTTCCTCTAGATGACGAGTCGTCTGTCCAAACCCAATAACAATTTCCATCTATTTACACCAATTTTTTTTATTTAAGGGGAGTTTCCTCTAGTTGTCTTCGTCGTCTGTCCAAACCCAATTAGAATTTTCCATCTATTTATTAGCAATCTATGAATCCTCTATTTTCGCGTTTCTTCTCCTTCATCTACTCCAAACTCCTTCCCCATCGACATGGGTCGCCCACCGACTCGAAAATCCTTCCTCATTGACTCGAGCCTCTGTTAGAAAAACAAGATCGTGGAGCAGTAAAATAAAAACAAATGCGGAAATAAAACACAAAATATACACAATACAATAGAGATACATATATACGCGGTTCACCCAGTGTGGGCTACGTCCACCAGAGAAAGTGCCAGGTCCTTCATTTTTATTATCCAACAAATGAAGGGATACAACCTGTTATCGCACAGTTTGTAGCTAGGTCAAAAGGCTATAAGATAGAAGGCCAAAATGGCGTAACAAGAACATATCCCACCCAATGTCACCACGATGGGGAGGTTCTTTCTCTTTAGGGAGGTTAGGCCCAGGGGAGACGTCCCCGGTGACCTGGGGTTTTGAAGAGGCAAGAGTTAAAAGGACAAAAGTAAAGTTCTGCCCTTCACAGGTCACCACCAAAACAGACAGTCTTGGCTAAACAGCCAATAATGAAGTGAAGTCCCAAAGAAGAACACCTGCTCGGAACAAAGTAACAACAAACCAATATATGCAAGCTATGATTCAATGGGTTAGTAATTCATAAGACTATCTGATATCAATATATGAGCAATTATAACAATAAATATTGACGAAGTCAATGTTTGTTAATGCAACAATGAAATAATATCACTTCACCAATAAATATCAAGATGATGTAGCGATCAATGTATTCAATCAATTCCTCATTCAATAAATGAATCAAACCACCATCCAATTGCCTATAAAAGGAAAAATGTTGCGTCAAGATGAAGTAACCAAGGGTAACGTCATTCTTTTTAGGGTTAGTAGTTTGTTAGGGTTTCAATTTAGAAAAGGTTTTGAGAGTTGTTTGATCACTTTCACTTCAACGCTTGAGGTTTAATATTAATGCCTAAGGGTTAATGGACTCAGTTTAGAAGAGGACGCAAGGGTTGAAGGAAACTAAGGACTAGAGGGAAGGGTTCTGAAGTGCTTCTATGGTAGGACCTCAGAATCAAAACCCTAGGGGAGAGAGGCTCACTCCGGTGTTGCTAAATCAAGGCCTCGTGCTCTCTCCTCATTCCTTAGGTTAACTTGGCAAAAACGGTTAGCATGAAAGATAAATCAAGACTAGAGAGTGTAGTGAGGGAGAGTGTTGCTAAAGCAAGGCTCTATCACCAAACCCTAAAAACAGGATGACCCTTGGTGTAGATAACCTAGGCCCGGGACATCTCCTCCTTCTTGACTTCAAACAATATGGCTAGCTCAGGGAGAAGAAGCAATAAGAGTGTAGCTATGGCTAGGCTCTTCTTTCCTTCTTCAATGGCTGAAAATTTCTCTTTTAGGGGACATGAAACAAGGACCTACTTGTGTGCTTGTCACCTAGGGTTTTTGATCAACAAATTATAAACATATGCAAGAATATATGACTACAACCATTCAATCAAGAAGTTTTGCAGAAAAAACACTTACATATCACCATGAAATAGCATGGAAACCCTAGTTGTAAACCTTCCTTCAAGAGAAATGCCAAAAATTCCAAGAAATGCCTTCCTTCAACAAGTGTGCCTCACTAAACCAACAAATTTCCCCAAGTAGGGCGCTAAAATCAGAGCTCACTAAATGAGTGAGTGATGTGTTATGTCAAAATGAGGCTAAAACTCCTCAATATATAATGTATCAATGACCTTAATTAATTTTAGGTCGTAAAAATGGTCGACAAGACCAGCATATCAAAAGTAATACTAATTTACATTAAATGTTCATTTTAAAATCCTAACTGAGCAAAAGTAAGACGTCAAGCCCCATTGAGGGAGACGTTGGCCCTTTTTAGGGCAAATGCAGCACCAAAGGGCCAAACGTTGGCCCTCTTTGGACCTCCCAATCATGCCACATGTGCCAACTATCCTGTGAAACTGTCACACGCTCAAGGTGACGTCATGAGCTCCTAGGTGACATCCTGGGTCATCTGGGGCTAACGTTCCACTGCAAGTGGGGCAATCCCCCTAGGCCTAGCTCAACCAAAGTGTCCTTGATGAAACATCCTCTTCCTCTCCGGTGAAAAAGCTCGGTCAAACACTCTCCTATCTCTGCCCCTCTGATGGGGTCTCAACAACCATCTGATGGGCTCTTCAGGCCCATGGAGGTATGAACTGATCATCTCCCCATGTGTACCAGTCCAAATGGTACTTGTCCGTCGGGCATGGTCCTGCACATCAAAAACTACGTCCTCCATGGGCTCATCAGTCACCGGGATCATAGCAATGCTAATCATGTTTCATCATCAATATTATCAAACATATGCATAAGACCCTAATACATCAGTCAATAGCTCAAAGAGATTACAAAAACCTACAATACAAGATCGAAGAAAAGGACAAGACGTCCTATTGGGCTAGTATCCACAAGAAAAGGAAGTCTCCAGGAAGGTTTCTTCCAAGCCATGTAAATGAGGTGATGTGGCTAGGGGATGTCCAGACATGTGGGTAGAGTGAGAGCCAGGGATGCATAATGTTATCTGTGGGTGCCTTTGTAGAAGGTGAGTTGTACCCGTCATGGATGAAAATTTTTCCAAGCCCGTTCTTGCCTTTATTCTTTTCTTTATTTGATTTTTTTTCTTCTTTTTCTTTTTATTCAAGGGCTAACCGGAGGACACTGCCTTGGCATGGTGACCAGAGCTGACAGTGTTACTGACAAGTACTTTCACAAAGATGAAAAGGTTGGCTCGTGATGAGACCCCCTTTCCCTTAGCCATGCAACCAAAGGTCACTGCCCTGGTGTGGTAACCAAATGGTGGCAATGTCATACTGTTAGGTACCCATGAACCTAATAGGCTGGCTCGTGATGAGACCCCCTATCCTCTTGGCTAGGTCTTGTTTGTTATTTTTCGGGTCCCTCTTGTTTCTTCCTGAGAGGCTTTTTATTGCCTTCGCAGGGATCCCTGGGCGAAGCATCTCGAGGTTTTATTTCCAAGGTTTTATCTTTTACCAGCTGCTTTTACCTTCTGGGCCTTTAGCCCCTTCTTCCCACAATATAAGGTGCAACCCTACAAACAGGCCAATCCAATGCTCGGACAAGGGGAATGGGACAAATGAGCGGGAGATAAGATAAAAAAGTGGTGGTATGATGGGAGGGGACGATGGCTCTTCAGAAATCCCTCCGATGGAAAACCAAAACCTACGGGTATAGGCTTGCTAGGACACCCTGTTAATCTCCCCAAACGTGGTCAATTGGGTTAATGTAAGATCCAAGCAGTTGTCAGAGATAAAAGGAAACAAATGTATATATCTAAAGGTTATAATGATCAAAAGTGATACATACCATGATACTTGGACCAATTACCTCATGGAGCAAGAGCCTTCGACCAAGCCGAAGGTGATGGATATTGCTGTTGCTGACAAGACAAATCTGATGAAAGAAGAAAATGATGGGCCCTCTAGGGCCATTCTCAGGTCAATCCTGCTCTCAGTACTCCATGTCTAGGACCTCTGGGCCTCGAGACATGATCTCCTAGTTATCCCTAGAAATTGGGGATAACATCTGGCTCCAACTCGGGGACATGTGCTCACCATAGAGCACATGAGAACCTCAACATCTTTGGCATAACCTGCAGACCTACTCAAACTCGATAGAGGAATCAGTAACAAAAATGGGGTGGTAATGCCACCCCAACATATATAGACATATATATAAAAACTGAAATAAAACAATCAGTAATGCAAATGTGCAAGAAAACTAATATGAAATGCAAATGGTATAATACACGAAGAATGCCTACTTAGATGTACTTACCTGTGAAGTCAGGTCCCCCCACCTTGGTGGGGTTTAAGGAGGTTCCCACTGATAGGTAATGGGCACCTTCTTCCTTCTAAAGTGGATAGGTAGTATGAGTCATTGACTGATTCCATTCCAACTTTGAAGGGTCTGAGCCATGACTGTGCGCTTCCTTTTACGTTAGTTGGTTCTCCTTTCTGGGTATCCCACATCCATACCATGTCTCCCTCCTTGTACTTTCTGATTTTGTATTTGGTCGTTCATTGGACAACCCCGATGTATTGTGCTGAGGGAGGGGGGTGGGCTTCTGCTGTACGTCATATTCATGTTTCTTTAATATCTTCACCGTCCCAATTTCTTTGTTCTTGAATTCATCTAGGAGTTGTTGGTATTCTTCCCTCTTGGGCCATTCGATCTGATCAAAGTCCTCCTCTGTTGCAAAGGGCATGTCTTCTGGAGAATACTTTTGAAGAGTTTGTATCATCTCGTTTTGTGATTTGTTATTATTGATGGGGTGAATAATATCCTGCACATGGTCCCCAGTTATGGGCACATTGAGTAGACGTCCTACCGTTCCATTTTTCAAAGGTAATTGGAAGAATGTGAGGTCCATCTCAAGGGCGCCACCTAACATTGCACCAAACTTCCTAAATAAAAACATTCCCCATGCATCTGAGACACCAACCACCACAACATCAATGTGGACCATTTTCTCTGGATACTCCTTTAGGCGAACTTCAACATTTTCAACCACCCCATGTGTGGGTATTGCTTTAGATTCGAAACCACATACATTTATGTAAGGCTGTGTGACCTTCAAACCCACTTGTTGCATGACTTTGAGTGACATCATGTTGGCGCCAACACCTGTATCTAACATGCAATTGTTGAGGTTTTTTCCATTCATTATCAAAGTAATGAAGAAAGGAGGGTTTTCACCATATTGGACCCTGAAGTGATCAGCTTGCAACATAATAGGGGGGTCCATAGGCTCATCTGATCCTGAAAAGAAAGTGTCAAATCGTTCCTTGATGGATGGAATCTTGATTTCTTCTCTTAGGGGGACATTTACATGCATCTTTGATAATGCCCATTTGAAGTCAAAGTTCAGGTCAACCTTGCCAGCCTTGGATGTCTTGGGAAGAAGAATTTCCAAGGGTGGGGGCTTTGCCTGATCATCAACTGGTTGTTTCAAATTCTTTCTTCTGTACACCTGAAATTCTTGTTTCTTTAGCTTTTCTTGTGATTCTTGATCCAGGTTGTTTATCACCACCATCCTTGCTGATCTGGCTGCTTCTTTCACGACTTCCTAATGTTCTGCATCTGTGATATTTATCTGAGGGAACTCCATGAAACAATCCATGTTGTTGACTTGTTGATGGCCACTATTGTAGGGGCACTCATGTTCCCAATGTGCTTCGCTGCATTCCAGGCACCAAGGATTTTCA
>SNQJ01S0001186.1:163962-190549 GCA_010110895.2 Picea sitchensis
AAAAAAAAAAAAAAAAAAAAAAAAAAAAAGGTTCACGTGAAGAAGTATTTAAAAGAAAAAGGTAATAAAGGTAATTTAAAAGAAAAAGTTCTAAAGAAGAAGGAAGAGTAAATTTTGATTTTACCATTTTTAAGGGAAAATAAGAAGAAAAAATATTAAAAAAGGATAAGGTTCACGTGAAGAAGTATTTAAAAAAAAAAGGTAATAAAGTGGTAAGTTCACCAAGTTGAAATGAAAAATAAGGTTCAATTCACTCTTGGGCATGTTTTGGAACCACTGAATATTTTCATATGTATGTTAGGGACGATCCAGAATGAGATCGTAAGCATTGGTAGTGACCTCACTAGTTGTTGGAACTATATTGATATTAACTTGGAAAATAAATTACAACTTGCAAAAGAGGAAGTTAAAAGAGCTCTTACACAAGAGTATGATGATGATGATGAGATTAATAATTTAGAATTAAACATCGATGAGTACTCCCTGGAATGCAATTTTTTTTGTTTTAAAAACCAAGGAAGTGGATGTGTTCCTAGGGAACCTTGAAGAAAAATGAGGTACTATGAGGCTGCCAACTAAGGTATGTCTTTAACCTTGAGATTGGCTCTAAGTTTCAATCTCCAAAACTGTCCTTTGCTTCATTTTAGGACAACAAACAGTTTAGTAAATTTCTGCCCATAATTTCTATTGGTTAAGTGTTCTTTGAGGTGCCCTTGCAAGTGTTTTCGAACCAGTGGTTAGCACATGAAATATATCTCAAAACAAGTAACACTCCTCTAGATATTTACAACACAAATAAGTTGATTTACACTCTAAGCATGCATGAAATGAACACGAGGGTTTTTGGTCAACAGACCTTGAATAAAACTCCTCGGGACAAAACCATTTTGGAATGGAAGTATGTATAAGTGGTGTCTAAAGCATAGAGTACAACAAGTAATACAATATAATGGAACCTGTATACAAAGAAAGCTCCTCTCGAGTCTTTCCAAATGAACCAAGAAGAAATGCGCCCAAGCTTAGTGCGCCTCTCCCCCTTGTTGCCAAACTCACTCAAGTGATGCACCCTTGACCTTTGTTCCTCCGAAGAAGAATCCATTGCACCACAATGCACTCTTGTGTACTACCTCTCCAATGAGACCAACAAATCTGCAATCCCTCAAGTCTATCTCATGCCTGCTAGGTGTGCATCGTCCTCCAAGCCAAAGTGATCACCACAAATAAATAGAGGACCAATCTCCCATAACTCCTCCATGAATAGAAGCGCCCAAGCTACCCTCTTCCATTGCTTCCAACCTCATCCTCATGCTCCCTCTCAAACTCTCCAAGTGAATATAAGAGTGAATGATCCTCTCTTTTCCCCTTGCGCCCTTCTTGAGCAATCCATAAGAAAACCTAAATGTGGATGGATAGGATCATCCCAAGGCATCCCTAATCAATGGTTGAGATCATCCCACATTAATCTCACTCACAAACCCACTTTGGGTTAAGTTCCCTAAGTTCACTTTATGTCTCCTAATTCACCCACAAAGTGAATTAATAGTCACTTTAGGCTAAACTAACCAAATTTCACTTTTGACTTAAATCTCCTAAGTCAAAGTGAAATTAGACAAAGTAAAAGGTGCAAAGGTACCAACATCTCCCTCTTGTGGTTAGAGGCTCAGAACCACAAGGTAACCACTTCCCGAGGTACACCAAAACCACAAGGGGACCAATTTCTAACTCTGTCTAGCCTATCCTACATCCTCGTCTGGGACACCGAAATTGATTTCCACTAAAGCTCACACTGATGAGAAAACTGCAAAAGAATTCAGCCTCAACATTTGACACACAAGTGGAAGTAAGGCTGTCCAAACGTGTCCACAAAACAGTCCTACAATTGTCCAACAAATCTGCCCACAAGCTGTCCACTAACTTAGCCAACAAGTTGTCCAAAAATTTGCCAACTAGCTATCAAGAAACTTCCCACAAGATGCTTTCAAAAATTAGCAAAACTTCACCACCAAGGCTCTGATACCATGAAGAAAAATGAGGTGCTATGAGGCTTCCAACTAAGGTTTGTCTTTGACATTGATATTGGCTCTAAGTTTCAATCTCCAAAGTTGTCCTTTGCTGAATTTTAGGACAAGAAACAATTTAGTAACTTTCTACCCATAATTTTTATTGGTTAAGTGTTCTTTGAGGTGCCCTTGCAAGTGTTTTTGAACCAGTGGTTAGCACATGCAATATATCTCAAAACAAGTAACACTCCTCTAGATATTTACAACATGAATAAGATGATTTACAGTCTAAGCATGCATGAAATGAACCCGGGGAAAACCAGTTTGGAATGGAAGTATATATAAGTGGTGTCTAAAGCATATAGTACAAAAAGTAATACAATATGATGGAACTTGTGTACAAAGAAATCTCCTCTCGAGTCTTGCCAAAGGAACCAAGAAGAAATGCACCCAAGCTTAGTGTGCACCTCTCCCCCTTGTTGCCAAACTCACTCAAGAGATGCACCCTTGAGATTTTTTTCTCTGAAGAAGAATCCCTTGCACCACAATGTGCTCTTGTGTGCTACCTCTCCAATGAGACCAACAAATCTGAAATCCCTCAAGTCTAGCTCATGCTTGATAGGTGTGTGCCCTCCTCCTATAGTACACCCTCCTCCAAGCCAAAGTGATCACCACAAATAAATAGAGGACCAAGCTCCCATAGCTCCTCCATGAATAAAAGCATCCAAGATTCCCTCTTCCATTGATTCCAACCTCATCCTCATGCTCCCTATCAAACTCTCCAAGTGAACATAAGAGTGAATGAGCCTCTCTTTGCCCCTTGCACTCTCCTTAAGCAATCTATAAGGAAACCTAAATGTGGATGTCTAGGATCATCCCAAGCCATCACTAATAAATGGTTGAGATCATCCCACAATAATCTCACTCACAAACCCACTTTGGGTTAAGTTCCCTAAGTTCACTTTATGTCTCCTAATTCACCACAAAGTGAAATAATAGTCACTTTAGGATAAAAGGACCAAATTTCACTTTTAACTTAAATCTCCTAAGTCAAAGTGAAATTAGACATAAAGTGCATGGTGCAAAGGTACCAACATCTCCCTCTTGTGCTTAGAGGCTCAAAACCACAAGGGAACCACTTCCCGAGGTACACCAAAACTCAACAAACCCTTGGTTGAAATCTATTGGTACTTTTACCATGAATGTGTTAGAAAAACATGATCGCGGAGAAATAAAATAAAAAAAATGCGGAAATAAAACACAAAAGATACACAATACAATAGAGACACAGATGTACATGGTTCACCCAGTGTGGGCTAGGTCCACCAGATAAATTGCGAGGTCCTTCCTTTTTATTATCCATCAAATGAAGGGATACAACCTACAACACACCCGTTGTAACTTCCTCTTCTTTCTCTCACATTTTCCTCTCTCAGAATACAATATTCACAATGATACATAGCCGCAATACATTTCCCTCATAAAATAGGGTTTCCTTCTAAGGCAAAAAACCCTAACATAACTTCTACCGTTAGATCTGCGACCTTATAATGACTAAACCCCCATTGAGGAATGTTGTCCCTCGAACCCTCGCGTGGAGTGGTGTACAAAATTTTGGGGTGTATAGTCTTCATGGGGTATAAACATGGCTGAAAACAAAGACCTATGGAACATGAAGATAATCAGGCTCTGCAACCAATAGAATGTTGATAAAAAGTACATAGAATTCGAGCACCTTACCAATAAAATAATGTTGCGAGACATTAATTCAAAGCACTTTGCTCTATCATCGAATTCAGATCATATTGAACAACAAAATAACATAGAATTAATGGAAAAGTTTTAAAAAATTGAATAAAATTATTATTAGCAAAGAGGAAGAAATTGTGCAAAATTGAACAGAATTAGAGAAGCAAGATACAAAAATTCATAAATTTCAACAACAAATTGAAGAGTTGCAACAACAAATCAGTAATATAAAAAGCACTCATAAAAAAGAGTACGAAAATATCAATAAAGAACTATTGTCCACAGATGAAAAAAATTCTCCTTTGAGAAATCATAATAAAAATCTACTTGTAGATATGAAGAAATTGAAGAGTAAGAGGAAGGCACAACAAGAAATCCAAACCATGAATAAGGGCACCAACACAGACGTGATCGACATGGAAAAACCTAATGTTCTTAACAATGATGTTGTATTAGTGGAAGTGTTTCGAGAAGTCGATCTCAACAAACAATTCTATGACAAAACAACATCCACGTATTTAGTTGAAGTTGACATACCGTCGATTGCCATTGATAAAGTCATAGGTCAATCGAAGGATGTTGTCGTGCCAATAAATGCAAGGAATTCAAATATCATCATGGTGTATCAAGTAAATCATAACAAGACTAAACCATGCATGAGGAAGGATACAATTTCTAGGCATCCAAATATATATGTTCCCCGAAGTCAACAAAGAAGAATATATCCAGAATCTTATAATTGGAGAGTGCCAAAAAAATCCACCTTGGATGGATTGATTCTTTTTCAATGCACCAATATTGCTTGAGTATTCGATTGTCATATCTCCTCATGTCTTCATCTTTTCGATAAAAATTACAAAAGAATGTCATTCTATCATAAGAGTTTCTCATTCCCTATGCTTTGAGGACACAACAATTTTAAGTGGGAAAGACTTGTAATATACCTAAATTATATTACATTTATTATCATGTGATAATATACTATAGGTTTGTCATCATGTAAATATGAATTATAATGTAAATGATAAGTCTATGATAAATCACGACCTTTAGTCTATGATAAGTCATGGCCTTTGCTAAGGACATGACTTATCATTCCCCATTCGTATTTATATACACATATTGTATTTCGTATGATGTCAAGAAAATATATACAATGAATAGTAAATAAAATATTGTTTATTATGCATATATGGAATTATGTTATGTTTTCATGATGTTCTCATGAAGTGGACCACTAGATCCACTTCATTTTACTCTCAGTGATGGTAGGGTTCATGGCATTTTATTTCTGGGTGTCCTCCACCCCTCTTTCGATTGGCCATGCAACAGTTCTCAATGATCACAAATTCTATGGCACTTTGTTTTTGGGACCTCCATGATAACACCATTATATGAATCCATGGATTGTTGGGAAGATGGTGTCGTTGAAGCATTTGAAGGTGAAGGAGGCTCTTTGGGTTTTTCTTCAACTACCTTTTTTTTTCTCCTCCATAATAACACTTTCATATTGTTCTTCTAAGCTCAAGAATCTATGGATGCAGGGCCCAAATGAGACAATGGTTTAACTCAAGGACAAATAAGCTTAGATAACATATTTTTAGGATCTGTGACCGCTTAGATCGGTGTGGGAATGCTCTATTTCATGACTTATCTAGGGTTAAATATGAGCAAATATGAGGTGACCTGATCTTCCAGTTTGTTCTAGTTTGTTCCTTTTTGTTTTGTTTGCGTTGCACAACCCCAACAATCCTCAAAATTCATTGGGCTTGCGGCATGGTTGGTCTGAGCTATTGACCTCCCTGAAGCTGGACATGAATTGCAAAATCAAGAGTAAGAGAAAGAACAAAACCCAGAAAAAGAAGACGAAAATGAAGGGAGATTCTGATGAAAGAAACAATAGTGGTATAAGTGAGGCATCTGTGAATTAAGATCCATGTTAGGGATAAGAGATCAAGTAAAACCCAAACCTTTCCTAAAACACCTAGTAGTCACCTCCAAGTGTTTCCAAAAATAAAATGGTGGAACTAACGTGCTATTAAGAGGATGCCCTTTCACGAAATCCAATACTAGAGGAGCAGAAGACGCTGAAAGACTGATTGCAGGTGGAGTGGGCATTGAAAGCAACAAAGAGCTAAGCGAAAGAAATGGCCACTGAGGATTCTCAGAAAAAGATGACCATCATTAAAGTAGTGTTCTCTCGGTCATCCTATTTTAGAAAACAATTTGAGTATGATTGTTATGCCTGCAACTCTCAATGTTTTTTCATAATCATATGCAGTGAATTATTCCCAATTATGTACGACAAATTTTTTCCTAGCTCAAATTGATCTTCGAAGGAGTTAAATTTAGAGGTAATTTAGCTACCTGGGTGAGGGAAAATAGTGTTTTTGTTTTAAACCTAGAGGACTTAAGAGAAGTATTAATGGCTGGAAAATCTTCAGTATTGATAATCAAGATTGATCTGTTAAAAAGTAGATCATTAGAAAACAGGGGTCAATTTTGTTTGACTATGGGGCTAGAAATTTCTTCAGAAACATAAAAAATGGAATATCAGTTTGAATCAAAATGTAGGTTTGTTACTTAGAGGCATTAGTACCACATGAATTTAGTCTAGAGCTTAAAACTTCACTCGAAATGGGGTTAATCTAGTGAACTACTTGAATTGGGGCAACTCAACCCTACAAACATTGGTAGTAGAAAGGAAAATTGGAATCTCCTCCCAAGTTGATGACATTTTCTCCCTTGGCATAGAAATATTCTCCCAAGACGATAGTATTTTCTCCCCCTATTACACCTCAAAATTACTCACTTCGATAGTGTCGCACGTGTCGTCATTACGAGTGTTGTAAGTGTCACATCTTGTCCGCAAGTGTCGCATATTGACTATAAGTGTTGCAAGTGTCAAAAACATCATATTGCCATCTTGCATATGTCGTGCCTCTAACGACATCATGAAGACACTTAAGACACCTCAAAGGTTAGTTTGGAGGAAGAGAAATCACTTAACAGGAAGTACACGCCTTTTGACATTGAGAAAACCACAAAAAAATGGATTTTGGAGAGGAGCGCTCCCCTACCCACTATCAGGGAGTGTTGACGCTCCCTGAGCCTCTTTGGGGGAGTGCTTGAGCGCCCTGTGCACCCTTATGGGGGAGCGCTACCCTCTTTTTAGCAAATTTTGGGTTTGTTGAGGCAAATAAGGGAAGTATCCCTCAATTCCTGAAGGTAGTTGGATTTGAATAGATGGTCAGGGCATGATCTTAGGGGAGATCCTCAACTGAAGGAGAGGAATCCTCAACTCATCCCAAATATCTCTCAAGTGGTTGGACCTCTCCAAGGTTATATAAGGAGGCCTTCTCATGGTTAAAGGCACAAGGAAGATTGAGAATTATACCTAACTTATGATCTCATAAGAAGGTATTAACAATGGGGTTTGAGAATTACATCAAACTTATGATATCATGAGTGAGATGTCATCAAAGCAATCCGTGGAGATTATTTGAGCAAAGGGCTTGGACAAGGAGAACTGGAAGAGGTTGTTGCACCTTCATTCAAAGGATTGTAAGTATCTTTACTTGTTCTCATTAATAATCAATGCTTGGCCTATTTCTTTCAAACTTGTGCTTGTTCCATATGAGTTTGTCTATAGTAGATGGATATATTATTGAGCTAATCTCAGTAGAGTAGGAAGTCCATTGTATCTTTGTTTGTCTTACAGGATCTATCAGGGAGCTCAGGATCGAAGCTCAGCCAGGACTTTGCAAGGACAAACGTCGCTAATAAGGTACATATCTTTCTCCTTCTCTTTCATTCATTAGCTTGATAGGATCTAAAAGGATGTCAATGTCTATGTTAAACACTTTTCTGTCTTGGTCTTAGGAGTCTAAAGACCAAGAGGGAATCCACTTGTCCGCAGGGGGATTCACCTACAACACCCCCAAAATACAAATATTCTCCCAAGCATATAGTAATCCCTCCTCTGGTTCACAAATCCCCACCTGCTCCATTCCACGGGTCTCCTCTCATCTACAAACCCACTCCAAAACTTATACTAATGCCTCCTCCAGTGCATCAGTCTCCTCCCATCTACAAATACCCCTTACACTACACATTTCCTCCTCGCCATCTTGCTTACTCATAAAGTTGCACTTGTCTACTCGATGCCTTTCATTGATTTCACTGGCTATTTTTAATCAACTTTCAATTGTATTTAATGATCCTCATTGTATCCAATCACCTTATGTTGCAGGATCAATATTATAAAGTTTCTTTTAGAATAAGTGTTCTTGTACGAGGGTAAAATATGCATGTAATGGTTTTTATCATCATTTATATTGATAATTTTGGATCAGTTCTTCCGCTTGAGTTAGAGATTTTGAAGTCTTGAGGTTTGTAGCCATGGGAAAATAAGTTGTAATTTTTTTTATTTTTTTTTATTTAATGAAATTTCCAGTGTATCATTATAGTGCCTCTAACATTGTCATTTATGGATTGAATACCTAGTGAATCAAAGAATGGATTGAGACGCGGATGAAAATAAGGTGTATTTAAATGAAAAGTAATGGTCGATTGTTGTTGATACCTTTTCCATGTTAAAGTAAGTTGGCACTTTGTATGAATATGGGAGACCATGAAATAACCTTCATAAGGAAAGTCACTCACACACAAAACGAAGTGTAGTCACTAGGTCTGCTTAGTTCGGTGGGAGATTCTCTCCACTAATTATAATTTTCATCATGCCAATCAGTTAATTATAATTTTCGTCAAGCCAATCACTTACACTCAAATTGAAGTGAAATCACTCGGTCTGCTTAGTTCAGTGGAAATCTCTCTCAGAATTATCACCTATTTTTCTAATCACTGATCAAACTGTGTTATTAAAGTCATTGATGGTTCATGAAATGCAAATATTGTGTCCTTAAAATGGAAAAATAAGTTACTCCCAAAGGTTTGCAAGCAACATGGTTTTTTTATTTAATTCATACACATGTGTATGTTTGCAACAATCAAAATCAGGTGAACTCCACAATATAGGGTAGCTAATATTTTCATAATACGCTGTGAAGTATTATGAAATGAGGGAAACCAAGAAAAAACCACTTTCATTTTTACTTTGAACCCTCACAGATCTATTTTAACATTTGATCGTTGTTCAACTTTCTCTATATATTCAAAATTTTAAATTTTATTCCCTCCACATTTATTTGTATTTTTAAGATACATGTTTAAAATTGAAACTTTGTATTGTGTGATATTTTTTTATATATATTTAAAATTAAAATAAAAGCTAAAGGTCGGGAGATATCTTAAAATTATACTAAGGTTGCAGATAAGATTGATAGTTGAAGGTTATATTGGGATTATAGGTTATATTTAAATTTATAACCTTTTATTAATTTACATTTTTTTAAATATATTTATAATTTTAAATTAATTTTTTAAATATATCTAAAATTTTAATTTTTAATTTTTCTACATTTAATTTATTTTCTTAATATATTTAAAATAAAAATAAAATTTTAAAATTGGTAGTTTAAATTTTTTTTTAGGGATAGACATAATATTAGTATAATTTGTTGAGGGTGATATTAAGGATTACAAACTATATTATCATATGGTTAAAAGTTAGAGATTAAAACATGAAATTCCTTGGCATTTTTCAATAAAAAATTGTTGACCAAGGTTAAATGTTAGAGGTATTTTTTATAAAAAATAGTTATGAAATAAATGAGAATCATATCTTACCATCATAATTTTTTTTATACTAAATTAAATATTTAACCATGAAAACATTAATGAGCACATAATAAAAACTATGAAAAATATTAAACATTCATGTTTTCAATCCTTATACTAATACATAATAGTGGGTGGGTGTTATTTTCATAACCTAGTAATGAACATAATATCTCATCACCATGTATATTTCTTACTGTAAAATAGAAATAGGGTTACATTATTATAGTGGTTAAGTTTTTAGGGTTTATTTGTGATGCAATAATGAAGAGCCCTTATTGTAATATCAAAGTAACACATAGTATAAACTCTTCTTTACATTGTGCTCTACCTACAACAACATTAGTATCGTGGTACACACAACAATTGTAAACATCAGTCCATCCATGAACATATAGCTTTACATACACAATTCAATGTTCATGAGATCAACACTACTACAACTACAAAGAATCATAACTAGCATCCTAACACAATTTGTACAAAAAAATAAGAACATCATCACACACAACTCACTCAGGTTTACTTAAATTTGTTTCATAATTAATTTATAATGGTTCCTAGTTACAATTTAATGTTATAATGAATATTTTTAATGATAGGATAATGTGGGTGCAACTTGGGGATTAGGCCCATTCAGAGAATTGACAGTGATGAGCTAGGGTTTGAAGGTCGCAGCCACAACAAAGAGCAGCATGAGCAGTAAGGGGGGCGGTGGGGGGGAAAGGGGACCCCCTCGTACAAATAGGTAGTGGTGGACAGAGGAAAAGGGCCAAGAAGCAGAGTTTTCAAGGCACCAGTGACAGGAACCTCAGGATCAGACCCAGGGAAGCATAAGAAAGAAGTCGAGACAAAAATGAGACCATGGAGGAAGTCGCTAAGGAGACTCAGAATGAAAAGCATGAGACCGGGAAGGTTAACAGGATGGAGGAGCGCAACCCCTGCAAACCCAAAAGAACATTGATACCCAAGGTGGCACTGGAAGACCCACAAACACAACTCTACATGGATCAAATGAAGATGCATGTGCTCATATGCAAATTCATGGGGTTATGGCCCACAGAAAGAACTCTACGCAACTGAATTAAATACCACTGGAAGCCAAATGGAGAAGTGGAACTCCACCTAGGCTCAAAGGGTTTCTTCACAACAGTCTTTATTAACCTGGAGGACAGGGATAGAGTCTTCGAGGGAGGTCCATACTTCCACGCCTCAGCGAGACTCTACATGCAACCCTGGAAATAAAAAATTTCCCCAAAGAAAGAAACGTTCAAAAAGGTACCAGTATGGCTGAGACTCTATTCCCCACCCCTGGACTACTGGTTTCCCTCTACCTTTGAAGCAATAGGAAACAAATTGGGGAAATATGTGAAGACCTCAGAATACACCCTAAAAGGAAGATACACATCGTATGCAAGAATCTTTATAGAGATGGACGTTTCTGGAGCACTCCCATAAGCCATAAGTCTGGAATTCAGGGATGAGGAATGGATCCAAAACATAGATTACGAACATATCCCCTTTAGATGCAGACGATGCCATGAGCATGGACACTTGATTAGAGAGTTCCCTCTAAATAAGGGCCAGGATGGAATCGAGCGCGAGTCACATCAGGAGATCGAAAGCGCTCTGGTCAGCCACTTCCATGGGATATCCCAAGAACCTCATCAAGACAGATCGTAGGCCATCCAGAAGATAACCCAACATATTCCACGCTTGGTTACTGAGGAACAAAACATCTTCCTGAACAAACCTATTGCCACGAAAGAAGTTGATAAAGCTCTCCAGGAAATGCCCAGTGGGAAAGCACCAGGTCCAGATGGATTCACAGTGGAGTTCTTCAAAGCCTGCTGGGAAATTGTCAAATATGACATCTATAAGGTAGTAGAGGACTCTATAATGTCTGCCTCCATCCTTAAAGCACTAAACGCATGATCACCCTAATCCCTAAAGAAAATGAAGCCAAAACCCAGACCGACACAGACCCATAGCACTTTGTAATGTGATCTACAAGATTATCTCCAAAGTCATAACAAATAGATTGAAACTCCTCCTACCTTCACTGATCTCGAAGAACATGCAGGCTTCGTGGAAGGTAGACAAATAATGGACAATATCATCCAGGCCCATGAGATCATTCACACCTTAAAACTTCAGAAGAGGGAGGGAATGTTAATACAACTGGGCCTAGCAAAAGCCTATGATAAAATTAGCTGGCATTACATGATCAAGACTTTGGAAGCCTTTGGTTTCACCCAACACTGGATTAGTTGGATTGTCAGCCTAATATCCACAACAAGATACTCTCTACTAATCAATGGAGCCCTAGCCAAACCTTTTTGGCCCACGAGACGGATCAGAAAAGGAGACCCGTTGTCCCCCTTCCTGTTCATTATAATGATGGAAGGCCTCAAGAGGAGCATAAAGAGTGCAACAACAACTGGAGAAATAACAGGGCTCAAACCCTTCAAAAATTTCCCTACTTCAACACACCAACAATTTTCATATGATACACACCTCCACGGCATACCCACGGTCAAAGAAGCCAAATCCTACAAACGGATCCTAGAAGATTTTGGAGAAGCCTCGGGCACTGAGATTAACCACTCCAAGTCAATGATCTTTTTCTTTAATACTAACCCAGCTATCCAAAGGAATTTGACCAACATTCTAGGCTTTGAACGGAAAACACTCCCAACTAAGTATTTGGGGGTTCCTTTGACAAACAAAGTAAATAAGTTGTCAACTTGGGAAGGAGTAATAAACAGGTTACAGGAGAGGGTAAAAAACTGGACGTATAGGTCTCTTAATCTAGCTGGCAGACTGATCCTAACTAAGACTGTCTTACAAGCTATCCCAACCTATATGATGTCAGTCTTCCCCACTCCACAGGGGATCCTACAGAAAATTATATCCATCCAGAGGGACTTCCTATGGCGAGGTGTGGAAACAAAGAAACAATGGGCCCTGGTGGCCTGGGAGAAAGTCTACAGGCCAAAAAGAAAAGGAGGCTTGGGTTTGCAAGATCTACAAATGACCAACAATGCATATGGGGCGAAACTATGGTGGTTTTGGGTCAAAGAAACTACAACACCTTAGGTAAACCTATGGAAGGAAAAGTACGCACCGGATACCCGTGACCAGGACAAAATCCGCTTTGGAGGAACTAGGGAAGGCTCGACCATCTGGAACCTAGAATGGCGCAACAAAGAATGGATTCAGACACACAGCTTTTGGGAAATCAGGAATGGCAGAACAACCAGATTTTGGGAGGATGCTTGGCAACAGGAACCAAGGATGGAAAACCCAGACAGAGGGATACTCCAACAGGACCTCATCACGCAAGGAAAAATCAACATTTATCGATATTGGTAGTAGGGAACGGACCGCAACAAATGGAGAACCTGGGACAATATTATTCCTCAAAACAATGAGATACCCACAACAATAATAAAAGAGGTGGAGGAGGAACTGGGCAGATGAAAAATAACAGTAACGAAAGCTGAAGACTAGCTGAGGTGGGGCAAAAAAGACGGAGGTGAATTCAACCTAAAAGAATTCGGGCACTATATGGCGGACCCAGACCAAGACGACCTAGCACAACACTGGGATAAGCTCTGGAACAACCCCCAATGGCCAAAGATTAAAATCTTCTAGTGGCTAATATTACACAAACGCATCCTAACTTGGGATAACCTAAGGAAAAGAGGTTTCACTAGTCCGTCAAGATGTCAACTATGCCAAACTCAAGAAGAAACAACCAACCATCTCCTCGACGAATGTGCCTACACTGCAGAACTGTGGGATTGGGCAGCAAGTATCTTTCGTCAGTCAGATAGGATCTGTGGTAACATAGCCGCAACAATCAAGCTTTGGAGATAAAACTACAACGACCAAGTAGAGGTGAACCTCTGTTGGATCCTCACCCCAGGAATGATCATATGGTCGACATGGAAGGAAAGGAACATGCGCATTTTCAAAAACCAAAGTTGGCCAGAAGGGAAGATCAAGGAAACAATAACCTCCATGATATGCGATACAATGATGAGTCACAACTGCCAGGAGGGTAGCATGCAACCCACTAATCAGGATTCCATAGTCCTAGAGGTTTTCCAACTAACCGGCGAGCGCAACCCCAATCCAAACCGACAACAGCCGCAACTCCAAGTAGGTGAGTGCAACTGGAAACCGCCACCTCCAAGCTCTCTCAAGTTGAATTTTGATGGGGCGGAAAAAGGAAACCGAGGAAGAACATGTCTGGGAGGAGTAATCAGGGATAGTAAAGGGAACATCATACGACTATATGCGAGGAGCCTGGGAAATTCCACCAATAACGTCGTAGAATTCGGGGCCCTGGAGATAGGTCTGGAGATTCTCAGCCGGGAGGGGATGACGAACGCCATAGTGGAAGGAGACTCTGCGCTAGTCATCAACACAGTGAGAAAACTCCAAAACGATACCATAATAGACAAGATCCAAAGGCACTGGCGATTGGCCTACCTACTGAAAAAAATCCAAGAGCACTTGCAGACAGGGATCAATGTGGAGTTGCGTTGGGTGAGGAGGTCAGCAAATGGACTGGCGGACATAATAGCAAACGAGGGGGTCGAGAATGAAGGTCCACAACTGGAAACAATCTGGAGCAACATCCCACAAGGTCAATTCCGAGCAAACTGCACCCAACTTGCGGCAAAAGACTAGGATAATAGGAGTAGTACAAAAGATTACGACAATAATGGAGGCGCAACAGACACTATAGGATATGTAGGTCCCAGATAGAATCTGATGGCCCACCAATCAAATAAGTTTGCAAATGCAAACGCAGATCACACATCAGGCGAAGGTACAACACCACAACCTAGTCAATAAAAAGAAGTACATAAGTTACCCATTGGAAAGCAGAAGAGATAAATCACAGGCAACAAAGGACGATGGATGACAGGTCTCACCAGGGCCAAGTAGGAACACACCTCACCTAAGTACCGAGATGGGACCGAGAAAGGGATGGCATACAATGAGCAGGGCAGAGCACTGGCATAAGGATAATGACAGGGTCATCAAATGCACACGCTCTGGAATAGAGTCTTCTGACTGGCATGACCACCTTGATGAGAAGATCATGATTGCAAGGATGGGACCGCAGTCGTTTTGGCTCCATAAAGGCTGGGACACCAGAACATATCACAGAACGAGGCATCACAATTACAGGGGCCACCTTACTTATCAGAAGGAGGTGCAGCGGAACAAGGAAAGAACCCAACGTAAGAACCACCACATGCAAGTTAAGATGGTGCGCATGAAGAAAACCAGCAACAAGAGAGGCCCCCAGGGAAAGGAACCTCCACAGAGCGCCCGCCGGATGACAAGAATTGAACAGGAGGCCAGGGACGCAAGGAGCACCTTCCTCATGAAGGTAGACACCAAGGGGAAGACGATCATTAAAATATGGGAGGGCGAAATTAACAACTCCCACAGGGGAAAATCCTGGTCAACACTAACACAGGAAGTAGGGATGATACAGGACCCCGGAAACACACAATCGAGGATAACCCTCTACCACAGGATGGTGGAAGAAGCTTGGAGAACCAAAATGTTGATAGGTAAGATGTGTGCAAATTGGGGGGAGACCAATAGGACGAAAACCAAAGAGCAGAAGAAAGAGCGCACAAGAATTCTCAACCACCTCAGCAACCTGGAGATGGGGGTAAAAAGGCTGGTGGAGGACCAGAAAAGACAACAGGAGAAACTGGAGAAGATGGCAGGGCAATTTCATCTCTATTTACGCTACGTTAATGGAACCCCAACTTACATCAAAAAGCTATGTCTGGTGGAACAGAGGGAGGAGGATGTGGCACAACAAAAAGGGGACGCAGAGCACCCCATCAATCTAGACTAGCGCAAGACCCACCCAGACCTTGTCTCTCAGAGTAGGAGCTCACCCCACTATGTTCATACTTTTTTTATTTCTTTTGATGAAGTTTTTAGACTGGATTATGGTATCCTGGGTTGGTTTCCCGTTGTGGTGACCCAAACACATTTTGTTTATTTTCAGATACTACACTCCAAGGACCCCAGATCTGGTTTCTGTTAAGGCAGATCCCGGGAAACCTTGCATCAGTTTTGTACTATAACCTTATAAAGCAATATAGATTCACACACTCATTTACAAAAAAAATAAAATTCACTCAGGTTTACTTTAAAAAATATTTAGTTACAATAATGTTCTTGGCCTTCTTATAAAATCATAGAGATAGTTAGGCTACCAAGTCAAAGCCTTCACCCAGTTCTCGTCATTACAAAGTGCTCTTGCAGTGTTCCCATTTGTTGTATTTATCATACTAGATTGTCAATGTGTCTTCAGAAAATTGGCCTATCAATTCTTGACCTAATCCTTCAACAATATCATAACTATTAAGTAGGTATCCATTCATCTCCCAAAGTCATTAATGCTTCATCCAATTCAATGCCACGGTACATGTTATTCATCTTAATGTCCCTATGATCCCTACATCTATGTTATCAACACTTAGCACTTTTTGCCTTGAATTTTCCCCACAATCAAATTTCTTCCTTAATTGTGGGGGTTCTTTTGATGCACCACATGTCCTACTTCTCTTGAGAAAAGTGTCTTTCTAAGAATATGCCACAACATCTTGTTTCCATAAAAAATGTTTCTTGAGCCTTATAGACATTTCCGAGGTTAAACAAATGCATGCCATTGTTAAATAAATTTCACACCAAGATTATGAATGCATACCATGTGTTCAATACAAATGAATTCCCACCTGAAAGAAAATATGCCCAATTGAACAAATATGCACACCATGGTTGTTTCTTTGTTAAAAATTTTTTTCCCTTCTCTACATAATCACTCCTAACATATATCTTCAAATTGTCATGGGGAAATATAACAAAGAAGTATTCATATAACTTGGCTAGTTGTATGAGGTTAAATACTCCATGAATTTAATATTTCCATGGATGGAGATAGATTATACACCACCTTAATTACTTCATTGTATTTTTACTTAGCTCAAGGGATCGACTAATAAAGTAATGTATAGTAAGCAATGTATAGCATTTTTTTATGGTCCTCCAGATTCATAGGAGAACTATATAATTTCCTTCTATCGAGCTACAAAGTTAGAGAATCTCAAGTTTGATGATATCATGGGTTATCCATTGTAAGGAGAGATATGAAAAAAATAGCATTGATTTTGAATCTTTGGTTACTAAGGATTGTTCTAAGGAGTGATATGATGAGACACACTAGGAGGAAATTGAGATTTAGAGGAAGTGTAAAGGCATGAAGTGACAATAATTTATTTTTTGGAGGTTCCATAAAAAAGGTCACAACAAGAGTGAATACAATATTAAATATTGGAAGGAGAAAGAAATAGATAAGGAGAATTCAGTTGTTGAAATTTAACTATGATACAAGTGGTAGTGAGCCTTGTATCTTTACTTTTGCAATACTATAGAGAGAATGTACCTTTGTGAAATAAATTGGGACTATTACCCGATTTGTGAAATTCAGGACATCAATCCAGTGATTCTACAGGATGAAGTGCTTTCATTTTTCATATGCAGAGAGGGAAAGGAGGAAAGATGCGAGGATCAACAAGAAATCAATATGGACGCGATCATTGAGTGGTGGGTCATGCCCAAAGGGGAGGACGTCTGGTTCTGACATTAAATATTACAAAATTTCATCATATGTAAGTATTGATTCCCCAAGACCCAACATAACGTCTAGCATGTCACAAAGTCCCCCGCACAATCTTTGGGAGTTCACCTATGTTGAACTCAGGGATGAAACCAAGAATTTTAGTCGCGCCATTATGCTCGGAGAAGGTGGATTTGGGTCTATGTACAAGTTTTGATCAAGAGCCTTGATGAATCCCATGCCAAAGTTGAGGTAGTTGTCAAGAAACTCAACTAAAAAGAATTACGAGAAAAAAATCTATTCCTGGCCTTTTGCTTCTTTTTAGGTCCATTTTTTAATACCTATGACTTTCCTCTTTTGCGAAATTCATGCATTTGAATTAGATGTTTACAATCATGCTAATTTGTTTTGGGAGTGAACATTTATTGATGGTATGGCATCACTAGGTTCAATTACAACATTATACAGTAACTCAAAATATTGTAGGAACCTAGGCATAAGAATCCCAAGGGTATTTAGCTTGGATAATTACTCGCATCCTCCCAAGATGAGATTCAAATGATTTATGTCCCAGTTATTGACTGTACCAAGAGTGTAGTTGTTGCTAGCGAGAGGATGGAACTCAGAACTTTTATCGAGGGGATTATTGAATTCTCTGTTAAACCACAAACTCATGTTCAATTTGACTTTTAACATATGTTTTAACACCATTTTTATGGCAACAGTGCATGAATCCAATTTTAAATTTTACCCTAATATGTCTTCCAATGCATAAATCTGATTTTGATTTTTACCCAAATGTCTTCCAGTGTTCGATCCACTGTTGAGAGAAAATGATATGCCTAAATTATGGTAGAGTGAGGGTCATAAAAACACAAGTTTGTTTTCAAGTATTTACAAACTTGGGGTAGTTCACTTGTGGGTCATTACGGTGAAGTGGCTTTCCCTGTCCGAATCTACTTTCTTTCGAGACAGACACACAACAATTCCTTCATTTTCTCTAGGTCAACAAATTGTTTGAAAATTATGGCATGTACACATACATTGTACACATATAGTTCCAATGTATTTCTCATGTGAAGTATTAGGTTCAGTTTATCAAAACACATTCGAACATTTTATGGCATTGTTTTCAACAGCTAATGGACTTTGATTTGAATGTTGGAATGTGGACAATGTTCAAATAGAGGATTTTAAATTTGAATTTTCTTCTTATTAGTCTGATTTTCTATTTAGTTAATTTTCATATTATCCTAGGGCTGATCTATCAATTGGTATGTGGACTGTGGATCCATGCATTTCCATTGAGGCTGTAAGTTATATGATAAAGTATCTTTACACTTCCCAAAGGAAATCCCTCCTAAAAAATGGTTCAAATATTTCTCCTTCAAAATGGTTCATGTTGTTTTTACTATAATTAGATTCCTTTATGTCACCATGTAAATTGGTCGTTATTTAATGATATTTTGTGCTTATATTATATGTTGATGTGTTTACTCTTGATAGTTTAAGTTCAACACTACACTACATATTAATTTTAAATGATGGTTTTCATTTATCGACATTGGTTAATTCTTACATACTCACTTAAAAACACACTTTCATTGTTAAATTATCACTTTTTCTAGTTTACAAATATTTTGTGAGTACATTTTTATCGCAACATGTTTGATCATTTAGTTCAATGTGAATGTCCATGCCACTTCCAATCTTCCCATAGAGTAAATAACAACATACAATTAAGATTTATTTTTTTCCATAGCCTAACTATTAATATTACAACTTAGATTCTCTATTCCACAACTTTATCATTAGTGTTGAAGACTTTTTAAAGATTTGTGTAGTAATTCTAAAGTTTCAAAATATTTTTACATCTAGATATGATAATTACGCCTAAGATGTTCCTTAAGAAGTTGGTTCTATGGGATCTTTCGTAGGGTCTCATATGGTTAATTACATCGACGCAGTTTTTAAGGGGTGGTTATTCTCCCACCTTAGTTGGCTCTTCTTCCTCTTCCATTTCTCTTTAGACAAGTCACGATCACATATCTATGATTATTGCATGTGGGAATACAATTGGGTGATTTAGATTTGGAGTTACAGGATCGTTGAAAATATTTTGTTAGAAGTGGGATGAAGATGGACTTTTTTAAGTATTCATTTTCCATCCAAAAACAAAATCCCATGGTCTTTAAACAATTTAACCACCCCAATTCACTTCGGTATTTCCTTTCCCCCTACTTCGGGGGTATGCTAGTTTAACCTATGCTACAATGGTCCTAAAATACGATTCCACCTCCGACAAAACGACATTGAAATGTGATTTAGCCTTTGACACAGAAGCATTGAATAACGTTTAATCTCCACCCCATCGACCATCAAATAGGATTCAAGCATCGACAATATAATAATAAATGTGAATTGGGTTTAACATAGTTGTTTTGGTTAGTATACTAAAAAATGTTTATTTAAACGAGGAGTGAGGTGTAGGGGGTGGGCATGGCCCATTTGACCCTCCCCTTTATTTACTTTCAATTAGCATGCATTAAGGTGGATGGGGGAATCAACCATGTGTCCTTCCCCCCTTATCACTGTTAACTTTTTTAAGAAAATAATATATATATACTTCACATCTTTGAACCATGTAACCCTCCCTTCAAGCCACTTCCCGCTAATGTTTCAACGTATTTTCCTCCCATATTCTCTTCAACAATTGATTCATTGGTAACACTTAAAATCAATTTCTTTGATCACCTAACGTCACTGTTTATAAAAAATCCAATATCTTTTTTCCTAACCGACATAGGGCATCTTGACAAAGAATCCACTTTCTCGACTGACACACCATGTGTTGGGGCTATTCATGCATATTTTTCCATGGAAAAATGGATCATATTTTGGCCATAACGTTTGACTCTGAGACTTGTTTCATGCATTCCTTATACTATTGGAAAGGTCTCGCCGAGCTCTACAACTTTACAGTTATAGGTTTTAGGAAATTCCTCATAAATTGTCACAATTTTTAGGATTGAACACTAGAATATTGTCAACAACCCAAGAACTTGATAACATAGTATTTCAATCAAGATGTCCATGAACACATCATTAGAGGGACTAGGGATTGAACTCAGGGAAGCATATCTAAAATTCTTTTAACTACTATTTGAGTTCTATAGGTTTAAATGTACATTTTAAAAGTATTTTTGAGATGTTACTTTGGAAACTCTTCTAATTTGTGATGAATCTAACCTAGGTATCAGCGTTGGAAGAAGATCATACATATGATCCTGAATACATGGCATGTGAATAAGCTAATTACGGAAACATGGGCACTCTACATCAAGAAAAAGAGGCTCCGCTAGTACACATCAATATCTTTGCAAGTTTGATCGAAAACAAAGGATGATATACAATCAACATTAGCTATAGCAGTTGCAGAGGAACAAAAAAAGAGAATCAAGCCCAAATGGAAGAAGTCGAAGCAAATTCCTCATGGTAGGAAAGACCCAGGCATAGATGTAGGAGAGACCCCTAGTGTCCAAGTTATTCATCACATTGTATAAGGTGAACTAGGGCCAAAACCCATGATAGCCCACCATCACTAAAAGACAAATTTGAAATGTAAATGCATATCATGTATGACATATTAAATTATAGAAATTTATGATGTCATTATTCCTTTATCATTCCATAGAGGATAAGGAATTTTTTTTCCATATGGAGGGTTAATATTCAGGAAGGTAGAAGGCCAACAATGAAGGTGAATTTCAATAAATAGGGGGATTGTACTTGAATTAAGGGCTTTTGGCTCTTTGAGCTTTCATGTACTAATGTTGAAACTTTAATGAGGAGAACCTTGTTTGGCCAAGCTATTTTCTAGAGAACTTTGATTCTTGTGTTGCACATGTTGTGGAATTTTCTGCTACGTTTTACTCAACACTTGGGTTGTGTAAGAATGTATCTCACATTATATACTATTATTATGTATGTTTTTTGCATTCTTATTTATGTTCTTCAGGGAATATTTGTCTGAATTTGTGGACATAGGAATGTAAATGATTGTTTAAAGGTTCGACTATTCCAGGTTTGCAGTTATTTATTTTTATTCTTGTCTCTTCTTTGCGTGAACTATTTCTTGGGTCATTGATAGGAGCATGTCTGGTTTTATGTTTTCTTTCCGGTTACCTTAGTTTCATCTATATGCATTCATCTTATATTAGTTGTATTTCATTCCGTAGCTTAGAAATCCTCATTGGTGGGCCATGCCACAAGTGGTAAACCCAAAACCAGAAATGGATGCCGGGCCAAAATCTTGATGGGTTCTCTATTCCAAATGATGAGAGGTATAATTGGAAGTTCTCATTGGGGGTAACCCCTTCTGTTGATCAAGGTCACAAAGTTCGCTTCAACACACTGTTATAGAAACTCAAATTTCACATAGTCATACACAAATTATATATTTGGAAAGAAAATTCAATTTCCTACATTTCATCTTTTTACACCATATTCAAATTCAATGTGAAAGTACCTTGTGTCATCCCTCCAAGTTAGTAGATTGTTGTTTTTTTAGTATTTCATTATGAGAGACCATCATTAGCTCGTACTCACCCATTCTTTATTATCTTTGCTAACAAAATACATATAACCAATTATATTCTAAATGCTTTAAAACACCACAAAAATAATTACATTACATGTTAAGACATCTTTTAACATAAATGAAATGAAAAATTAAAACATCCTTAATATAGGCCGATAAAAAACAATCAAATTATATATACTAATTTTTAGTATGGTTCCATAAATTTCATAAATTCTCCCATATAAGTAAATAATAAGTATTCCCTTCTATTCTACTTGAAGGTGGCCTATACATGATCATAAAAAGTGACTCATTTTGGTCAATTGTCACTTACACCACTTTTGAATATGGAGTTGTACAAAAATTAACATAGATCCATCTTAAACCTAGACCTATCAAGCACCTAGAGGGATCCAATTTCTTAAGGTATATTATTTTTTTATTATTTCATTCTTGTTGTCATTTTTTTAATTGAGTGGACTTTATTATCGTTATTTTTTTAATTGAGCTTACCTATTTTTATTTTCATTATTTTTTAATTAAGTGGACTTTAATTTCTTTTTAATGTAGATAAATCTAACATAACTAACCTAACGTCTCGACATATCCCCCATACTAAGCTGTAGATCACGTTGCTACTATAGGTGCAATCAAATTCCTTATGTTCTAGTTTTGTAGTTGAATTTTATGGTAGAATAAATTATCATTTTTGTTACTCGTTTCGATTGAATGTCTTGAGTCTAAGTGAATACGACATATATTATGTCAGCTGGAAAAAGTGGTGTAGTTTTCTTTCCTCGGATTTGGTTTTGATTGCTTGCATCAGGGAAACATATTGTTCAGTTATATTAGGTCAGCGGGCAAAAGTGGTGTAGTTTTCTTTCCTTGGATCTGGTTTTGTTTGCTTGCATCGGGAAAACACATTGTCCAGTTTAGGGTTATGTTAAGAATTAGAGATTGGTATTACATGTTGATAGTTAGATTCGATTGATAATCTGACTTTACACCAATATTCCAATTCTGGATCTTGTGATAATGCAAATTAGGGTCTTTCACAATTAGGAGCCAAAATTCCCAGTGCAAAAATCGTGTGCTCGTGTTATGTCTTAATGTAAGAAAAATGAAAATTGCACATCGATTCGTTGTAATTTCTTTAGAGAGCTTCTTTAGTGATGTTCCTTTATGATGTTCTTTAATGGTTTTGTCACATTGCAATGTTCATCTTGGTGGAATTATGTCGAATTGTAGTGTTTTATCATATTGTGACATTTATGAAAGGATATGTTGGATTGTGATGTTCTTCAATGGTTATGTATCTTTGCAACATTCTTCTTGGTTGACTTATGTTCCTCAAGGGTTAGGTTAGATTGTGATGTTCCTCAATATTTATTTTGTATTTCAATGTTTATCATGGTTGAATTATGTTAACCATGGTTGTCTTATGTCGAATTATTACATTCCTTAACTTTTGTGTTGCATTGCAATGCCAATCAAGGGTTATGTTTTATTATGAAATTCCCCAATGCCTATGCACATCATGACATATAGATTCATTACAATGTTCCTCCATGGTTATTGGATTATGATGTTCCACAATGGTTACTTTGAATTCTAATGTTCAACTTCATTGACTTATGTCAATTTCTACATTTCTCAATATTATGTCATATTGTGACGTTCATTAAAGGTTATTTCACCTTGTGATATTCCTCAAGGGTTATGTTTCATTGTGATGTTCCTGAATGATAATGGTGCATTATGATATTTATCTTAGTTGGATTATATGGAATTGCTACTTTCCTCAATGGTTTTCTCACATTACAACATTCATCAACAATTATGCCAAATTTGTGATGTTCCTTAATGGTTATGTTGCATTGCAACATTCATCTTAGTGGAATTATGTCAAATTGCAATGTTCCTCAAGGGTTATGTCACATTGAGACATTCATGAAGGGACATGTTGTATTGGAACATTCCTTAATGGTTAAGTGGCATCACAACATTCATCTTTGTTTACTTACGTCAAATTGTTATGTTCCCCATAATGTCGCATTGTGATGTTCCCCAAGGGTTATGTTGGATTGTGACATTCCTCAATGTTTATTTTGTATTGTGATGTTTATCATGGTTGACTTATATCGAATTGGTATATTCCTCAATGGTTATGTGGAATTTTGGTGTTCATAAAGGGTCACGTGTCATTTCGATATGACATTGTAATGTTCCTAAAGGGTTATGTAGGATTGGAATGTTTCTCAATGGTTACATACAATTCCTATAATTAATACCCAATAAAAGTACACAATGTCACATTATAACAATTGATAATGTTTTCTTTTTGTTTGATAGCATATTTGTGACCTACGAGACTATCCCATGGTTGAGACACTACAAAGAGAAAACCTTCTTGCATAGGTTTTTACGGAAACTCCCCCAAAAATTTATCCCATAGTTATTTATAGCGGAGGTAGTTAGCAGAGGCGAGCAACTAGAGATTTTTGCAGAGGTTTTTTTCCGCTGCAGCTTTAAGGTCCATATGTATCGGTGCACACCTAAAACATACCACACCGATGCTTAAATGTTCAAATGGACTGTCAATGTTCATAGTGGGGGTTGTTAGCAAATGCTAGCAGCCAAAGGTTTTTGCAGAGATTTTTTCATTGCGCCTTTACGGTACATACACACCGGTGCACACCTAAACCATAATGCACCAGTGCGTATATGTTTAAATGCACAATCACAATTTATAACAAAAATAACAAGCATCGATCAAAGTGCACCAATGCCATTGAATATTATGTACCGGTGCATAAAATTGTCTGATGGCACACTATGGTAGGGTAAATAAAAAAATTTACCAAAATGATTTTCATTATGACACCTCATCTTGTGCTTCCAATCTCTCAAGCAAGCACCGATGCTCACTCTATTTCAACTTCCCTACTCGATGAGTTGGATAGCTCTAGTGGTCGATTCCAAACATTTCCAATTTTTGGAAATTACCATGAATTTTCATTTCCTTTCAATGGTGGAACCATGCCTCTTCGAGACATAAGAGTTTAGGTAATTTGTATATTACCTTCCCATTTGCATTTTCATGCTTTTAAAATTTGAAATTTGGGACTTTATTTTTATTTTTTGACTCCAAACAATGTGTCAATTTGATTTGGCTCACCCTAACATGGTGCGTCTTGTGATAACTTCACAGTGAGCACCGTAACCAGTGTGTCTAATTTTTACTGTATTGAACCAGTGCTTCCGCTTAAATGCCTCGCAGTGGGTGCATTATAAAAGAAAATACCAGGTAAACAATATGCACATTCTTTTCAAACACATAAGCACTTGTGCATTCCATTTAACCAAGCACATCGCTCAAAATATGACACATAAAATTTAACTTGGTGGTGCAACCATTTTAAACAAATGCACCAGTGCCATTAAAAAAACCACACCGAAACATATATTGACCAATTTGGCATAGGAGGGTGTTTCCTTTGATGCCCCATATCTGGTGCTCTACACTTCATAAAGAACCGCTAAACAAAATGATGATGGTTCAATAACACGGTAGCATCAACGCATCCATAGTAACACATTGCACTGCTTAATTTGCAATAAATAAATATAACACACAACAACATTGGTGTGTTATACTAATTGATGCATTGCTAAACATCATGTCGGTGCTCTAGAAACTATATTGCACCAGTGCAGTCAGTTAGTTAAAGAACACCATTGTGTTTACATTCCATAAAAATTGGGGAGGTGGTGCATTTGTGTTAACCAAATTCACTGGTGTTGTGAGGCGTCTCGGTGGATGTCCCATTACTAGTGCTCTCGACAACATAACACATTGTTAAACAAAACTCTGGTGCTCCAATAACATGGTAGCACTGATGCGTTTATATTAACACATCACACAAATTAAGTTGCAACAAAACTATTTAACATGTTAGTGTGCCTAGGTCCAAACAACACATCGAACCAAATTTTCACAAATTATCAGCGTGGGGCATCTTATGGGAAGCACCGCTAAAATCCTAGGAAGTGTGCCAATTGAGATAAATGCACTGACCAGTTTTTGAAACAATTTTTTTGCGTGGTGCATCAAATAAATACAACGCATGGGTGTTTTGTACTACAAGACAATGAGCAACATACATAATAATTTTCCATATTAGTTCGTTTTATGGGATTCCATGTTACTAGTGTGTTATAAGACAAATGCACTAGTATCAACACATACAAATCTAAAATGGAGCGTTGGGGCATTACATTCACTAAAACGAATCGATGTGGTTAAGTGAGTTGCATCGGGAAAAATATTTAAAAAATTATCATTATGATGCATCTTTTAAAACATACCCATTATCGGTGCATCATAAAAGACAATGAAGTGTTAAAAGGCGTCTGGTGCTCGAAGGAACATAGAGAGATGGTGCATTTCATATAACCAAGTGCATTGCTTGGTTTATCATTAAAAGAATCCACGAAAGATCGCCTTGAGATACAAAATTCACATGTGAAATGGCATTGTGGGTCGTTTTGTTTGACAACCCTTAACCAGTGCGCTATATATCACAATGCACTGCTATAGATATCGACGCTAGACTAAAAATAACGTTCCCGTGCATTAAATTTAATACGTTTTTTTTTCGGCACCTTATGTCTGATATGGAGCACTAGTAGCAGTGTGTATGAATTTATTAATAACATTGGTTAATTTTTCACTTTTTATTTGCAAACATAAACTAATTTCAGTTTTTGATAAATACAAATTAGTTATATATGTTTGTGTTTTATATTTTAAATTTGTTCTCTCTCTCTCTCTCTCTCTCTCTCTCTCTC
>SNQJ01S0001186.1:190588-208489 GCA_010110895.2 Picea sitchensis
TATGTGAATTAGATATGACAACGATGCTAAGCGCAGTAACAACAAGAGTATCTAGAGGAAAAACATTTTAATTCATAAACTAGATATGCAAGCCTCCACAATTAAATATTGTGGAGGTTTTTTTTTTTTTGCAGAGGAAAAAACAAAGGTCACTCTTTGGTGCCTCTCATAATTTGGCACATGGATTCAATCCTCTACCACTTCCTCAGTGCTCTGCCTCACATCTCCTCCTTCACAAGCCACTCGACTTTCTCCAAGATATTGTCCTCGTCATTCATGTAGCCATAATATGAATTGGTGTCAATTCACTTGTAGATCACATACCTACACCTCATATTCTATGACTTGAGGGGGATTATCAAATATCTCTTTGAGGACGGGGAGGAATTCTGTAGCCTCAAAGTATCTATAACCAGGGCACTTGTTGGTGGCATCAGGCACATCAACTTCGTTCCCTTCCAAGTCTATCATCTTGGTCCCTACTTTGGGATAATTAGGATTCCAAAGCTTTAGGATTGGAGATTTACATTTCCTCTTTGTGATATTCAACAAGAAAAGACCCTGGTGGATGTCTTAATTATAACATTGTGTCAACGTCAAGAATGACCTAAGATCCATATTGTATATTTAATAGAATTTAAGAAGTACATTTGGAAAAAAAATGGATGATACATAATCTTTGTCATCATGCCTTATCGCTAAATATTAAGTATTTCCTTGGCCTCTACTTAATCCTCCATGAGATCCTCACCCATGTACTTACTAAGAATATCATGTTTCTTCTTCTCCAGACCCATGTGATCGATCACTTTCTCATCCAGAAGGGGCACATGGGAAACAAACTCTTGCTCTCTCTATTGTTGGTTTCCCTTGTCTTTCTCTCCCATTTCTTTCGTCACATCCTCATCTTCCTTGAATAGGACCAACTAAATGGAAACAACCTCCCTTCTCTTGAATTTCAACCTGTCCTCCCTCTAGATAGACTCAATCCTCTACCACTCCCTAAGCACTTTGACCCACATCTCCTCCTCCATGGGCCACTTGACTTTATCCAATATACAGTTCTTGTCATCCCTGTCTCCATAATAACTGATGTCAATTCGTTTGTAAATTACATACCTAGACCTCCTATTCTTTTCTTTGGGGGGCTTATCAAATATCTCTTTGACGTGGGGAAGGAATTTCCTAGCCATGCGTGTACAATTGATTGTTGGAAGATGGCATGTTACAATATTCCAACAACCAATTGTATAAATGTGGCTGGGAAATTCCTCCCTGGCGTCAAAGAGATATTCGATAAGACCCCTAAGGCGAAGAAGAGGAGGTGTAGTTACGCGATTTACAAATCAATTGACACCATTTATTATGGCGAGAGGGATGAGAAAAACATTATCTTAAAGAAAGTTGAGTGGCCCGCGGAGGAGGCGATGCAGGCCAAAGTGTTGAGGGAGTGGCGGAGGATCAATTCTATCTAGAGGGAGGCCAGGTAGACGATCAAGAGAAGGTAGGTTGTTTCCATTAAGTCGATCCTATTCAATGAATATGAGGACGTGGAAGAATAAATGGGAGAGTAGGACAAGGGAAACCAACAACAGAGAGAGCGAAAATTTATTTCCCATGTGCCACTTTTGAATGAGAAATCAATTGAGCACATGGTTTTGGAGAAGAAGAAACATGAGCTTCTTAGTAAGTACAAATGTGTGAATCTCATGGAGGAGTAGGCTGAGGCCAAGGTAATTCTTGATATTTAGTGATAAGGCATGCTGACAAAGATTATGGATCATCCATTGTTTTTCCAAATGTGCTTATTAACTTATATTAAATATACAATATGGACGTTAGGTGATTCTTGAGGTTGAAAAAATGTTATAATTAAGACATCCACTAGGGTCCTTTCTTGCTGAACAGGGAAAAGGGGCACTAGGAAGCTCTGATCATAGATCTTGGCAGTCCTAGTTATTCCAAAGTGCTAGCCAAGATGATGGACTTGGAAGGGAACGGAGTTGATGTGCCCAATTCCATCGATAAGGGCCTTGGTTACATATACTTCGGGGCTACGAAATTCCTCCCCGTCCTAAAAGAGTTATTCGATAATACCCCTCAAGGTGAAGAAGAGGAGATGTAGGTATGTGATTTACAAACAAATTGACGCCAATTCATATTATGACTACATTAATGATGAAGACAATATCTTGCATAAATTTGAGTGGCCCGTGGAGGAGGAGATGCGAGGAAGAGCATTGAGGAAGTGGCACAGGATTGATTCCATGCGCTAAATTATGAGAGGCACCGAAGAGTGATTTCCTCCACAAAGCACAACCTCCGCAAAACTTTAATTGTGGAAGTTTGCATACGTACTTTGTCAATTGAATTGTTTCTCGATGCATTTTTACGTAAAAACTACACTGGTGCGCTTTCATTCACAATAGTGCGCTATAAATAATATAGCACACATGTATATTGTGTTTTTTCAAATCATGTTGACATTGTTATTGTTTGATTTATAAAATGTATTACAAGTACACTAATGATTTCTCTAATTTTAAATTAAATTTAATATGTATCACTCATTAGAATTTAGAGTTGCTATATAATGTTTGAATTTAGTTTTATGACATCGTTTACTTTGGATTGTAATTGAGAAAACTTATAGCTATTAGTGCCATATAATGTTCAATTCTTCTTCAAGGTGAATTGTTTAATTTTTAGCAAGATACAATATGTTGATTAAACATGTTTACATTATTTTCTCATTTATTTTATTGATAACATTATAATAATTGTTCATAATTAAATTTAAAATTGTTATATTTAAAAAAAAATATTATAATCATAATTATTAAATACGAAAATGAAATCATTAATGCTAATGAATTTTTAAAATATATATAATTATTAAATATGAAAATGAAATCATTAATAATAATGAATTTTAATATACATACTTTTCTTTAAATGACTTTATGATTTTTTTCTCCACCACCAACTTAATTTTGAATCTCCTCATAAGGAAATGTAAGTATTTGATTTCGTTAGTGGAGAAATTGATTAATTTTTTAAGGTTAAAAGAATATTAAATTAAATTAAATTAATATTAATATTTAAAAATATTAAAATATTAAACAAACTCAATAAATAAAATATACAAAATTCCATGTGTAGAAGTTATAGGGAGCTTAGTCCCCTTCTTTGATGTAATGATTGTAACACAACCAACCACTTTATAAAACAAATGTCGAATTAAACAATACATTTAAATTAGTTCCATTGAAAATCCAAAAATGCAATTAATCAATCATCTTTTTCTTATGCCCCAAGGGGTTGTCTAAAGGTAAACCCAATGCAAGAGGTTTTTGACGAGCAATTGGTGGTCTACGAAAGTTATAGTTTATTAACAACTCGTCACCAGGAGACAAACTACATATTGCATGCACAACAACAAATTTGGATGTCTTCCTTTTCATAAAGAATTCTTTGTCATTGGAGCGTTCCTAAAGGAACAATTTGCACTAAATAATGAGGACCTGCAACTATTTATGAACCCTGCGATGTTCCCATGAGTTCTAGGATGATTGTCGATTTATAACATTTTTTTCATGTTAAAATTTCCTGAAGCATAACCATTCATGCACATACTATACATGGAAATGTTATGTTTTTATTTGACAATATTCAAGTAGTCAGGCATACTATAAAGAGGACCACAAAATGGCATAAGTTCCACTGATTGTTTGGGAGGAACAAATACATGTGAAAGGATAAACAACCCAAGATTTGCAACATTTATTTTAGACTTGGAAATCATATAACTATTACCAAAAAAAGAGAATGCAGTTCCAACATCGGACACATGCATGGAAGATGACCATCTACCATACAAAGCTCGGTTGTAACAGGTTTGGTATTTACTTTGTAGATGGATAGGAAGAGGGAAGTCATCGCTACCTTCCAACAATTGAACAAACTTTGGTGTGTACTTGGAATTTTTTTCTCTTAGCTCATACAACTTTTTGGATCTCCTAGTAGTGATGTTTTGGGTAGTATAGATATCGTACTTTGGCTCACTATAAGAACTCTTCCTTCACTCAAAATAAGTAGACGAGTTAGCCAATTTAGGATGAAACGTAGTTGATATGGCTTCCAACTTTTCAAAAAAGGATCATATTGAAGTGTTCCCACATGTCTTTTCTATATCACCTATTGGATTCTTGACCATAGTGGGAGCTATTAGACCATCAAATTTGGGTAGTCAATCATTAATATAATGGGACAATGTGACATGTTAAGGGTTCTTGTTCAACCCTTTACATTTTGAACAACCACATACCATTGACATGTCATAAAAGAGATCTAATTCAAGGTGTAATACCATTGACCCAGGATGTAGGGTACTGGAGGATGGCATGTTACAATTGGCAGGGTAAAATAGTTATCCATTTTCATCAAACATTTTCTTATGATATATCTTGTGACATTTTTGGACTGGTGGAATGTCTTGCTCATTCGAAATCGATCCTGATTTATGATCCTACAAAATTCAATGAACAATTATTCAAATGCACATGCATAAATGACATAAATTCAATGAGATAAATGAATTATAAATAAAATCTAGACTTACTTCAAATGGTGTGGGAAAAGTTAACAAACTTGCAATGATATGGAATGAGTTGGAATCTGAAATATTGGCCATTTGATATTATAACCTTTTTTTCTCTGCATTTGAGCTTAAACCATCATTAATATGTGCATGAATTTGATATTAAAAGTTATCGTTGTTTTTAATTACTTGCTTACTCACCAGTGCATTTGTACATACATAACGCACTGGAGCACTACACTATGAAACAGACTGAACCATGACCTTCGCTAGAAGCTCCACAAAACAAAATATCCGTAAATTTTAAGAGTGGAAGTTTGTGTTTTTATTTTTTCAATAAAATTGGTATTGGTGTGTTTTTACGTATATATACACCATGCACATTAATCTGTGTGGTGCACCAATTTGATGACAAATTCATTTTTTTTATTATATAGTTTACAAAGTGTTTTTACATACAAAGTGTATTGGTGTGGTTTGTATCACATCGGTATGTTATATACAATGAAAAAACACAACAAAAAAAGAGGGAATTTTATTTTTCAAAATTTATTTGTTTATAAATTAAATCACTATTCCCTATTTCATTTTTTTGATAGAATTTAGAGGGAATATTTGTTGAAGATATATTTACCATGAAAGACTTTAGAGTGGGTAGATTTTTTTGTAGGGCCAAAATTGGAAGGGATCCGTAGGGAACATTCAAATATACGAAGAAGAAATTTCACGTATGTGATTTCATTCTACTAATCATTTCAATATTTCCCTATTTGATTCAATTGATTTTCAATGCATGCTAAAAAAAAATTAAAGGGTTTCATAGTTATCTTTGGTATTGGAAGCCCTAGCTTTCTTGTTATTTTTTTTATTCCCCTCTTTTTTTAAGTAATAGATTTTTATAGGGTTTATTTAGTTGCATATGGGGTGTTTGGTATCCAATGCAATGATACCACTCATTACATCTCACTGCATCGGATCCTAAACCATGTCAACCCTATCATTGTTAGTGATTTTATCAAAAATATTTTCCATAATACCCAATGCACACTATACAGGAAAATCACACCAGTGTGCACTGTACAGAGAAAACGACCCAATGCTCACTTTATAGAAAAGCACATTGGGGCTCATATATCTGTGAAAAGCACCGATTGGTCGAAAAACCAACTAGAATTAATTTTCATATCATATGCGTACGTCTTAGAGGTGCATAATGACTAATAGTACAGATTGGTGCGTGTATATGTTTGATGCCACCATGTGTTCTTTTTAATGACGTGCATCGAAATACTAGATTGTATAAAAAAATCATAATTTCTATTTCTGATGATTCATGTTTTTTGTTTTATACAAGATGGTTGATAGAAGTTCAAAGAAAACTTTGTATTGCAGTGATCACAATGGTAGCTCATCCCAATAAGAGAGGGAGGCAAGTTATTTAAGTTTTATTAAACATTTAATATATTTGAAATATTTGTAAGTTTAAATTAATGATATGTATTGGTCAATCTATGTCATGTAGACAAAAAACTTGAAGAAATTCAATAAGATTGTTTGCAATTTGAGTGTAAAAGAGCGTAAAAGTTTTATGGAAATGTTGCAAAGAGACGAAACATGTGAATCGAATGGTAATGAACATTAAGTTTTTCTTTGACTTTTTACTAAAAATGAATTTCTTAACATTAATCGCTAACATGTTTTAAACACTCGATTTCACATTTTTTAATGTTATGCAGGGACCGATAGCAAGGGAATGGAATATCATCCTAAGAGAAAAAAAAATCTTAAGGATGTAAATTATGATGGTGACTTGGTCATCAATTCATCTAGAGTGGTTCTTGAAGTTAATGAAAAGGGAAAATTGTTTTACAGAGCTTTGAGGGATATAGTGGAAAAAATGTATAGATGTAATTTCCACTTACAATAAAAAAATCAATCCGGTGTCTCCAAGAATTAGGCTATATGTACACTACAAGAAGCATTTATGGATCCATGGTCAATGAGACCTGTGAGACTTGTAATAGAAAAAACTTACAATAACAAAAAAAAATCATATAATTTTTTTTTTTTTCACAAGAACCGGGGAATTTTATCATTAAAATGGTGTGGTCAAGACCACTAAGATACAAAATGATGGTTTCAAAAAGTCACAGAAACCTCCATAGCTGAGAGCTAATCCATAGTTTACAAAAATTTTGATTAGTTCCTTAAGGACTGCCCAAAAACTAATACTGCTACTATGTTGAGAGGTATACATCTGGTAAAATATACCGTTAATACATATAGATAAACAAAACATGACTAAAATTTTAGTGGAAATCAACTACCGGGTTCATGCTTGATTTCTTGAGTTCCTTGCTATTCCCAGTCTTGTTCTTCCTGGTTTTCTGTAGCGGGCTCATTGAGGTTTGGTAGCAGGCACACTGAGGCTTCTGATAAGTTCCTTGATGTGTTCCAGTTGCTGACAGGGGTGGAGAGATGTCCATGATTTTTCTCCCACTGCTCAAGTCGAGTGTGAAGGTCCTCAATTTGACTGCGCTGTGAAAAAACTCCATCTTGCAACTATCCAATGATAAGGAAATGTCAGGACATTGTTTCAAGCTCAAATGAGACAGTGGAGATGACAACACCCAATTTGATTTTATCTTTTGACACTTAGTGCATTTAGATTCAGGCTCAAGATTCCTTGGTCCTGCTTTGTATCCCGTGGAGTCCATTCGCCTTTGTTGGAGATGTGTTGCACGATGTCACGACGTTGTAATGGAAAACAATCATTGTCTGCTGCAAAAGAGCAAAAGAAGGCTTTGGCCGAGAGGATTCAATACCACACTTTTGCTACACAATGTCATGGAGCTGTAAGAGGAAGGAGATTACTAGTTGTTGTGGGAAGGGTATATAGAACAACGACCAGAAGGATTTGTAACTAGGAAAATGCTAAGGCCACAGATGAGGGATCACCTGCAATATATAAATTCCTAATTTGTCTCTCACGATAATACTTCATGATGTCGCTGCAAATACAGAGAAGGTCCCAATACGAAGGAAAATAAAAAAAAAGCAATGAGTAATTGAACTAGATAGAACCTCATCCACCTAATACACCCCATGCCAAATGAGATCCAGGGCATGCGAAGATCCTGTGCTAACGTCGACTAACCAAACCAACCCCATCCAATCACTTCTTCGAGTCCTCTTGTTCTTTGCACCTGAAGCCTTCAGACTAAAGCACACGAGAGTGTTTGTGCGAAGGGATTCATCACCCATAATCATGATTGAACTATGGTACCTCCCACTCCCTATTCATTTAACCAACTACTATATTAAACCTTGCCATCTTGTCCTCTTCCGCGTGGGAGATCATGCATCGCGCTGGCCATCCACGCATAACTGTCCTATCTTCGTGGGCCTCTAGATCCATGCAAGGTTCTGGATTCATGGCAAGAGGTCTAGACTTTCATGACTTTCAACCCCCATGAGGCCTGGGGCCTTACCCATGGCCTTATTGGCCATTTTTTCTACCTTTGCATTGTTGATTTGAAGGACATGGAAATATTTGATATGCATAGAGTCAACAAGGAGGAGAATTATGTCTATTAGGATTTTTAGGCTCATGTTATGAGGTGAGGAGTAAAAAATCATTATCCTTATTAACGTCTTTGAGTTTCCTACTACATTTAAATTTTGAATTTTCCTTTTCTTTTCCTATTGAATCCATTGAAATAGGGCATACACCTCCGCTTTGTTGTTTTTTTCCATCCCCAAATTCCAATAGTAACCTGAGACTCTAATTCCTTTGGGCCCAAAAAGAACCCCCCCTGCACCTACCTCCCTTGGGTTTCCTTTAGATTCTCCATCAAAACAAAGTGTGTGTCAAGGCTGAGAAGGGAGCCATTGCTAAAAAATAAAAGAGGAAGAATGAAGCTGCCAACATGATTTCTTTGAAATCTTGGAAAGCGGAGTGTGAAGTAGGTTAAATTTCAAGATCTAAGATTTTTCGAGTATAGTCCAAATAGATTTATCCTCCAAGCTCAATATTTTGGAGTTCATGAGCTCTGTCATTTGGGCTATGACCTTGCTTGCTACATTTTGGGGTGGATCCTTTTATTCTAAAAAGTAATTATATTTCGGGCAAGCCAAATCTTCCAACTCACAAATTTTAGGGAAGATTTCCACAATCTCTTAAATACCTCTTTCCCTTGGAAAGACCCTTGGTAGTAATTTTCTCATTTTCCCAGTAAAGTTTTGAATCTAGAAGGCCATCTTACCCGACGAGACAACTCTTAGTACAATGAAGCCCAAGTTTGTTTGGAGAAATCACACTCCCAGAATAGATGTTGGATTGTTTCCTAACTTCTTTGACATAGAGCACAATGGAAAGGGACGTTAAACCCTCTTTTCATTAGATTTTCACATGTTAGGATCTTTCCATGCATAATAGTCCTGCAAAAATAATTTTATTTTGGGAAGCGAGTCTGAGTTCCAAATGTTCTTCCACCATGTTGTTTGGATCAAATTCCTTGAATTGGCTAGGATAATTTTATATCCTTCTTTCACTTTATAGCTTTTAGAGCCCCATCCTCTGTTGTTCGGGATGCTCTGATGGAGTAGGTTGGCCCACTTTAGTGCCTTTACCAGGAGATAAGCTTGATGTTGCAAACGAGGAGGAAAGTCTCCTAGATCTCAGAACTTCCATGTTCCATCCTCATTCCAATGTGAAATATCATGTAACAAATATTTTTGTTGAGATAACATACATCCTTTAAGATATTCAATCTATGTGATATTATATAAGGGGGGGATCCCATAACTAAGTATTTCCAAAGCAATATCAATTTACCATTTCCTAGAACCCAAGAGATATTTTTATGAAAGAAAGGAATGGAGGCCCGAAGAAGTTTCCAGATGGGAGACCCAGAGTGACAAGTTGGAACCAAGTCAAGACATCGATTTCTATTTCCCAATCTGTATTTCTTGATGATGGCTATTTTCCACCATTATTTGATCCCTATTATTAATATCCATAGAAACTTATCACCCAGAGCAATGTTAACCATCTTTGGATCCCTAATTCCCAATCCCCCATGCTCCTTAGGGGATGAAACTATGTTCCAGTTGACTAGATGGAATTTTTTTGAATTAGACTTGCCCCCTTTCCAGATGAATTTATGGATGACTTGGGACATATATTTTTTTAACTCCCATGGGTGCCAAAAGAGACGAAAAATGAAAGAGAGGCATAGGGGATAGTAGTGATTTAATTAGCACCAATATCCCTACAGGGTTGAGCCATACTGCCCCCCTGGATTCCATTTTCTCTTTAACGTTTTGAAGGATAATTTTCCAATACTCTCTGAGAAGGTATTTAAAACACATGGGAAACCTAAGGTACTTAAAGGATTTCCATTCATTAGAGATTGAGAAGCCGAGGATTTGAGCTATGCCTAAAAGACAGTGGGATTTGATGTTCCACACATAGATTTGAATTTTATTTTTATTTATGAGTCCTCCAAAAACCATGATGAAATTATCCAAGACCTATTTTAATCTCATTTCCATGACTTTAGATGCTCCACTTAACAAATGTGTGTCATTAGCGAATTGGGAGTGATTGATTCTCTTGACTCTTACTATTCAGAGCCCTAAGATTGATCCATTTGGGCATTCCCATTCCAATCTTTTGTTGAGAGATTCAACCATGAGGACATATAAAAGGGGGGAAAGGGGAAAACCATGTCTTAATCCCCTGGAGGCATTGAAGAAAGGGGTGGGTCTTCCATTTATTAGGGGAGCAATCCAAGGGTTGGAAATACAAGAACCGACCTAGGAGAGGAAGGCTTGATCAAATATGAATTTCTATAGAATTGCCTTGAGAAAGCCATGATTTAGTCTATCGAAAGCATTGGCCATATCCAGCTTTATAACCATACCTAATTCTCTTCTACTAAAACTGGAGTGAATTGCCTCCTGGACCAGGATAATTTTGTCCCATATTTTTCTACCTTCCACAAAACCACCTTGATTGGGGAGAATTAGATAATTAAGAAAGGGTTTCAACCTATTAGCAATTATCTTAGACATGATTTTATAAGAAACATTACAAAAAGAAATGGGTCGAAATCTGTCAAGGATGCGGCCCCTTTTTCTTTAGGGATTAGTGCCAAAAAGGAGGAGTTTGTAACACCTCCCATTCTATTTGACTTTTGAAAATATCGAATCATTATGATGAAATCAAATTTTATTATATACCAACATATTTTATAGAAATGCAGGGTAAAACCATCAGGACTTGGAGCTTTATCCGGATGGAACTGATTAATAGCTTTAAATATTTCATCTTCTTCAATTGGTTTATTTGGCTTGAGGTTGTCTTCTTATGATATCATATTCGGTATATGGGAGAGAAAGAGAGTACTCAGTTCTTTGTCGATGTCTCCTTCCGAGGATTACAACTCAAAGAAGTTTTTTGTGTCTTGTTGTTTTATTTGATCAAAACCACTTATTGCTTCTCCAAACTGATATTTTATTTCGGTTACCTGGTTTATCCATTGCTTTGCTTTAACTTGTCCATGGAATAAGGAAGTCTTTTTATCTCCCTCTTGACCACAAGATTCTATACTTTAGTCTCCACATGGAATCTTCTTCCAAAAAGGAATGGATGTATTCTCTATGCTCCTCTTGCTCCAGATTTAGATTGGCCTGCTAGACTTCCTTTGTTTCAATTTCCTCTTATACTTCTTCTATCTTTTTCTTTTTTTTCATTACTTTGATGTGATGAGGTCGTGAAAAGATTTTTTCCCAATATTTGAGAGCTTCTTTAGTAAGATTTAGCTTCTTCTCCCAAATGTGCAGAGGGGATCCTGAAACCCATGGCACCAAGAGCGAGAGACTATAGGAAATAAATCAAGATGACCCATCCAAAGTGGATTAAACTTGAATGGAATGGGACCCCAACTAGCCTCGCGAACAAAGGTCAGAGATATTGGGCGATGATTTGATCCCGCCCAAGGAAGGATCGAAGAAGAGACTTTTTCAGGGAAGGTGAGAAAGGAATTGCTGATCAAGAATCGATCCAGCTTGGCTGCAATGTGCCTAGGCCCAAACCGTTTATTGTTCCAGGTGTATGTTCCCTTAATGGGGGGAACATAAAAAAGATCCAAATCTGAAATGAGGTCATCCATTTTTTCCCAATATTGATCTCTCACTATGGAGCCCCCTCATTTTTTTTAAAGACTTCTTGTTATATTAAGATCTTCCACAATAATAAGATTTTGGGGAAGATTTCCTTTTGCTAAATCTAAGAGAGATCTCCAACATTCAAATTTTTCCTAGTAATTGTTTGGAATATATATATTAATAATGGAGAAAGTCATAACTGTGGAAATCATGGAGAGAGTTACCAT
Source organism: Picea sitchensis (assembly GCA_010110895.2). Taxonomy (NCBI): domain Eukaryota; kingdom Viridiplantae; phylum Streptophyta; class Pinopsida; order Pinales; family Pinaceae; genus Picea; species Picea sitchensis. Next base: position 202,589 of record SNQJ01S0001186.1, read on the forward strand.
CAACCAGTTTGTTGCTTGAAACCAATCTAACAGTTTCAAAACATATGTATTCCACAATGTGCATAAACCACCAGACGTGCCTCTTGCACTGATGGCTTTGCCTTTTCCAACTTTCTAGATTCTTTACATGTCCTGGAGAGCTTCCTGCTCTCTCATCTTAGTCTCCTAGAGTAGAAGGATTAGGGGCTTTTCAACTCTAATTAGCTTTCTGACTTCTTCTTTTTTTCCTTTCTCCCTATGCCTCTACAATTCTAGGAGACAATTTTCATCATTTACCTACATATTTTTGTGCCCCCCCTTTAGAGGGATGAGAGAATACAACTTTGGGGTGTGTGGAATGAGATTTTCCCGATTTGACTTCTTTTCTTAGAACTTCCTCCGGAGTAGTTTGGATGCCTAGTTATTTTTCCTGATCTCTTGTCAGTTCCCCTATGTTTATGTTGGATTTTCTTTCGACTTTTTTTATTGTATCGAGATGGGTGGTTTGAAACTCTGAGTCAGTTTCTGAAATTTCTTGATGCTCTTCCTCATAGTTTGTTGGGATCCCTGAAGAGGTATGGGAGGGATTTTTTTCTGGAGATGGATCACCTCCGCTCGAGATTTGTGTTTCCTTCACTTTTCCCCTTCGAGCCTCTTTGTATGGAACTTCTTAGTGTGTCGTTTCATTTCCTTCCTAAGACTCCCTAATTTATTCAATAATTTCATCAAGATTTACTAGCTCCGCATACTTATTTTGAATGGACTCCCCTTTCTGTGATGAAGTTAGGGATCGAGAAGGGGGGGGAATGTAAATTTTCTCCTTGACCTTGGGACTGAGATGAAACTATGGTCTTGCAAGTGAATTTCTTTCTCTTCGGTTGTTGTCATTGTTCATGATTATTCTCCTCTACTTGAGATGATTTGGCTTGTGAACATTTTTTAGCAAAGTGACCATATTCATGACAGGCCTTTCACTTGAACAATAGATTCTAATAATCCACTTGTTGAATGTATGACCAACTATCCAAGGTTAGTTGAATAGCCTCTAGTAATCCTTTTTCTAGATCTACTTCTACGCAGAGTTTGGCACAAGCTTGAAGGTCATCTCTTGGTTTGACTCGATCAATATATTTTCCCAGAGAATTACCTATATTTCTTAGGGTTTCATCATTCCAACAATGCAATGGGGGGAAGGGAAGTGTTACCCAGACCGATATTCCTGAGGGTATGTCATTTTCTAGACTGAAATCCAAGGTCCATTTTTTTAGATACATTCCTCTAGATCCCATGAAATAGGGACCACTACGAAATATTAGATCCCTATCTTATTTTTTTTCGAAAAGAAAAACTAAAACCCCTTACCACAAAAAATCAAGGACATTTAAACTTGGAGCATATTCTTCCAGTTTTAATATAACCATTGATGCATGGCCTTGGGGGAGGGCCATAACCTAGTAAACTTCACAATGAGTCCTTTTTCAGCCAATCGAAGAGTGAAAGGATGATTCGAAGAAGGATGAACATGAACTTTTTGGATTTCGTCCATTTTCTTCACGAATCTTGATGGAGCTTGCTTCGCTATTTTTGCATATGAGGAGATCAAAGCCTGAAAATATACAATGTCAGGAGGCGAAGGAGAGCTCGGGGGGGTTCTCCCTCCCCCACAAACAGATCCATGACACACACGTTATAGATATTGATAATCCCTAATTGCAGAGATCGCGAGTGCAATGATAGTCTGTCTAAAAAAAGTATTATTACTAAACATGTTTTTCTATAATATGTTCCAATAATTACCAAATTAATTTGTTTTGCCATATTTACTTTCATGTCCATTTCAAAAAATTATCGTGCTTCATTTTTTCAGGAAGATTATGAAAATTCCAAGTGACAAATGAGGGGAAATCCAATACATGCCAGTAGGGATGTCCAAAAAAGTGTACAAGGAGATGGTAAAATAAATGAACATAATTGCATCATAGGAGGATGCATCCCAACAACAACATGCATTAGAGGTATTTGATCATTCATTTATTCATTTATGTACATCAAATTTATTTATCATATTAAATACTAATTTTCAATTGTTTTGTTGCATAAAAGAAAACAAAATGGAACCCAATCAACACATAAGACAAGACGACAAGGAAGAAAAGAGTTGATCGCAAAGTTTGTGAGTACTTATTTTTCGATGTTAAGTTTTCATATTTGTTGTGATATTTTTATTTAAATAATTAATTTACACTGGTCCATGGATGTCTTCTAATAGGTGATAACATACACATAAGAGCCAACTGAACAATTGATCAATATTGGACTAATTGAGGGTTGTGAATATATGTTGAAGTATCAAGGTTTAATTGAACAATTTGTAAGTAGTTATGTTGTTTAACTTCCCTTGTTTTATAATAAATGAAATAATAATAAACCTTTATATTAATTATATCAGCTATTCTTTTTCATGGCATATTAAACATGTAGGAAACAAAGTATTGAGAAGAGCCAAAAGAAGATCCTTTGTCACACAACATGAGACAAAGATTCAAAAGCATGTGTATGGTTTATGAATCACTCGTTGTTATAGTACGCTTTTTGTTTTACGCAATCATGTACATTCTATTATATTATAAATGTATATTTTCTTATTACACTTTATTTCTTTGTTTGTAGATGGAACGTGATCAGTTGGAATGTTAAAAAAAAGTGGAGCAAGAAAACATATGTTTAAATAACCAAAGTACAATATATCCTACAAATGATCAACAAATGAGGGATGCACACAGCTCGAGCAATGACAATAGTTCAAGTAATGAATGACAATCAACATAATTGAATGTTACTGTAAGTTGTATGTTTTGGAATATCGGTCTGTAAAAATAAGGGATTTTGTTTAATGTAGTGGACATAATGTCCCAATTGCATGAGGACATGTTACCAATAAATGTAACAATTACATATTGGTTCCATTTTGATTACTGTGGACCTTTACATTGTACCATTGTGTATGGCCATGGGTCTCTTATTTGAATATAATTAAATGGATTTGTTGTTTTATTGCATTGTCAAATGTTGTAAAATATTGTGTCGTTGATTAATATGTGAATGATTTACATTGTTGCAAATAATTGATTAATTAATATGTGGATGAATTACATTGTTGCAAATAACATAGGTGTAATCCGTTGGATAAGGCATTAATGCAATAATTATATCAAATTGCAATAACAAAAATATAAAAAACAATATTATTATAAAAAATATTTGTAAAAGAAACAATTAATTAAAATATATACTTACCGGTGTGTTATCACACAAGTTGTAGGTTGGGAAAAGCCCAACCCAACCACCAATTGATGACAACTAGGAGGGAACCTACCCACTGTCACCTTAGGCAGGTGTCCTCGTCACTTCAGAGGTGAGGTAGTCACCTCAAGGGAGGAATATCGGTGACCCTAGGGGGAATGAGATGGAAAATGATGAATATGAAGAGGATGTTCCTAAAGGTAAATTCTAAGTGGTATGAAGGTCTTGGGAAGGTTCAAGGGTTGCCAAATATGTTGAGTGATCTGTCTATAGTGAAGTACCTAACTGAGATACAAGAAACAAGCATATGATGCAATATAACCAATTGGACAAGAAAGTTAAGCTTGTTGACCCTAGTAGCAGTTGCTAGTAACAATATATATCAGTAATGAAATGGCACAATAAACTGCTAAATAAGTGCTAGAAATCAAGTGAAAGATACAAGAGAAAGACTAGCTAAACACTAGTAAAACTCAAGATTAAAGACCAAGATACTAGCATGAGAAGATAAGACTATTGCAAATACTTTATATAGAAATATATATCAGCCTTATGGATGTACCAATCAACTTATTACATGAATAAATCCATCCACTGAAACTCTAAAATTTGCCAAAAACTGCGCTAGCCCAAAATATATAAGTGTGCAAACTCTAGGCAAATTCCAACGGTTGATTAGAGACTTATTCAAGCAAATAGATTAGGGTTTTTGCAGCCCTAATGGATGAATATGAAAATTTGTAACATCATAAAGAACTATCCCTTTGATGGGGATGCCCTAGTGGCTGAGAGGTTCTTTAAGCATAAGGAACACAACCCAATTTGCCAAAAATTAAAACAACAAGAAATGATGTTTCCCAATGCAATATTTTGTTTCTCCAATGCAAGAATACTTCATATTAGTGCCTTTAAAATTGGGTGATGGATTCTTTAAAACACAATCTAGATCAACAACAACCCTAGGGGTGTAAACCCTCTTACTCCCTAGGGTATGCCAACCAAGCTTATGGTAAATCTAGGAGGGTATACACACTCGTATTCCTCCTAGCAACCCTTGCAAAAAAGAAAGACTTAAAACCTTTAACAAAGAGATGAAGGAATGATGGAGGGTGTATCTAGCATACTCCTCCCTAGGGTTTCCACCAACAATAACCAAAGTAAGCAAGAAAATACTATCATATGCAGATTTTTCCTTACCTAATCCAAGAAAATGAGAGAACAAACCCTAGTTACCATGCAACAATCATCCAAGATTTAAGAGAGAAAGACTTTAGGGGGGTGAACATCGCTCCTCATCCAACCACTAAGAGACATTCACCATAAGACATTCCATAAGAGAGAAACACCAAAATCACCAAGGGTAGCGAAAATTTCAGCCATGTACTTCTCACAATGAGAGAGTTATGCTAAAATGAGATCTTATGGTCTCTTATTTATAGAAAATGTCTCTAAAATAGTTTGTCCACATAATATTAGGGTAAACCACAAGACTAAGGGTCAAAAACTCTAATACTTCCCCTTTTACAAAATAACATTAAAAAAAGCACTTAAATTTTACTTTTACATAGAAAGAAACTTTAATTTAGAGTGATGTCACCCCTTTAGGGTACGTTTTGGCACTAAGAGAAAGTCGTTGGTGATGGATGAGTGTAGGAAGGCTTCCCAAAGCCACATGTCAAGCATCCAAGTCACTTCCTTCATGGTCAAAGCCTCAAAATCCTCAAAACGTCGTTGTGCCAATGCATATCAACCTCACCACCAAACCTTAGCCCCATGGATGATGTCATGCTCCTAAAGATGACGTTTTGCCTCTCTTAGGAAAAATGCTTGGCAAGTAAGGGCTACGTTATGTCGTCCAAATCATCGTCTAGGTCTGTGAAGTTTCATCTCTCTCATCTGACATGTGGGCCCTTGGAATCCACTTGTGGGCTTCAAGCCCCATGGAAGCCCAAGCTAGGCTTGTTCCTCCAAAAATGTCCACCAACTAGGTCGTGCAAAGATAAATAAGCACACCCTCAAAGGATCTCAAGTCAAAATATCATGATAAGTAAATCAAGTCAATAAATGAACCACCTAAGCATGTGGATCAAGGATCACCCTCTCAAACAATTAAGTGAACATAGTTACCAATTTAACGAGAACTCTACAGAGTTCTTGTTTTTTGGGGGGTCCAATTTTTTACCCCGTTTTTAAAATTGGTGCTACCGGTAGCACCCCCTCTCCCTTTTTAGGTGGTTTTTCGATATTTTAAATTTTTTGATCCACAATGTTTCCACATTTTTTTTTAAATGCTTATTTTTCATTTATTTTCAAATTTTTCATTTTTTTTTATTCAACGGTGTTTTTAGTCATTTTTTCATGCTTTCAATCTTAAAAATGTTTTTTACCATTTACTTTTTTGAAGTTACAATTTTTCATATAATTGTGTCTCCTTAATTAATTTATTGTTCCATGCTTTTAAAATATAGTGGAAAACACAATTTTTAACACATTGTTTACCTTTACTTTAATACATAGAAAAAAAATTGTAGTTAAATAACACTATTTTTTAATATTTAGCAAAAAAATATAATTCAATTTTGTTTTGATAAATTAAAAACTAAAAAAAACTAAGAAAAA
>SNQJ01S0001186.1:214098-228161 GCA_010110895.2 Picea sitchensis
TTTTGCAAACCAATGAAGGAATTTTTCTTTCCTAGTCTAAGTATGCTTGTGACCTTCTTCGTCGCTTTCACATGGACGATTGTAAACCAACCCCTTCTCCCTTCCAGTCTGGAGTCAAGCTTTCTGCCACCTGTACTTCTCCTAAAGTTGATGCCACCATGTACCATCAGTTAGTTGGTAGCCTCTTATGCTTGACTCATACATGTCCTGATCTTTCCTTTGTTGTTGGTATTGTTGCCCGATATATGCAAACACCCCATGAAATCCATTGGAAAACAACTAAAAGGATACTTCTCTATGTTCGTGGTACATTTCAGTTCAGGATACATTACAGTTCAGGGGGGACTCCTTTATTGGTTGGTTTCACTGATTCAGATTAGGTCGACGACCCTGATGATCGGAAGTCTACTGCATGTTATGTTTTTAGCCTTGGTTCAGGACCTGTCACTTGGGCCTGTAAGAAACAATAGGCCATTGCACTTTCTTCAGCAGAAGCAGAGTACCGAGCAGCGGTAAATGCAAGTCAGGAAGCCCTGTGGCTTCGACAGATCCTTTCAGAGTTTGGATTCCAGCACCAACATCCGACCAACCTTTGGTGTGAAAATCAGAGTGCCATCTAGCTCGCCAAAGACCCAGTTCAACATCAGCATAGAAAACACATTAAGCTACACATGCACTTCATCAGAAAGCTCATTCATGATCAAGTTATTGAAGTGCTCTTTTTCCCTATAGAAGATCAAGTGGTAGACATTTTCACAAAGTCTCTTACAGAAGCGAAGTTTTCCAAACTTCGATCTATGTTAGGAGTTCAGGAAGTTGTCATTAAGGGGGGATAGGCTCTAATGCCTCCTTCCTTCTCCTATTGTGTCACTATTGTAAATCCTTCAATCCTATCCCAAGTTGTTCTTAAGGGGGGATGTTAGGATATTTAGACACTTAGGAGTTAGTAAGATCTACTTGGTATATTGTGTCGTTAGGTAAAAGTGTTTTTTCTAGTGTGTTTCTTTAGTATGCATTAGTAGTTAGGAAATCCAATGGTCATGATATGTTCCTGACATAGAGTGATCCGACGGTTCATACTCTCCTTGATTTTAACAACCATTGATCTGTGGTTGAACACCTGATTGGTCCATGATCTCTATTTAAAGAGCATGGAGGGTCATTTGTCAATGATCGATTGTGAGAAACTCTCTTGTAAAATCTCTCTGTAATCTTTTTCTTTGCATTAATAAACTGCTCCAAGTGGCCACGTTGGTTGGGGCCGTGAATGTTTCCCCGTAGGGGTTTTACCACGTGAAAACATCGGTGTGTTGATCTTTGATCTGGTTATGTGAGTGGTTACTGAAGGTGTTCTTCCTCTATTGGAATACATGTGTTGTCGAACAGTTGAGCACCATGGGTGACGTGGGGGTGATCCCTGCCATCGCCCCTGCCCCCAGGGGCTAAGCCCTGGCCCCATGGGACCAGGGATTAGCCCGTGGGGGCTGGGGAAATCTTGGGCATCACCCCCCATGACACCCCAATAATATGTAGGTTTGTAAATTAAAAAAAAATAAAATTTAAAGGTTTTTTAATGATTCTTTTGTATAAAAAATATATGAATTTTTTTTTAAATTATTGTTTTTGGAGGAATTTTTTTTTTTCTTTTTAGTTATCTTTCTTTTTCACCTTGTTTTTTAATCTTTTTTTTTTAAATTGAATTTTGAATATATTTTTTTAAATGTGTTTTTTTGGTCATTTAAAAAAAAATTATTTAAGAAGATTTTGTTCTTTCTATTTATTTATTTTTTAATGTAAATTAAAAAAACAAATTGTAAATAAATTTACAAGTGACCATTTGGTGTCCAATTTTGGGTTTTTTATTTACATAGGGATTTGTTGTCAATGCCACAATTTTAATTAGGTCGTAAATAGCTATGATTTTCACGTTTAGGAAAAAACATTTTGTTTTAAGTAGCATCACTTTTTGATTTAAGTGTTGATTTTAAGGTTTTTCTGAGCTACTGTCTAAGTCTCGAAGACCATGTTTGAAAAATGTTGTAATTTTGACCCCGTTTTAAAAAATGGTGCTACCGATAGCACTAGTTTTTTATTTGGGGGTTGATTTTCATGTTTTTTATGTAAAAATATGGGTTTTAAGGGCTAGAGTTCTCATTTTGAGGTCACAGTTATCATTAAGTGGGTAACTTTGTTAGTGTTCAAAGACATTATGTGACTTGCCAAGCTTGGATATGGGAGGGTTGACGAGGTGTCCTATTGGGTAGATCTTTCCCTAGGTCAAGGAGTGTTTCCAAGAGATCCCTCTCTAAGCCATGTAAAGTGGATGAAGTGGTTAAGGGTCAAGACTCAATGGGCATGGGGTTCATGACATACAAGGGGTTGTAGTGTCTCATTCATGGGTGCCTTTGTAGACGGTGTGTGGCACCTTTGTTTGCAATGCAATTTTTCCAAGCCCATCGTTTTTCCATTCTTTGTTTCTTTCATAATTTAAGGACAAGTTGAAGGCCACTGTCCTAGCGTGGTGTCCATATAATGAAAATATCACTCACAAACACCTAGTGGAAATGAGAAGGTTGGTTCATGATGAGACCCCCTTTGTCTCAGCCATGCAACTGAGATCCATTACCCCGGATTGGTGACCAAATGATGGTAATTTTATACCACTAGATATCCATGAACATGATATGTCTTCTTGTGATGAGACCTCTTATCCTACAACTAACCTTTTAAGAATTCATAATCATATTTCTTGTGGGTCCCCCTTTTCTTACAAATAAGAATTTCATTGCTTTCTTGGGGGATCCCTGGGCGAAACATATGGAAGATTTATACATAGGCTTTTATCTTTTACCCAACAATAATCCCTTTGGGCCTTCATCCCCTTCTTCCCTTAGAATGAAGGGCAACCTCTTCTTGGGTGAAGACACCCTAAAATCCAAAGAGATTAGGAAATGGGGAGGGGGGCGGGGGGGAGGATAGTGATGAAAAGTGGTAAGTATGGTCAGAAACGCTATGATGGCTCTTTAAGGGAGTTCCTAGTAGCAAACGCATCCCCAAGGAAGACCACTTACTAGGGAACAATGTCAACCACCAAGGTGAAGCATGGAAAAAGGAATAATGTCCAAGCATATGTAATGAAATCTAAAGCAATCTAAGATACAACATACTCAAATGTCTCAAATATTGAAATGACACTTACCATAATACCTGACCTGCACTTCATGGAGCAAGGCCCATTTCGACTCGGAAGCCAACTGGTGTGGAGGATGCCATCTGAAAATATACGACCTTTGTGGTGGTGAGAAGGGTCTTCATCCGTGCAAAAGGATATTTCTATTCATGTAGTTTCTCGACACTCCATATCTGCAACCTGAGGGCCTCGAGACATAATCTCCTTCGTTATCCCACAAAATGGGGATAACGCAATGCATTCTTATGAATGCACAAAATGGTCCCTGAAATAATATAAAGATTAGTATTTTTTAAGGGGTTATACACACCGATGCATATTAAGCATACTGAAGCACCGACACATATTAATTATATTGAAGCATCGTTGCATATAACGTGCAATAATATATTGATTTAGAATTTTACAGTGGGCCTGTGATAAATACACACCGATTCTTTAAATAAAATAAACGCATCAGTACTTCAAATAAAATTAACACACTAGTGCTTTATATGTAATAAAAGCACCGGTGCTTAAAAAAAAACAATGAAACGGAATATCACCTCAAACATTTGAAATTTTAGTACCTTTTGATGCACAGGGTAATACAGGCACCAACGTGTACAAATTATACAAGCACTGGGAAAAACATAAAATAAAAGCACACCAGTGTTGCATACAACAAAATGGAAATCTGAGGCGTAATAACTACGAATCCACTAGTGCATTTTCATCCTATGTACGCATCAGGGCATTAATGTAATGGCTAACTGACACATTTTTGTTTTATGTATGCATCAGGACATTTCATGTAATGATGCACCGATGCGTTTTCATTTTATGTATGCACCGAGAATTTATGTAATGGTGCACTGGTGCGTTTTTTGTTTATGTACGTTCTGGGGCATTTTATGTAAGATAGTTCCAGTGCATTTTATGTTTAGGGACACACCGAGGTGTTGTATTTAATGGCGCACCAATGCATTTTTACAATAAAAATATCGAAAAAAAAGAACACATCTGCTACAACCTTCGCTTGCCCATTTTTTTTAGTTATATGGAACATCCATTAAAAACTCTGCAACCAATAGAGGTGGTTGTAGCAAAGGTTCTTTTGAAATTTTTTCCAAATTTTGTAACACTAAAGACCTCCAAAAAAACCTCTTCTAGAGGGTGTTATGCTTGTAGTGAGAAACCATGACCCAAGGGCATCTAAGTTGTCAAAATCACACTGGGATCACACTTGGCCTAGGCCACACCAACCCCAAGCATGGTTGGATTTTTAGGTGTCTCCTCCCGATAGAAAAGGGTTTTGAACCTGGGTCACCATACAAAATGAGGCCCATTAAAATCGATTACGCTAACCGAATTTAATTATAACACTTGACAATGTTTAGTTGTATTTAATTTTGATTAATTCAATTTTTCCAATATTCAAGTCTAATTTAAAATTAAAAATCAAGTCTATTAGCCTAACATAATATAGAAAAAGATACAGTTAATACTTTTTAAAAATAAAAATAAATATATATTATTAAAAACTATTTATACATGATAAGAATAAATTGTGATTCTTTTACATTTTATATCAATTATACCTTATCATGTCAATTTTATTTAAAAAATACATAAATCTATTCAAGTTCGTAAATTTTCTTAACAACTATATTCTCTATTACATAAATACTTAAGTAAATATAAAACAATACATATAAAAAAAACTTCACTATTTAGCAATATATGTTTACACAAAAACATATAAATATGCCTTTCATAATTGTTTTTCAAAATTATTTAATTAATTCATTATATAATATTTTCATTTATATTTAATCATGTAATATGTAACATGCTAAATGATTTATGTTCACTTACAAAAGTGTCTTTAAATTTAAAGAATATAATTATCAATACAACGTTTACGTTTTTAATCTTGTGTATCTACACACATATCTATAAAAGCCCGACATAAAGCATTCTTTCATGATAATACAAAATATGCTTATTAAATAATTGAATTTTCAATAAGCAATATTTAAATGTTAAATTCGGGTTTATATATAGATGTGAATTTTTAATTTATTGGTATAATTTTTTAATTTATTTAAAAAATCTAAAATAGATTATTTTAACTTTATATTATATATAAAAAAATAAGTTTTACAACAAAAATTAAATTAATTGTGGATCTGCCTTAAAGGAAACCAGATCTCCTACTAGTTGAATATCATTAGAGTTTTCATGCTAGTCATATCTAAGTTTTTCCCAACATGGTGATCACAAAAAGATATTAACTGAGATAGATGCTTACATCTATGATAACATAAAGCAAAAAAAAAAATATAAGCAAACCATATATCAAGTACTTGGAGATTGGACATTCTCTTTCTCCTCCAACTCTAGTATCAACTCGATGCCCTTATCTTCATCATGGGTGGTCTTTGGTGACTTGGAGTCTCTATCTAGCACAATGGGATTGGAACAAGTTCTTGTTAAGATGGAAGAGACATCCTCCTATTTCCCTTTACTTGTATCCTCTACCACTTGTGAAACTCAATCCTGATACCAAACATCGCTTTCCACATAGCTTCAAACTTTCCCAAAAAAATTCTGATAGTATGGAGTATATCTTGTTGTTTTTCCTTATTCTTTTCCATGACTTGGGATATTAAAGTTTTCACTAACTAGTAGGTTTATGTTATCTAAAATACTTAGTATCCCATGTCCAAGAATAAATTACCATCCCTTGACCTCCTCCATAATTCAAGCATTATGAGTCACATGTCTTTTGGCCTTTACCTCAGACTCCAAAGTCTCCATTCCATGCTTTGCTAGAACAAAGCATTTCTCTTCAAAGAATTACTTAGCTTTCCAGGCTTCTCTCACTACTCTAGATGAGAAACATGGGGTATCAGAGGTTGAAGCCTTGTATTTACTCCCTTGGATTTGTTTTTCTGTGCATCCCCCCCCCACCGAAACCTCTTCCCATCATATTCTCATAGATCAACCAAAAACATAGATAGAAATAAAGGTTGAACCTCAAAAATGAAAAAAAATGGTATTAGGGAAATCTCGTGCATGAAGATCCAAAGGGGGAGGGGAAACTCCCACAATACCCTCTTGGTCCCGAACAACACTCTCACCCTCTCCATTGGGTTAAGAAATGGAAATCCCCCCAAACTCCAAAACGTAGGAAGAGCACTAAGAAAACTGATCCATGTGGATATTGGTGGCCACCCACTTGTTCCAACTGGCTCCTCTTTTCAATTTTTAGTGAAACACGTTCTTTTGTACTTCTTTGTAATTGTGGGTTCTACACTTCTGGGGATTTTTGAAGCCCTACACATATTCCATGTGGATATTGGTGGCCTCCCACCTAATCCAACTGGCTTATTTTGTATGTTTTCATGTCAGCACATCTTGTTGTACTTCCAAGGCCGTTTTGGCTCACCACAGTCAAATTGTAGACGAAGTCAGAGTTTGACGGCATAATGCATAGTTCTCGAAAATACCTTTCCAACGGGCTATCATGTGCCTAAAACGAAGATCGTATGCAAATGTTACGACCCCGAGAAGTTAATGTATTAACTTACCCAAACGGGTCCCACATGACTTTTGGCGTTTCATCTCCTAGGGTTAAGTTTTTGGATGTCTAGGATTTTGGCATTCATTTTTATCATAAAAAGACCTTCAGAGCCTCATTGTAATCATATTTTGGCGAATGATCATAGCCGTCACATCACTTCTCAGAGATAAATATGCCACCATTCTAGCGAGTCTTTCACTCTGTATTTTTACAGTCTCTTTACAATTATTTCATTAATAGAAATCAAGTATTGTTGTATTTCTCTATTCCTGGCAATTTTCATGAGTATTTCATTGTAATATATATGCTTTCATTTCGTTCCAAAAATAATCTGGATCAGTGGTATCATATCATGCTGCTCTTGATCATTTTCTAGCGCATGTCCCAGACAAGGTCTGAGTATAGCCAGTTGGGTCTCAAGTTTGTATCTCTTGAGGACAATCACTCTCACATGCCCAAGAAACCTTCGATGGCGGCAAAAAATAAAAAATGGCAGAGAAGAAGATTCTATTAACATGTTTCTTGAGTAAGCTCTCGCGTGACAGAGAAACGAAATGATGAAGAATTTTGCACACATCTTTCAACGTCTGCCGATAGCAACAGACACATCTTCATCAAGCGACCATTTTGGAGGAATCTCTCCCTTCAAGGTACAAGTTAATTTTGATATTCCCATATTTGTAGGTCAGATAGATGCGAATGCCCTAGAAAAATGGTTAAATCTATTAGAAGGTTATTTTTCTATTCAAAAATTTTCCAACAGGGAAAAGATCACCTTCGCACTCGTCAAGGCTCTCCCCCATGTCAAACATTGGTGGGAAACTTAATGGGAGCAAAGTTCCACAGAGTAATTTGGAATATATGGGGTTGAGCCCACTTGGGATTTTTTTGTGGATGCGGTCAAAGAACAGTACTATCTTATTGATAACTATGAAGACCAATACATGAGATGGAGCACACTGCGGCAAGAAAAGATCCAAACAGTGCCAGAGTTCACAAATACTTTCCATACCTTGCGCACCAAGCTGGGTATCAAAGACTCCAAGTGACATCTAGTTCTGAAATATCGTGGGGCTCTGCATAGGTACATCCAAACCAAAATGGATTTCCTAAACATCTCATCATTGGGAGCTGCCTATCGATATGTTGTCAAAATTGAGCAGAAATTCAGGCACTAGAACAACTGGGAATTCGAGGCTACAAATCTACAACAACCAAAGCACGATAAAAACATCCCTAACCAACAACCTCTAGAAAATCAGTCCAAGACACGGGACAAAAAGGGTAAAGTAAAGACAAAGAATGACACTGGGAAGTGGTGTGACTTCCACAAAATCCCCTGGCACAACACTGATGAATATCGCTCGAAACAATTATTGGTGGCCGAGGTCAAAGACATGGAGCCGAACCCTAATTTGTAATCCGATCTAGAAAATATTGAAAAGATATAGATCATTAACATAGACCCCACTGCTACTGTCACGACCACAACAATTCAGCTAGAAGAACCAATAGATCCTAAAGAGGGGGAGCGCCTCTTCTATTCATAGATGTGGGTGAAGGGGACCCCATTGTATTTCATTGTTGATAACAACAACCAGAAGAACCTCATCTCAGCTAAGGTCGTCAAATGGTTGGGGTTGTCGACAATACCACACCCGCAACCATACAACATCGGGTGGCTTCACCAGGGATGAGATCTTCGCATCAGCCATCAGTGTCACCTATCCAATGGCATCCATCCCTTCAAGGATGAGGTAGTGTGTGATATTTCCCCTCTTGATGTTTGTGATGTTGTTTTGGGCCAACCGTATATGTGGAAATGTCATGCTATCTATGAGTCTAAAACCTAGTAGTGTCATTATTACTCTGGGAGGTTAGCTCTACATGATACCAGAGGTAGTTTCAATTACTTCTCTACCAAAAAAACATCACAAGGTAATCTCTCATACTACAAAATTTATCCTCTTCACAGTTTGTTCAAAGGATGCACATAAGACCACTACAACCACTGTAGCCTCAACACCTTCTATCCAACAAAAACAAATTGTCGAAGAGACAAAATATATTGTTTCTTCACCTCCAATGGTGCCTACACAATGCCCCATCCAACCCATAGACAATAGGTTGGTGGAACAGATTCAACCCCTCCAACAACAAGTTTGTGACAGTCTTCCACAAGCTAAGAAGCACAACTTCTCCAATAAGGCACATAGCTCACCAAGTGTCAGATTCATAAAATTCTTTCCCCTCTTCCCTAGGCACTCAACGCAATGGAGACCATTTCTTCCTAAGGGGGGAGGATTGATACAGGTGGATATTGGTGGCTACCCACATGTTCTAACTGGCTCCTCTTTTCATTTTTTAATGCAACACATTCTTCTATACTTCTTTGTAATTGTGGGTTCTATGCTTCCGGGGATTTATGAAGCCCTACACATCTTCCAGGTGGATACTAGTGGCCTCCCACCTAATCCAACTGGATTATTTTGTATGTTTTCATGTCATCACATCTTGTTGTACTTCCAGGGTTGTTTTGGAGCCCTAAACAATGTTTTTTTGGCTCACCACAGCCAAACTATAGACAGAGTCGGATTTTGACGACGTAATGTGTAGTTCTCGAAAAGACCTTTCCAATGGGCTATCACGCGCCTAAAACAAAGAACGTATGCAAAAGTTACGATCCCTGGAAGTTAATGTACTAACTTACCCAAACGGGGCCCACATGAATTTTGGCGTTTCATCTCCTAGGGTTAGGTTTTTGGATGTCTAGGGTTTTGGCATTCATGTTTATCATAAAAAGGTCTTCAGATCCTCATTGTAATCATCTTCTGGCGAATGAGAGTAGTTGTCACATCTCTTCTCAGAGATAAAGCTACCACCATTCTAGCGAGTCTTCCACTCTGTATTTTTACAGTCTCTTTACAATTCTTTCATTAATAGAAATCAAGTATTGGTGTATTTCTTTGTTCCTGGCAATTTTTATGAGCGTTTCATTGTAATATCTCTGCTTTCATTTCGTTCCAAAAATAATCCAGATCAAAAACAAACTAAATATGAAGCGTGACATGAAGGGTTACTTGGGGCCCGAAGGGCAGAGTTCCCTCTTGTGAATGAAGGCCAACTACTGCGACAGACCGATCTTGTTCTCTAAGGTTAGCCAAAGCCTTAGATTAGATCGAGTATGGAAATAGCATGTTGCCTCCTGAAAATCACCATCATTTTGAGATCCCCATCCTCCTTATCATAGAATTATAACACAACTTCTCCCTTGTACTTCCTCCATTCAAGACACACCGCCATAACATAAACCCAAGAGTCATCTCATTGTACCATTGACCAACTATGCCAATTAACATCATAATCTCAGTAATTGCGGTGAGGGATATTGTACCCCTCTCTGCAAACTTCAACTGCTACACATCTCGTCCAAGATGAACTATCCAACTTCTGTAGTGATGGCTTTCGCATTCATGACAGATTGATGACTTAACATGATATGTGTGCATCCATAGCCACACCCATTAACATTATATCCTTTATATAGAGATAAAATACCCCCACATATATAATAAAACTTGTATACTTCACCAACTTTGCTCCTTGGTTGTGATTGTATGTAAAGCCCCCCTTCACTCGCACCCAAACAAAGTGGAAGATAATTAATGTAAAGTTTAAACGTCAAACCATTTTGTAAGATCTTTTCATAAAAAAATATAATTAATAATGAATACATGATGGTTAACCTTATGTTGATTTTAGTTGATTAAAATTCATTATAATGCAATGTATTTGTTGAATAAAATAGTATTTTTTTTAACATTATTTTTATAAATACTTGTTTATCGAAATAATGATGTATTTTAAAAACAAAGTTGTGATAACGTATATGTGATAAATAAATCTTGTTAATATGTAGTATATGTGATAGAAGCATATTAAATATGAAGTATGTTATTTTTAATTAATTGTTATTTCAATCTGAATCTACAAGAGCTAAACATCCCCACACAACATTTAACATTTAATGTTGTGGCAAGTTGCATACACACCACAACCTTCTTCGTATCTATCAATTCCAAAAAACTGTAGCTTACGGAAAGTTCCACGTGCTATTTTTTTGGTCCTCTAGGACATGGAGATCATTATCCATGAAATTTTCGAAATGTATTAGATTTTTGTAATAAGGGCACGCCTTTGCATATTATAGTTGATAAAGAAAAAGTGTGTGAAATGTTTGGTTAGTTTGTTTTTTTCGAAATTAATAGATTTGAAAAACGTTATCAGGTTATAAAAGAATCCATAAAAGTCAAGTCGAATTGATTATCATAAAAAATGTTAAGTTTCATAAAGGCCTTAGGACTATTGAAATGTTGAAAATGGGTAACGTACATGCTAAGGAATGTGAGTTATTCAAAGGAAGGTACTTTTTTTAAACTAAAGTTTTATGATACGCTAAAAAGTCGATGGGAGAGCTCTCCCCCAAATAAATCTTTGAAATATATATTTATCCATCTTCATGCTTTTTAAGCAATTATTTTATAAATATAAAAATAATATTTCGTTATATCTCTATTTTCTACATATTTTTACATAACTCAAACACATCATATAATATGTCGATATCATAATCTCAGTGCATTGTTTGCTCTTGAGTATTTATTATAACCTTTGAACACTCAATATTTACGATATATTTTATATTTTTATAAAGTAAAGTATTATTAATATATAAATTATTATAATATGTTTAATTAATTAAAATTAAATTATTATAAATATTGAAAATTTTTAAACTTAAATATTTAATATTTTTAAATCATAATTTTTTTAATCATTAAAAATATATATATAATATTTTATAAACATAATTAATAATATTAAATTAAAAAAAAAAAAAAAAAAAATCTTATTGTAGTGATATGGTAGATGATGTAAAGAAAATACTACAACAATAGAGTATGTTAGATGATGTAAAGAAAATACTACAGTAAAATCAAGTTAAGTAACATATAGATTTATGAGATTGAAAAGTGTCTATATAAAATTAGTGATAACCATTTATCTAATTCTCATTATCTAAAGTTCAAAGTAGATATGGGAGTGAAATTCAATAATTATGAAAAGGTCATGGCTTTGCAATTTCTACTAAATTGCCCACTAGAAGCATGTTACTATTAGAAGGAGAAGCATTATGGCGATTTATCATAATGTTATATTCAAAATAAGACTATTACACCAAGTAGAAGGTAGCTCCGTATAGAGGTTAATATGATAATTATATGAAATGTATTTAAAAATGAAAATTGAATAAAAAGATTTCCATATGAACCCATTAATCATTAGAAGCTTTCTAAAAAAATAAGTAATTAAGAAATTATGACAAGATCTTCTTAAAAAAATAAGATTCTATCAATGTAAAATACAACCAATGTCAATGTGAAATACAACCAATGGATAAATATAAAAAACATTAAAAATATATAATTTGTTAATCATATTAAATTCTCATCTCATAATTGTGGAAACATGAAGACACCAAATTAAAAATAATATAATTTTGATATTATAATTACTTGACTTTACCCAAATATAAATATAAATATATATATATATATATATATATATATATATAATTGTCATATTAATATTATAGTTACTTGACTTTACCAAAGTCAAATAACTTTTACAATTAAAAGCCAAAATTCCCAGTGTAAAAATCGTTAACCAAAACGAACCCAGCCTTTCCAATTTACAATGGTAAACAGGAATACTCAAATCAATTTATTGTAACCGACACAGGTAATACAAAGAATATAGAACAAATGAATCTGCACACAGCGTACTGCAGAAAACAAATCTAACTTAAATAAGTCTGACCCATAATAAGCTAATATACATAGGAAGCAGAAGTTTATCGGTGGTATTGTACTTTGCATTTTTTGCGCTGGAAGGCGCCAGCCGAGGTTTGATTGAGAGGCAGCAAAACCTGGCACTTGGCTTTCATAGTGAACCGTCTGGATTTGATTTTCCCCACTTTGATTCGAATCCGCGAGCGCATCCTCACTTCCACCTCCACCACGCCCTTCGATTTCTCGGAAGACAGGTAATTCGATACTGTGGAAGGGAGATAGAGATATGGATTGGATGTTAGAACGGGACGCAGTGCAGTGGTATTCTTGTGGCCCTGATAAAAACCTTCCACCCACGTATGTCCAATCATTTCTGATCCTCCATAATATGCAGAAAGTTGAAGGACATCGTAGTAGATGCCAATCTTTTTATTTCCGTTGCGAATACTCATCTCCAACGCGATGCTGCTGTTGAGCCCGTTGTTCGTCACATTGAATTCTGAGACGGAGATGCTCTCCACGAAGACCTTGGGCCTGCTCGGCCGCAAAACCAACCAGATAACAAGCGCAGCAATTCCGATGATAAGTACGAGGGTTGTTAGAAATCTGAGGAGGCAGCAGCAGCAGCCATGACTGCGTCGAGAGCGAGGGAGCTTGTGAGAGGCAGTAGGTGGAGTCCTTCCTACGGGGCCTCCATAGTAGGCTCCGCTGAATCTCGGCTCTGCATCTCCCGCCATTAAAATGAATCGAAACTGCGAATTGGGATGTCACAAAAACGGAAAAGACAATCAAGAAAACTAACAAAAACTTGATGTGCAGGGGAAAAACAATCGAGCGGACGGTTTGAAGTTTACGGTCCAGGATATGGATATTTAAGCCGAGCAAGCAGAGACTGCGCACACGGTTTGTTTTTTTCAATACGCGGTTCGTTTCCTGTGTACTAGTTTCAGTAGGTTACGGTCAGTTTCGGGGAAATTCTGTAGTATCCAAACGCGTCATACGTTGCTTAGCAGTCTGAAACTCTTCGGAGGCTTCGGCCCATTTTTCATATGTGCTACTTCAGTCATCACCACACCTACGACTCTAAATTGTTAATAATATTTATGACCGCGTAATGCTTAATATATATCACATCAAGCCCGCGTGTACCGTTTCGATGGGAGCCGACCGAGACTTTCGTTACAGGGATAGAATTCGGCTATGTCAGGTTGGAAAAAAAGGGCGTGGCGTGGAAAGTTTATTGAGCCGACATCTTCTCTAGTGCTTATCTGTTGCTATGGGATGAGAGCCTTTTCAACGTTGAAATGTTGAAAATGGTAAACGTACATATCAATGAATGTGAGTAATTTGACCTCTAATACATTAGACAAATAAAATAAAGATATAGGATAATCGCATACACACATAAGTTGCACATGAGACAAATATTTATCTCGATCAGGGTGACATTGAG
>SNQJ01S0001186.1:228171-243321 GCA_010110895.2 Picea sitchensis
AGGTACTCAATGTTAATCATACACAATTTCTATAAATAAAAGTTATACGCACACACACACACACACACAGAGATAATTCATTTTCCTACATTTCATATTGTTACACCATATTCAAATTCATTTTCAAAGTACCTCAAATCATCCATCCAAGTTAACATATTGTTGTTTTTCCATGTTTGCATTTCCACTAATGCATCATGAGAGACCGTCATTAGCTTGCACCCCTCACTTTAGCTAAAAATCTCCTATAGGGAATATAAAGGTGAAGAGACTCTGCTAAAACCTTTATGAAAGTTGATTTTCCTTGTAGTGAAGGTTTCCCATGTCATATAACCATAGTTTACAACATGATAATACTTTTCCTTGAGGGCGTTGACAAATATCACCAAATGGGTCCTATCTCATATGCTCCAAAACTATTTACAATTTTTTTTTCATATCCAGATTCCCATTAGTGTCTGACATGAGGAAAGGACTCTAAAAGTGAAAATATGATATTCTCACTATTGGAACATCTATGAACAAAGAAACAAAACTCTAACTAGTCTAATCATCTCTCTAAAACCTCAATGTCCATATTTCCTTCAAATAAATGGAAACAAAAATTAACTTGTACCTTGAAGGGAATTGTTCCATCAAGATGATTGCTTGTTAAAGGTTCCTCTATCATTGTATGGAGTTGTTGGAGGATCTAAGTGAAATGATTCATCATCATGTACTTTTGTTGCTTCAATGATTCCTAGAGAAACAATTTGTTAAGATCTCTCACTCCATCATATTGTTTTCCTCCATGTGAGGTCATTTACTCCAATGAAAAAAAAAATATTGAAGGCTTAGTTAGCTCGAGGTCCAACTTCCTATACTTTGTCCTTGTGGAATACATGCATGAGAAAACAACATACAAAAAATTGATTTGATACCACTAATTTGGATTAATTTGAGAAAGAAATGAAAAATACATATTATTGTAGAAAATAAAATTATATAAAATAATGAAATCATATTATTGTAATGAAAATTGGTTATGTTAAGAAGTAAGGGTGAAAAACTATTAAGAATTAATAGTGAAAAACATTTCAATGTACATAATACATATTGGCTATAATGGTGGTAGTTTATCTTTGAATATATATGTAACAGCTATGGTCACTGGCAAAAATCCCTTAATTAGGAGGAAAACATATTTTATTACAATATGAAGTAAAATCCCTAAACTACATAAAGCCTAAAGAAGAATCATTGAACCTAGGAGTTGACACGGTGAAAAAAAGATGGGTCAAAAAAAGGTGATTAATTGGATGGTCATCTCTTGGGGCCATAAGTTTCATATACAAACTTTAATTGCTTAATGTGATATGTTGTGTGCCTATACATAATATGTTTTGTAAATGAGCTATTTTTTTTGTAACCTTAATGCCTAATCATTAAGTTATTTGAGATTGCTCTATTTAATGAGGTATCATTGAGTTAGTGGATAGGTGTTAATGATATGCATTAATGAATCACCACAATGCAAAAGGAATTCACTTAGTAAACCTATAACATAGAAAGTGCATTGTGAGGTATTAAATAATACCCCTAATTTCATTGCTACATCCAAAAATTTAAATGTTAATAACCCCTCCTAATACATGTTTCCAAATAACATAACAACCTATTTTCTCAAAATATTTTAAGTACCATATTTTTCATGCCTTTTGTTATACCCCTTATTATTATTTCTACCCCTAATATGTTGTTGCCAATATTTGACGTATGACATATACTTTAGAAAATGTTGCTTATCATATGTTCCTTGAGATTCCAATAAAGATTATAAATCATGTTCATTAGAAATCATAAAATCATTCCATCTTTAGATCCCTCTATTTTGAAATATGTGGCCATTTTCATTTCTTGTTCATAGAATTTCACGATTCATTTAAAAATTTTGTAAGGTACAAAGGCTAGAGATTTATCACCCTACTCTTTCGTGATATGTTTAACTTCCATTTAAAAATCACAAAGAGGGGTCTCCTCACATTGTTAAATCTCCTTTGTCCCCCTGCACACTTCCCAACAAATAAATAAATACATAAATAGTTAGTTGAACCCTCCCTCCCCCCCTAAAAAAAATGTTTGGTTGAACCCCCTTCCACAAATATGAATACCCCTAGTTTAATTCAAAAAATACCCTCACCCCCTTAATACCATCTAATATATTGAATTTCTTTTTAAATATTTTTAAACCCCTAGTATGAACTGACATGATACATTGATATTTGTTTACCATGAATCTCCTATACCACAATGTTAGCGGAGAGGTGTTATCATGGGAAATATATTAAAAGGGTTCCCCCCCTCACTTCTAATCAATTCAATCTATTATTGGTGCAATCAAGTCTTGGTAATCATTTGTGTATCAATTTCATAGAGATGTCCTACATCTATTAGGAATTGTAGGTGCATTCCAAGCTTGATCCTCATCCCTTTTCCTCTGTTCACTTCATTATTGTTTATTTTAGTTTATTTCTTCTTATTTTTGGACTTGTTCTTTTGGAGTATTGAGATGCTCCATGCTACCTCCCTAGAAATATCTTGATGGGCTCTATGCTTGGAAATGCATGTACAACCAAATTTCAACCATTTGTTGCCCCTAAAAAAGTTGTTTAGTCCTGAATCAAGACTAAAAAATGCATGACCTACAATTGATGAGATTCAGGGTCACTTTTTACATGATGACGGGTTTGAGAAAGTCACTTAGAGGACTTTCAAATGGTCACCTAAATCATGAGGGGTATATGTGACAAGTGGGAAGCTGATTGAAAAATGAAAGTGTTTTGATAACTATCCCATTAGAAAGTGAAATGATATACTAAAACAATTTATCTATGAAGATTCTTTACTTTTCAATTGTGGAGAAGGTTTAGAGCTCTCATACTAGAGACAATTTTTTGGATTTCAACCATGGTTGTGGTTGTTGGTTTTAACCATTCCTTGGAGATGGTGGCTTACAATAGAAACATAAGGATTCCTTGTAATATTGGATATTATCCTTGATAAATGCATAACAACATTAAAAATAATGATTGTGAATCTAGTTATCATCAACATTGTGGACAAAAATGCATGTTTATAAGTTGAATACATTATTATCACTCTAGATTTCCACTCACCCCAAGAAAGTTATTTGCTTATGTAATTTTCAATTGTGTTGTTTGGTGACATTGAGAGCAATTTTGTAAGTGATATTTGCATGTTGTTTGGGAGAGAGAATCCCTGATCACATTAGAGCCCCAAGCTCGAGGGTGGCTTTGTGAAATGTAAGTCTATACCTAGCTAGATTGGTGGATGGATACAAGTGGAAAATCCTCGAACTCAATGTCACCCTGATCGAGATAAATATTTGTCTCATGTGCAACTTATGTGTGTATGCGATTATCCTATATCTTTATTTTATTTGTCTAATGTATTAGAGGTCAAATTACTCACATTCATTGATATGTACGTTTACCATTTTCAACATTTCAACGTTGAAAAGGCTCTCATCCCATAGCAACAGATAAGCACTAGAGAAGATGTCGGCTCAATAAACTTTCCACGCCACGCCCTTTTTTTCCAACCTGACATAGCCGAATTCTATCCCTGTAACGAAAGTCTCGGTCGGCTCCCATCGAAACGGTACACGCGGGCTTGATGTGATATATATTAAGCATTACGCGGTCATAAATATTATTAACAATTTAGAGTCGTAGGTGTGGTGATGACTGAAGTAGCACATATGAAAAATGGGCCGAAGCCTCCGAAGAGTTTCAGACTGCTAAGCAACGTATGACGCGTTTGGATACTACAGAATTTCCCCGAAACTGACCGTAACCTACTGAAACTAGTACACAGGAAACGAACCGCGTATTGAAAAAAACAAACCGTGTGCGCAGTCTCTGCTTGCTCGGCTTAAATATCCATATCCTGGACCGTAAACTTCAAACCGTCCGCTCGATTGTTTTTCCCCTGCACATCAAGTTTTTGTTAGTTTTCTTGATTGTCTTTTCCGTTTTTGTGACATCCCAATTCGCAGTTTCGATTCATTTTAATGGCGGGAGATGCAGAGCCGAGATTCAGCGGAGCCTACTATGGAGGCCCCGTAGGAAGGACTCCACCTACTGCCTCTCACAAGCTCCCTCGCTCTCGACGCAGTCATGGCTGCTGCTGCTGCCTCCTCAGATTTCTAACAACCCTCGTACTTATCATCGGAATTGCTGCGCTTGTTATCTGGTTGGTTTTGCGGCCGAGCAGGCCCAAGGTCTTCGTGGAGAGCATCTCCGTCTCAGAATTCAATGTGACGAACAACGGGCTCAACAGCAGCATCGCGTTGGAGATGAGTATTCGCAACGGAAATAAAAAGATTGGCATCTACTACGATGTCCTTCAACTTTCTGCATATTATGGAGGATCAGAAATGATTGGACATACGTGGGTGGAAGGTTTTTATCAGGGCCACAAGAATACCACTGCACTGCGTCCCGTTCTAACATCCAATCCATATCTCTATCTCCCTTCCACAGTATCGAATTACCTGTCTTCCGAGAAATCGAAGGGCGTGGTGGAGGTGGAAGTGAGGATGCGCTCGCGGATTCGAATCAAAGTGGGGAAAATCAAATCCAGACGGTTCACTATGAAAGCCAAGTGCCAGGTTTTGCTGCCTCTCAATCAAACCTCGGCTGGCGCCTTCCAGCGCAAAAAATGCAAAGTACAATACCACCGATAAACTTCTGCTTCCTATGTATATTAGCTTATTATGGGTCAGACTTATTTAAGTTAGATTTGTTTTCTGCAGTACGCTGTGTGCAGATTCATTTGTTCTATATTCTTTGTATTACCTGTGTCGGTTACAATAAATTGATTTGAGTATTCCTGTTTACCATTGTAAATTGGAAAGGCTGGGTTCGTTTTGGTTAACGATTTTTACACTGGGAATTTTGGCTTTTAATTGTAAAAGTTATTTGACTTTGGTAAAGTCAAGTAACTATAATATTAATATGACAATTATATATATATATATATATATATATATATATATTTATATTTATATTTGGGTAAAGTCAAGTAATTATAATATCAAAATTATATTATTTTTAATTTGGTGTCTTCATGTTTCCACAATTATGAGATGAGAATTTAATATGATTAACAAATTATATATTTTTAATGTTTTTTATATTTATCCATTGGTTGTATTTCACATTGACATTGGTTGTATTTTACATTGATAGAATCTTATTTTTTTAAGAAGATCTTGTCATAATTTCTTAATTACTTATTTTTTTAGAAAGCTTCTAATGATTAATGGGTTCATATGGAAATCTTTTTATTCAATTTTCATTTTTAAATACATTTCATATAATTATCATATTAACCTCTATACGGAGCTACCTTCTACTTGGTGTAATAGTCTTATTTTGAATATAACATTATGATAAATCGCCATAATGCTTCTCCTTCTAATAGTAACATGCTTCTAGTGGGCAATTTAGTAGAAATTGCAAAGCCATGACCTTTTCATAATTATTGAATTTCACTCCCATATCTACTTTGAACTTTAGATAATGAGAATTAGATAAATGGTTATCACTAATTTTATATAGACACTTTTCAATCTCATAAATCTATATGTTACTTAACTTGATTTTACTGTAGTATTTTCTTTACATCATCTAACATACTCTATTGTTGTAGTATTTTCTTTACATCATCTACCATATCACTACAATAAGATTTTTTTTTTTTTTTTTTTTAATTTAATATTATTAATTATGTTTATAAAATATTATATATATATTTTTAATGATTAAAAAAATTATGATTTAAAAATATTAAATATTTAAGTTTAAAAATTTTCAATATTTATAATAATTTAATTTTAATTAATTAAACATATTATAATAATTTATATATTAATAATACTTTACTTTATAAAAATATAAAATATATCGTAAATATTGAGTGTTCAAAGGTTATAATAAATACTCAAGAGCAAACAATGCACTGAGATTATGATATCGACATATTATATGATGTGTTTGAGTTATGTAAAAATATGTAGAAAATAGAGATATAACGAAATATTATTTTTATATTTATAAAATAATTGCTTAAAAAGCATGAAGATGGATAAATATATATTTCAAAGATTTATTTGGGGGAGAGCTCTCCCATCGACTTTTTAGCGTATCATAAAACTTTAGTTTAAAAAAAGTACCTTCCTTTGAATAACTCACATTCCTTAGCATGTACGTTACCCATTTTCAACATTTCAATAGTCCTAAGGCCTTTATGAAACTTAACATTTTTTATGATAATCAATTCGACTTGACTTTTATGGATTCTTTTATAACCTGATAACGTTTTTCAAATCTATTAATTTCGAAAAAAACAAACTAACCAAACATTTCACACACTTTTTCTTTATCAACTATAATATGCAAAGGCGTGCCCTTATTACAAAAATCTAATACATTTCGAAAATTTCATGGATAATGATCTCCATGTCCTAGAGGACCAAAAAAATAGCACGTGGAACTTTCCGTAAGCTACAGTTTTTTGGAATTGATAGATACGAAGAAGGTTGTGGTGTGTATGCAACTTGCCACAACATTAAATGTTAAATGTTGTGTGGGGATGTTTAGCTCTTGTAGATTCAGATTGAAATAACAATTAATTAAAAATAACATACTTCATATTTAATATGCTTCTATCACATATACTACATATTAACAAGATTTATTTATCACATATACGTTATCACAACTTTGTTTTTAAAATACATCATTATTTCGATAAACAAGTATTTATAAAAATAATGTTAAAAAAAATACTATTTTATTCAACAAATACATTGCATTATAATGAATTTTAATCAACTAAAATCAACATAAGGTTAACCATCATGTATTCATTATTAATTATATTTTTTTATGAAAAGATCTTACAAAATGGTTTGACGTTTAAACTTTACATTAATTATCTTCCACTTTGTTTGGGTGCGAGTGAAGGGGGGCTTTACATACAATCACAACCAAGGAGCAAAGTTGGTGAAGTATACAAGTTTTATTATATATGTGGGGGTATTTTATCTCTATATAAAGGATATAATGTTAATGGGTGTGGCTATGGATGCACACATATCATGTTAAGTCATCAATCTGTCATGAATGCGAAAGCCATCACTACAGAAGTTGGATAGTTCATCTTGGACGAGATGTGTAGCAGTTGAAGTTTGCAGAGAGGGGTACAATATCCCTCACCGCAATTACTGAGATTATGATGTTAATTGGCATAGTTGGTCAATGGTACAATGAGATGACTCTTGGGTTTATGTTATGGCGGTGTGTCTTGAATGGAGGAAGTACAAGGGAGAAGTTGTGTTATAATTCTATGATAAGGAGGATGGGGATCTCAAAATGATGGTGATTTTCAGGAGGCAACATGCTATTTCCATACTCGATCTAATCTAAGGCTTTGGCTAACCTTAGAGAACAAGATCGGTCTGTCGCAGTAGTTGGCCTTCATTCACAAGAGGGAACTCTGCCCTTCGGGCCCCAAGTAACCCTTCATGTCACGCTTCATATTTAGTTTGTTTTTGATCTGGATTATTTTTGGAACGAAATGAAAGCAGAGATATTACAATGAAACGCTCATAAAAATTGCCAGGAACAAAGAAATACACCAATACTTGATTTCTATTAATGAAAGAATTGTAAAGAGACTGTAAAAATACAGAGTGGAAGACTCGCTAGAATGGTGGTAGCTTTATCTCTGAGAAGAGATGTGACAACTACTCTCATTCGCCAGAAGATGATTACAATGAGGATCTGAAGACCTTTTTATGATAAACATGAATGCCAAAACCCTAGACATCCAAAAACCTAACCCTAGGAGATGAAACGCCAAAATTCATGTGGGCCCCGTTTGGGTAAGTTAGTACATTAACTTCCAGGGATCGTAACTTTTGCATACGTTCTTTGTTTTAGGCGCGTGATAGCCCATTGGAAAGGTCTTTTCGAGAACTACACATTACGTCGTCAAAATCCGACTCTGTCTATAGTTTGGCTGTGGTGAGCCAAAAAAACATTGTTTAGGGCTCCAAAACAACCCTGGAAGTACAACAAGATGTGATGACATGAAAACATACAAAATAATCCAGTTGGATTAGGTGGGAGGCCACTAGTATCCACCTGGAAGATGTGTAGGGCTTCATAAATCCCCGGAAGCATAGAACCCACAATTACAAAGAAGTATAGAAGAATGTGTTGCATTAAAAAATGAAAAGAGGAGCCAGTTAGAACATGTGGGTAGCCACCAATATCCACCTGTATCAATCCTCCCCCCTTAGGAAGAAATGGTCTCCATTGCGTTGAGTGCCTAGGGAAGAGGGGAAAGAATTTTATGAATCTGACACTTGGTGAGCTATGTGCCTTATTGGAGAAGTTGTGCTTCTTAGCTTGTGGAAGACTGTCACAAACTTGTTGTTGGAGGGGTTGAATCTGTTCCACCAACCTATTGTCTATGGGTTGGATGGGGCATTGTGTAGGCACCATTGGAGGTGAAGAAACAATATATTTTGTCTCTTCGACAATTTGTTTTTGTTGGATAGAAGGTGTTGAGGCTACAGTGGTTGTAGTGGTCTTATGTGCATCCTTTGAACAAACTGTGAAGAGGATAAATTTTGTAGTATGAGAGATTACCTTGTGATGTTTTTTTGGTAGAGAAGTAATTGAAACTACCTCTGGTATCATGTAGAGCTAACCTCCCAGAGTAATAATGACACTACTAGGTTTTAGACTCATAGATAGCATGACATTTCCACATATACGGTTGGCCCAAAACAACATCACAAACATCAAGAGGGGAAATATCACACACTACCTCATCCTTGAAGGGATGGATGCCATTGGATAGGTGACACTGATGGCTGATGCGAAGATCTCATCCCTGGTGAAGCCACCCGATGTTGTATGGTTGCGGGTGTGGTATTGTCGACAACCCCAACCATTTGACGACCTTAGCTGAGATGAGGTTCTTCTGGTTGTTGTTATCAACAATGAAATACAATGGGGTCCCCTTCACCCACATCTATGAATAGAAGAGGCGCTCCCCCTCTTTAGGATCTATTGGTTCTTCTAGCTGAATTGTTGTGGTCGTGACAGTAGCAGTGGGGTCTATGTTAATGATCTATATCTTTTCAATATTTTCTAGATCGGATTACAAATTAGGGTTCGGCTCCATGTCTTTGACCTCGGCCACCAATAATTGTTTCGAGCGATATTCATCAGTGTTGTGCCAGGGGATTTTGTGGAAGTCACACCACTTCCCAGTGTCATTCTTTGTCTTTACTTTACCCTTTTTGTCCCGTGTCTTGGACTGATTTTCTAGAGGTTGTTGGTTAGGGATGTTTTTATCGTGCTTTGGTTGTTGTAGATTTGTAGCCTCGAATTCCCAGTTGTTCTAGTGCCTGAATTTCTGCTCAATTTTGACAACATATCGATAGGCAGCTCCCAATGATGAGATGTTTAGGAAATCCATTTTGGTTTGGATGTACCTATGCAGAGCCCCACGATATTTCAGAACTAGATGTCACTTGGAGTCTTTGATACCCAGCTTGGTGCGCAAGGTATGGAAAGTATTTGTGAACTCTGGCACTGTTTGGATCTTTTCTTGCCGCAGTGTGCTCCATCTCATGTATTGGTCTTCATAGTTATCAATAAGATAGTACTGTTCTTTGACCGCATCCACAAAAAAATCCCAAGTGGGCTCAACCCCATATATTCCAAATTACTCTGTGGAACTTTGCTCCCATTAAGTTTCCCACCAATGTTTGACATGGGGGAGAGCCTTGACGAGTGCGAAGGTGATCTTTTCCCTGTTGGAAAATTTTTGAATAGAAAAATAACCTTCTAATAGATTTAACCATTTTTCTAGGGCATTCGCATCTATCTGACCTACAAATATGGGAATATCAAAATTAACTTGTACCTTGAAGGGAGAGATTCCTCCAAAATGGTCGCTTGATGAAGATGTGTCTGTTGCTATCGGCAGACGTTGAAAGATGTGTGCAAAATTCTTCATCATTTCGTTTCTCTGTCACGCGAGAGCTTACTCAAGAAACATGTTAATAGAATCTTCTTCTCTGCCATTTTTTATTTTTTGCCGCCATCGAAGGTTTCTTGGGCATGTGAGAGTGATTGTCCTCAAGAGATACAAACTTGAGACCCAACTGGCTATACTCAGACCTTGTCTGGGACATGCGCTAGAAAATGATCAAGAGCAGCATGATATGATACCACTGATCCAGATTATTTTTGGAACGAAATGAAAGCATATATATTACAATGAAATACTCATGAAAATTGCCAGGAATAGAGAAATACAACAATACTTGATTTCTATTAATGAAATAATTGTAAAGAGACTGTAAAAATACAGAGTGAAAGACTCGCTAGAATGGTGGCATATTTATCTCTGAGAAGTGATGTGACGGCTATGATCATTCGCCAAAATATGATTACAATGAGGCTCTGAAGGTCTTTTTATGATAAAAATGAATGCCAAAATCCTAGACATCCAAAAACTTAACCCTAGGAGATGAAACGCCAAAAGTCATGTGGGACCCGTTTGGGTAAGTTAATACATTAACTTCTCGGGGTCGTAACATTTGCATACGATCTTCGTTTTAGGCACATGATAGCCCGTTGGAAAGGTATTTTCGAGAACTATGCATTATGCCGTCAAACTCTGACTTCGTCTACAATTTGACTGTGGTGAGCCAAAACGGCCTTGGAAGTACAACAAGATGTGCTGACATGAAAACATACAAAATAAGCCAGTTGGATTAGGTGGGAGGCCACCAATATCCACATGGAATATGTGTAGGGCTTCAAAAATCCCCAGAAGTGTAGAACCCACAATTACAAAGAAGTACAAAAGAACGTGTTTCACTAAAAATTGAAAAGAGGAGCCAGTTGGAACAAGTGGGTGGCCACCAATATCCACATGGATCAGTTTTCTTAGTGCTCTTCCTACGTTTTGGAGTTTGGGGGGATTTCCATTTCTTAACCCAATGGAGAGGGTGAGAGTGTTGTTCGGGACCAAGAGGGTATTGTGGGAGTTTCCCCTCCCCCTTTGGATCTTCATGCACGAGATTTCCCTAATACCATTTTTTTTCATTTTTGAGGTTCAACCTTTATTTCTATCTATGTTTTTGGTTGATCTATGAGAATATGATGGGAAGAGGTTTCGGTGGGGGGGGGATGCACAGAAAAACAAATCCAAGGGAGTAAATACAAGGCTTCAACCTCTGATACCCCATGTTTCTCATCTAGAGTAGTGAGAGAAGCCTGGAAAGCTAAGTAATTCTTTGAAGAGAAATGCTTTGTTCTAGCAAAGCATGGAATGGAGACTTTGGAGTCTGAGGTAAAGGCCAAAAGACATGTGACTCATAATGCTTGAATTATGGAGGAGGTCAAGGGATGGTAATTTATTCTTGGACATGGGATACTAAGTATTTTAGATAACATAAACCTACTAGTTAGTGAAAACTTTAATATCCCAAGTCATGGAAAAGAATAAGGAAAAACAACAAGATATACTCCATACTATCAGAATTTTTTTGGGAAAGTTTGAAGCTATGTGGAAAGCGATGTTTGGTATCAGGATTGAGTTTCACAAGTGGTAGAGGATACAAGTAAAGGGAAATAGGAGGATGTCTCTTCCATCTTAACAAGAACTTGTTCCAATCCCATTGTGCTAGATAGAGACTCCAAGTCACCAAAGACCACCCATGATGAAGATAAGGGCATCGAGTTGATACTAGAGTTGGAGGAGAAAGAGAATGTCCAATCTCCAAGTACTTGATATATGGTTTGCTTATATTTTTTTTTTTGCTTTATGTTATCATAGATGTAAGCATCTATCTCAGTTAATATCTTTTTGTGATCACCATGTTGGGAAAAACTTAGATATGACTAGCATGAAAACTCTAATGATATTCAACTAGTAGGAGATCTGGTTTCCTTTAAGGCAGATCCACAATTAATTTAATTTTTGTTGTAAAACTTATTTTTTTATATATAATATAAAGTTAAAATAATCTATTTTAGATTTTTTAAATAAATTAAAAAATTATACCAATAAATTAAAAATTCACATCTATATATAAACCCGAATTTAACATTTAAATATTGCTTATTGAAAATTCAATTATTTAATAAGCATATTTTGTATTATCATGAAAGAATGCTTTATGTCGGGCTTTTATAGATATGTGTGTAGATACACAAGATTAAAAACGTAAACGTTGTATTGATAATTATATTCTTTAAATTTAAAGACACTTTTGTAAGTGAACATAAATCATTTAGCATGTTACATATTACATGATTAAATATAAATGAAAATATTATATAATGAATTAATTAAATAATTTTGAAAAACAATTATGAAAGGCATATTTATATGTTTTTGTGTAAACATATATTGCTAAATAGTGAAGTTTTTTTTATATGTATTGTTTTATATTTACTTAAGTATTTATGTAATAGAGAATATAGTTGTTAAGAAAATTTACGAACTTGAATAGATTTATGTATTTTTTAAATAAAATTGACATGATAAGGTATAATTGATATAAAATGTAAAAGAATCACAATTTATTCTTATCATGTATAAATAGTTTTTAATAATATATATTTATTTTTATTTTTAAAAAGTATTAACTGTATCTTTTTCTATATTATGTTAGGCTAATAGACTTGATTTTTAATTTTAAATTAGACTTGAATATTGGAAAAATTGAATTAATCAAAATTAAATACAACTAAACATTGTCAAGTGTTATAATTAAATTCGGTTAGCGTAATCGATTTTAATGGGCCTCATTTTGTATGGTGACCCAGGTTCAAAACCCTTTTCTATCGGGAGGAGACACCTAAAAATCCAACCATGCTTGGGGTTGGTGTGGCCTAGGCCAAGTGTGATCCCAGTGTGATTTTGACAACTTAGATGCCCTTGGGTCATGGTTTCTCACTACAAGCATAACACCCTCTAGAAGAGGTTTTTTTGGAGGTCTTTAGTGTTACAAAATTTGGAAAAAATTTCAAAAGAACCTTTGCTACAACCACCTCTATTGGTTGCAGAGTTTTTAATGGATGTTCCATATAACTAAAAAAAATGGGCAAGCGAAGGTTGTAGCAGATGTGTTCTTTTTTTTCGATATTTTTATTGTAAAAATGCATTGGTGCGCCATTAAATACAACACCTCGGTGTGTCCCTAAACATAAAATGCACTGGAACTATCTTACATAAAATGCCCCAGAACGTACATAAACAAAAAACGCACCAGTGCACCATTACATAAATTCTCGGTGCATACATAAAATGAAAACGCATCGGTGCATCATTACATGAAATGTCCTGATGCATACATAAAACAAAAATGTGTCAGTTAGCCATTACATTAATGCCCTGATGCGTACATAGGATGAAAATGCACTAGTGGATTCGTAGTTATTACGCCTCAGATTTCCATTTTGTTGTATGCAACACTGGTGTGCTTTTATTTTATGTTTTTCCCAGTGCTTGTATAATTTGTACACGTTGGTGCCTGTATTACCCTGTGCATCAAAAGGTACTAAAATTTCAAATGTTTGAGGTGATATTCCGTTTCATTGTTTTTTTTTAAGCACCGGTGCTTTTATTACATATAAAGCACTAGTGTGTTAATTTTATTTGAAGTACTGATGCGTTTATTTTATTTAAAGAATCGGTGTGTATTTATCACAGGCCCACTGTAAAATTCTAAATCAATATATTATTGCACGTTATATGCAACGATGCTTCAATATAATTAATATGTGTCGGTGCTTCAGTATGCTTAATATGCATCGGTGTGTATAACCCCTTAAAAAATACTAATCTTTATATTATTTCAGGGACCATTTTGTGCATTCATAAGAATGCATTGCGTTATCCCCATTTTGTGGGATAACGAAGGAGATTATGTCTCGAGGCCCTCAGGTTGCAGATATGGAGTGTCGAGAAACTACATGAATAGAAATATCCTTTTGCACGGATGAAGACCCTTCTCACCACCACAAAGGTCGTATATTTTCAGATGGCATCCTCCACACCAGTTGGCTTCCGAGTCGAAATGGGCCTTGCTCCATGAAGTGCAGGTCAGGTATTATGGTAAGTGTCATTTCAATATTTGAGACATTTGAGTATGTTGTATCTTAGATTGCTTTAGATTTCATTACATATGCTTGGACATTATTCCTTTTTCCATGCTTCACCTTGGTGGTTGACATTGTTCCCTAGTAAGTGGTCTTCCTTGGGGATGCGTTTGCTACTAGGAACTCCCTTAAAGAGCCATCATAGCGTTTCTGACCATACTTACCACTTTTCATCACTATCCTCCCCCCCGCCCCCCTCCCCATTTCCTAATCTCTTTGGATTTTAGGGTGTCTTCACCCAAGAAGAGGTTGCCCTTCATTCTAAGGGAAGAAGGGGATGAAGGCCCAAAGGGATTATTGTTGGGTAAAAGATAAAAGCCTATGTATAAATCTTCCATATGTTTCGCCCAGGGATCCCCCAAGAAAGCAATGAAATTCTTATTTGTAAGAAAAGGGGGACCCACAAGAAATATGATTATGAATTCTTAAAAGGTTAGTTGTAGGATAAGAGGTCTCATCACAAGAAGACATATCATGTTCATGGATATCTAGTGGTATAAAATTACCATCATTTGGTCACCAATCCGGGGTAATGGATCTCAGTTGCATGGCTGAGACAAAGGGGGTCTCATCATGAACCAACCTTCTCATTTCCACTAGGTGTTTGTGAGTGATATTTTCATTATATGGACACCACGCTAGGACAGTGGCCTTCAACTTGTCCTTAAATTATGAAAGAAACAAAGAATGGAAAAACGATGGGCTTGGAAAAATTGCATTGCAAACAAAGGTGCCACACACCGTCTACAAAGGCACCCATGAATGAGACACTACAACCCCTTGTATGTCATGAACCCCATGCCCATTGAGTCTTGACCCTTAACCACTTCATCCACTTTACATGGCTTAGAGAGGGATCTCTTGGAAACACTCCTTGACCTAGGGA
>SNQJ01S0001187.1:12011-36710 GCA_010110895.2 Picea sitchensis
ACACCAGGAGACGAATGTTGAGCACAAGTCGCCACCCCCGCCACCACTTCTTCACCCGGAGCACATGAACTTGATCTTTGAGGTCCGCAGCATGGTGGACGACCAAATCTTCAGGGTTGTCCGTGTTAGCCAACGCCTGGATATGATGTACACAGCTTACTCCAGTGCCACCCCACGACGACAATGCCCCACCTGCGCTCAGCTCTATACCATTATTGTCAGAAGCGGAAAGGAAACGGACGACCGCAAGAACATCGGTTAATAGGTTCTCTTGTTCAACTTTGTCTAAAACTCTCTCTCTTTTTGATGTTTATTAGAGTTGTAGCTCTTCTAGTTCATAGTCATGTTAGCGTTAGCATAGACATTATCAAACTGCTGCTGAAACTGGTCACGCACCCTGGTTTCCTTCGGGTAGGGTGGCAAAACGAGATTTTGAACTTGCATGCTATTTTGGACAGGCCAACTGTCTCAGTTTCCTTCACAGGCGGGACAGCTCGCACCTCCATGTCATGGTATAATTTTGAAGCATTAATATAACAGGATCTGTGTTTTTTACTTAAAAAAAAAAAAATTAAATATAAGTACAAAGATAAACTTGTTGTCATTACCTATAGTATAAGTGGTAGAATTTATCAAAGCCCTCGCAAGGGCCAAGTCATGATCATTTTATCCCTAAACATTAGAGGGGTAGGAGGGCCCCTTAAACTCGCCTCTATGAGGAGATTGTTGAATAAGACTACATCTGACATTGTTTTACTACAATAGACACTAACTTCTGATGAGAGAGCTCGGGATTTTATGTTTTCTTTGAAGCCAGAGTGGATGTCGTGCACCATTAGTTCTATTGGTAATTCAAGGGCTTGTTGGCATCTTGGGACCCTCAATCTTTTATTTTTGCTTATGTCCTTACCTGTGGCGGCATTCTCTTGACAGGATCTAGTGTTGCGAATAAGAGGAGACTATCACTCCTTAATGTTTATGGTCCTTGCAAGGAGAGCAAGACATTCTAGAGAAAACTTGCTGACAGAGGGTTGTTATCTATCAAAAACCTTATATTGGCGGGAGATTTAAATTTTATCTTAAACTCTGAAGAGATGTGGGGTACATCGGTCGTGTTGGGTCCTTTTTTCAAAGAACTTTTTGATGAGTTTCCGCTTGTTGATGTGGCTCCGGCCGAGCTGGCCCCGACGTGGCATAACGGTAGGATGGGGGAATCAAGCATTTCAAAAAGGCTTGACAATTTTTTTATGCATGAAGATTTGATGGGCCCAGAGCTACAATTTAGATCTTGGGTGGAGCCAACATATATTTCGGACCATTCTCCTATTTTGCTGTAGCTGGACCTTGGCATTCCAAAGACTAGGCACGCTTTTAAATTTAATCAGGTCTGGTTAAAAGATGGTACTTTTGTTGAATTAACTAGAGAGGTATGGCTAGATAACATGTTTGATTTTATTGTTGGCTCTCAAAGAAGACTGGTTGAGAAACTTTAACTCCTTAAAAACAGGGTTAAATCCTGGTTGAAAACTAAATTAAAAAGGGAACAGGAACAATTAATAACGATTGAACCAGATTTAGAAACCTTTTTTTCCGACAGAAAAATGCGGGTACGATAAATGAAGACACAAAACAATAAGGGAAGCAGCTTGAAATGGATCGGAATAAGCTATTACTAAAGGAGGAAGAGAGCTAGAGGCAGAAAAGCAGGGCAATTTGGATAAAGAGTGGCAACAAAAATACAAAATTCTTCCATAATTTTATTAATTATCGAAGGAATAAGAAATTTCTATGGGAAATAAGGGATGAGGGTGGTAATATTCACTCAGGCCAGGATGCCATTAAAAAAGAAGTTATCTCCTATTTCGAAAAAAAAATTAAAGATCGGAATCAAACTAATATTCAAGATCAGTGGGCGACCATCAGACTGTATCCAAGGATTGTTCAGGAGGAAGAGGTAGCGACTTTGGAAAGGGTTGTTACTGTGGAGGAGATTGTGGAGGTATTAAGAGGTTTTGCAAAAGACAAGAGTCTGGGCCCTGATGGGTGGACAGTTGAATTTTTCTTTTTCTTCACTGATCTAGTTGGGGCGGATTTATTAGAGATGGTGGAGGAAACTAGACTTTGTGGTGAAGTCATCAGACCGCTAAATTCCACTTTTCTTACTTTAATTCCAAAAGCAAACCGGTCATCATCCTTCTCTGATTTCCGGCCTATTGCATTATGTAATCTTGTTTACAAGATTGTCAAAAAGATAATTGTGAGGCAGATTAGACCTTTCCTTTCTCGGGCTCTTTAAGAGGAACAATTGGGGTTCCTTAAGGGATGCCAGATTTTGGACACTATAGGTACAGCAGAGGAGTGCCTCCATAGCATAAAGACTAAGAAATTACAGGCATTCATTCTGAAACTAGATCTAAAAAAGGCATACGATTGTACAAATTGGGATTACCTTAGATTGTTGCTTTTANTTTTTCTTCACTGATCTAGTTGGGGCGGATTTATTAGAGATGGTGGAGGAAACTAGACTTTGTGGTGAAGTCATCAGACCGCTAAATTCCACTTTTCTTACTTTAATTCCAAAAGCAAACCGGTCATCATCCTTCTCTGATTTTCGTCCTATTGCATTATGTAATCTTGTTTACAAGATTGTCAAAAAGATAATTGTGAGGCAGATTAGACCTTTCCTTTCTCGGGCTCTTTAAGAGGAACAATTGGGGTTCCTTAAGGGACGCCAGATTTTGGACACTATAGGTACAGCAGAGGAGTGCCTCCATAGCATAAAGACTAAGAAATTACAGGCATTCATTCTGAAACTAGATCTAAAAAAGGCATACGATTGTACAAATTGGGATTACCTTAGATTGTTGCTTTTACACTGTGGTTTTGGGCATCTTATGTCCAGCTGGATTATGGGTTGTGTGTCTTTGGCTAATCTAGCCATCCTGATCAATGGAGAACCCGCAAATTTCATAAATAGTGGGAGAGGACTTCACTAGGGTTTCCCCTTGTCCCCACTTTTTTTTATACTTGTGATGGAGGGGTTGAGTCTTGCACTAAAAAAGAGTCATTTGGAGGGGAAGGTGTCGGGTATAAAAGTCTCTTGCTTGATAAGGATCATTCCTCTCCTATTTGTGGATGATGTGATAATAATGACTAAAGCATACATGAATGAATGGTGGGAGATTCAACAACTATTATGTGCTTTCTGTGGTGCTAGTGGACTAGAGATCAATACACATAAATCCACCTTCCATCATCACGGGATTCAACAGGACTTTCAAGATCGGTTGAATGATTTATATCATTTTGGTAGCTCTTGTCTAGTGGATGGTTTCAAATACTTGGGGTACTTTTTAAAGTTGGACAGGTATAAAGCAGTTGATTGGAATTGGTTATTGACAAAATTTTATCACAAAAATTCACATTGGTGTAATCGTTACTTATCACTGGGTGGTAGATTTGTACCGATTAAAGCAGTTCTTGAAAGCCAACCAGTTTATTGGTTGGCACTTGCACACATTCCTGCAATTGTTTTGAATAGGATTTGCAAGTTAACCTTCTCTTACCTTTGATCGGGTACAAAAAAATCTGCTTCCATGCATCTTTGCAGCTAGGAATTATTAGCCAGACCAAAACAATTTGGTGGCTAGGGGACTAGGAACATTTTTTGCTTCTCGAGAGCCTTAGCAACTAAATCCCTTTGGCGAGCATTGATGCAACCAGGGATATGGCAACATGTCTTGAAAGACAATTACTTTCCTCATACTTCGGTGATATCGCGGTTGAGATCAACAGTAATTGTGGTCCAATTTGGTTCACAAACTTGGAAAAATATTATTAATGCTTTACCTCTTTTGGTGCATTGGCTAGCATGGAAACCATGATCTGGTGTTGATATCATTATAGGGAAGGATGCAATCCTAGGCTTGGAGGTGGGATCTTTTCTTTCGCAAGAGTTGATTCATTTTTTAAATGATCATCAGGTAGTCTTTCTCTTTCAGGATAGAAGTGCGCCGGCTATAGGTTCACTTTGCTCAAATTGGCTTACCTGTAAAGACCTGGGATTAGAAGGGGATCTACCTGCTAAATGGGAAGGTTACAAAAAGCAATTGATTGATGTCGGCATTGCATTGAATGGAACAAAGGATGAATTAATGTGGACAGGTGGGGACGGGACAGGGATCTTAACTACAAGGAACGTTTATAATGCCCTGGCGGCTAAAATTTGGACAAAAAATAAAAGTGGATGTCAAAGGCAAATATGGAAATGGGATTGCCCACTGAAGATTAAATTGTTCATGTGGCTCCTTATTGAAAACAAGCTGCTCACTTGGAATAATCTCAACAAGTGCAGTTGGTGAGGTCTGGGACTATGTCACATGTGCAGAGGTAATGAAGAATCAGTTTATCACCTTTTTATCCAATGTCCTTTCACTGTTGTTATTTGGCAAAAAAAATTAAATCATTATAATCTGGGAGGAGGGTGGCTGGGAGCTACTATCAATGAAAGCTTTGACCACTGGTGTAAAAGGCACTTCAGAATCCCATCCTTACCAGCCTTTATTTGTTGGTACATATGGATCGAACGAAACCTGGCGATTTTTGAATCTAAAGAACCATCTATGGAAAAGGTCTATTACCAATCTTTGGCTGCCATCAATCTTCACTTGCCACAGAAAAACATGTTGAAGAAGCGCAGTGCTCACTTTATACCTTCCCACATAATTCTAGGTTGGTTCGATGGGGCTTCGCAGAGAAATGGAGAGCAAAGCGGTGTTGGGGTGGTTATCAAATTGAATGACCATATTGTTTACAAGCTTCTACTCAACAGTGGCAGGGGCACCAACACGAGATTTGAACTCCATGGTGTATGGGCCATTCTGAATATGGCACAAAGGCTCTCTATTTCAAATATTCACATCATGGGAGATTCCAAAATAAAAATTGATTGCCTTACTGATGTTGGCTCATTGCAGGTTACTTCCATTAATAGCTGGAAAGAAAGAGTTAGGGATCTCATTAAGCAGTTCTTTGTCATGACCTTCRCTCATGTTTATAGAGAAGAAAACCAGGAGGTAGATTACTTATCCAAACAGGCCTTGCTGGAATGTTCGGGAGCAATAGTTTTCTTCCAATGGATGGAAGGCCAAGAAGGGCCCATAACTTACATTCAGATGTACTAGCCACTTCTTGAAGATGTCATCGGGACGGTGTTATGTTATGTTTATTTTTGGTTTAGCTTGTTGTTTATCTCTATATTGACTGTGGAGACTAGCTTTTTAAGGCTCTAATCTTTTTGTAAGAATCCATTTGGGATGATGTTTTAATGTTTCTTCATGTGGGATAATATCACTTTTGGGACTTTTTGTTTATTGTAATGAAACGAGACTGATGATGAAGGGCATTTGCTCGATCTGATTAGGTTGGGCCTAGATGTAATGGTCCTATGAATATGTAAGCAGATTATATATCTTAATATAATGCACAATTTTCTTGGGAAAACAAATAGTAAAATTTAAAAAAGATTGTGATATATATTATTATGAGGTTACTTTTAACGATTAAAACCTATTAAAAATGGTTAACTTATTAATATTGATAATATTAAATCCTGTATCCATGCTAAGTTTAAAGATAAGATTCTTAACTATAACAACATTATAAAAAAAAAGAATCTAAATATTACAAAATTTTATTAATTTTAATTTGACAACTTAAAATTGTTTCCCAACATTATGAATTTAAATAACAAAATGAATATAATTAAAATTAACATCAATATCCATGATTTTTATAGTGAAATTGGATGAAAAATTGAAGATAAATATCATTTCCTTTGAAAATACTCCACCCTTAATAATATAAATTGTAAAATCACTCAATGTCACAACTAATTTTTTTTAGGATCTCCTCACTTTCTTAAAAAAGACATAATAACTTCAACACTCTCATTTCTACCATATTCAATTATAATTCACTTTAAAAACCATAATAACTTTAGCACCTCATTTCTATCCTATTCAATTATAAGAATGACATTTTAAATAATACCTAATACAAATTTCTATATTTATTTAATAAACGGACAATAATCATAATCAATTATAAGAATGACATTTTAAATAATACCTAATACAAATTTCTATATTTATTTAATAAACCAACAATAAACATAATCATAATCATAATCAATAGATATTCATTCTACGAGAGAAAAAAAAAAAAAAAACTTAAACATTGAACACCACAATAATCATAATCATAATCAATAGATATTCTTTCTACGAGAGAGGAAAAAAAAAAAACTTAAACATTGAACACCACAAAATTGTATTTTAAAATATTTTTTGTTTTACTCGTACACAAATAAAGAACTTTACAGTAATTTAATAAAAAAAACATCACCTTTTTTAGTTTATCCTTTTGTTAAAGCATGAAGATGGGTAAATAATAAAGATGTTAAAAAATAATGTATTTAATTTTAAAAGGATATAAAATAGATTTTTTTTATTTTTTAAATTAATTATTTCTTTTTCTCTTTTATATATGAAACGTTAAACGATTGGCTAAATTCGATTCCTCAAAAAGTGATTGATGTATTTTCCTTTAAAAAACTATAATAAATGTTTCTGGCTAAATTTGAATCCTCAAAAAGTGATTGATGTATTTTCCTTTAAAAAACTATAAATAATAATAAATGAATTATATTAGTCGTTCTCACATACTAAAAATTTATATGTAGTCCCACCTCATACATATAAAAGGGAGATTCCTAACAAAAGTTTTGAATTCTTTAGATGCGGATATGCCTCTCTTATACATCAAAAGTTTGTAGATAACGAAAYGCCAAGGTAAAAAATAAACTTACCTTTAAATTTTACAATTTTCAATTTTCAATTTATATTTTAATTATTTTAATGGGTTAAGTAAATTTGTGGTGTATTGATGAAGTGTTCACCATGGCAGTGGTGTTTTAAGGTTAATAAAATTTGTAAGAAAAGTAAAAGTTAAAATAAATATGGATAGTTGTGTTATTAAAAAAGAAGATGTGTTTTTTTGGATGGTCCATGAATAATCAATAGAAGATTCATGTACTAAGAGATAGGAGGAGATACGCAAAGTTAATGGTGGCAATAAAAGAAATAAGAGGTAGAGGGCATGGACGGGGGGAGTGCATTCTTTACACTCCACCATTTTCTTATAATATGAGACTAATAAACTAAATACTAGGGATACCTTGTATTGTTCCTCCTATAGCATGTCAATCCACTAGCTCTCAAAATATATTCAAAACGGAATGAATGGAACTTGGACCATAGTAGAACGATAAAACTATAATGAAGGTT
The DNA here is from genome assembly GCA_010110895.2 of Picea sitchensis. Taxonomy (NCBI): domain Eukaryota; kingdom Viridiplantae; phylum Streptophyta; class Pinopsida; order Pinales; family Pinaceae; genus Picea; species Picea sitchensis. The sequence continues at coordinate 19,358 of SNQJ01S0001187.1, forward strand.
ATTTTTATGTTGAATTTAGATGGAATATTCACCACAAAGATTTTTTTAAGGGTCATTTATCCTACACCACACCTAAGTGCCATGAAACATAAATAATTTCTTTTATTGAACTTACAGATTTGTTTTGTCATGAGATTGGATGTCAAGAACACATGAAGATTGGTATTTATATGAAGATTTTGTACATCATTGTTGCAATCACTTTCTTCTTCTCCAATGCTAATGGATGCTCTCACTCGTCAAATGACCTTTAATCCAATGTCTCTTGCGGCTCCTAGGTGAATTGCTTGATATAATGCGAGTTTTTAATTGATGGGATCGAATAGTTGTTGGTGTTTCAAGGGCTCACAAACTTTGATGAAAAATCATGATAGACATTGATGGATTGTAAATCAACGGTTGTTGATCCTTCCATAGACCCTCCTTTAATCCTCTTTTAAATGCTAACTATGGTCATCCCTATTATAACCTTGTCAAGGCCTAGAGCTAATCCCTCTCATCATTGTCTTGTTATGGATTATTTGGTGGATCTACCATCAGTGTGTGTTGTGGGTAATATGTTTGGTTCTTATGAGATATACCATGTGCACAACTCTATGTCAATGCTTTCTCATGTCTGTGAAAGTTGGAAAAAAACCTCTGCTCCTAGAAATTAATAAAAGGTTTTTTTTTTATCCATTTAGATTGCATTAAGTATGAAAAAAGAAGGAAGCCCCTAATTTCCTTCACCTATAGCAACTTGAACCAACATTATGAGGTGAGTGGCCTATGAAAGGAAAGTAAAATTGCAATGTCTTGTATAACTTTATAAGTTGAGTATCGATTAATGATTTGGGTGTATAGTCGAGCGTGTTATTTTGGCGTTTTGATTGAAAACTTTTATCCACAAATAAATGTTGAGTTTGATTTCTCCGTGATACTTGTATCATGACAATTGTACACACAATTCTAGGGGTTGAATTTTTACATGGTTACCTTATTAAACACCCTAGTTTGATATTTTGGTTAAGGACCCATATCCATGGATGACTCTAGCTCTAATTAGGGCATTCTCACCAAGAAAACTTCAAGAAGGATTAATGTTGCCCGGAAACCTCACTAATACCATCATTGGAGCTTTAGACCTTTGCTTCCATTTCATCATCCAAGTCCAAAATCCGCAATATCGTTCACTTCCGGATTCGGCACTGGTCTCTATGAATCTAGACTTGAATAAGGCCTCCATCTTTGTTCCGCGATCTTAGCATAAGGAATTTACCATTTCATATCACTGAACCTCCATGTCTTAGAAACTATATAGAACAAACTTTTTATTTAATTGTTATCATCAACTAAAATTTGGATAGGGTATTTAATTGTTATCATCAACTAAAATTTGGATAGGGATGGATTCAAATTCATATCTAGCCCCAGCCAACACGTTTCTCTACCACATTGCTAACATGCCCATTTCATCACTAGCACCCTTGTGGGTTAAATATCAAAGTGTGGATTGGTTATTTCTCCAACACAATTTGTTGCAATCAATAGCACTAAATTTGATTATATAAAGAATGGGAAAATCAATACCTGATTTCTCCCGACAAGTCTCTTGACATCAAAGATAGTTTGTGCAGGAGGATTTTTTGCAGCCTCGTTTTTGGCAACTTAGTTGATCAACCTCCCATAATTTGTGAAGTTAAAGATAGACTTAATTGTTCTAGATTTATAGATTGTTATTTCGTAGTTTATAACAATTCAATATGTGATGTGGGTGTGCAAGGTTGCTTGGATGCTACTTGTTTGTTATGTCTTGATAAGAAGCCTTCAAAGTAAGAACCAAGATTAATTTGAGACACTAAACCTAAGAACACCAAATATTTATTACTCTAGTGAACATTGCTCATTTGGAAATCAATCTACACCTTGGCACACGTTATTACTAATGAATGGGGTATCGAGTTTTAAGAACTATGGGTCCCCATACTTCATGTATCATAGCCATAGATTGATGGCATTGATATGTAGTAATCCTTCAAATAGGGTTTTACTTTACGAGTGTTAATACTGAAACCCTCTAATAAACCATGGTTTGGTGTATATGAGCATTTTTGTTGAATTTTCTCTTTCATATAAAAACTTGCCATGTATCTCCTTGTCAGTTTTTTATCGCTCTCGTTATTGTTTTCCTAGACATTGTTTCATGTCCAAATTTGAACAATGTGCATAGATCAAGCCATTTATATGCATGTGCACACACACACACACACAGATAGCTTAAGCCTTACGACTCTTCACACTCATTCATCTTGACATAATACTATGTGATTGTCAATGCTAAGTACCCCTAGGAAGTGTCATAAATAGGCTTTCTGATAGCTACCTAGAAACTTGAAGTGATAGGTTCCTACCTAGAACCTTACAAATGTGGAAGCTTCCAAAGAGAAACATGTCACTTCAAGATTCTAGGCAACTTTTTATAGCACTTTTGAGGGGTGCTTAGCAGTCACCCTCGACAATATTTCTTACTTCCTTCTGATACTATCTCATTGTAGTCCAGAGCTTGAATAGATATAGGGATCTAACCATGTGGAATAAGTTATAATTTTTTGTCCATGTAAAAATTGTATAACATCCCATCATCCCATTAATTAAGTAACATTAAATTCTAAGATAGTTGAAATCCTTAGATACATAATTCACAAAAAATACAAGGAGAATAAATAATAACCTTAGATATGCGAGATATGCAATCGCATAGAACGAAATATTGTAGAGTGGACCTCAAATTTAAAGACTTCAATATGCATCTAAACCTCTTCCACCCTTCATGGAAAAGCATTAAAGTTTTAACCATACAAAAGAAATTTAGTTTTACAAATAACCCTCCCAAAATGAAGTGACGTCCATTTTCTAACTTTGCAAATAAAGGGTTATCCAATATTTACTCGTCAATATTTAATTTTGAGAATTCTTGGAAACCAAACCTAAAAGGCAATATTGTAGTTTTTGAAATTACGAATCGTTTGAAGGTTATATTTTAATTAAAAATAAATAAATCTATCAAGCAATTAGTACATTTAAGAAATACCAAAGTAAAAATAAATAATCCCTTATATTCTTACCTAATATAGTTATATTTATTATAACAACTCTTTTATACTCACGGTCGTGTTAGTCACATGTGATTTCTTTATTAAATTCTTATTATCAATCTTTTTAATATTTATAATAAGTCATTATTATAGGAAAATAAATTTTATTATAAAGGTTAAGAGTATTTCACATAATACAATATAATTATATTCTTACTTCCTCCAACTTAGACAAGATTTAAAAAAAAATAATGTAAATTGTCAAATCTTAAAATTGGTATATTCAATGAAAATTTTCAAATTTAATGACAAAGTTCAAATTTCATGATAAATTTTATATAAAACATGAAGATTTTCCGCAAAAGGTGCAAAAGAACGTTGATATAAGCAACAAATGGAAAGTGCCAAGCAAGTATGTCCATTCTCCTTTAAATGAAAGTGCGAGGCAAGTATGGATGGTATGTCCATTAAAAAGAAAGCATGAACTCATAGCCATGTGCATTGCATGGTGTTTAACACACTGGTTTAAATTTTTAGATATGTACATACTTAGCTAAAAATGTATTTGTACATTAAATGAAAATTTTCAAATGCTATTGATACTATCATTCATGGGCTTTTTTTGAGAAAAGAGAAAAAAATTCAAGGTGTACAACAAGAATAATGACAACATACTATCTTATATTAGCTATATTGAACCTATGCTTGCAATGTAAAAATCATATCAATCATGGTTATGCATGTCCTTTTAAGAGAATGCAACATGAGCTTATTGAATGTGGAGGGATGTAAACAATTATTTAAGGACATGCAAGTACACATCGTATTTACAATGAAACATTTCAAAGTAACTTTGATAAGTATAGCAAGATACTACAAGTTATTCACATATACAAGAAGATTTATGGTATCGACAATACCATTTAGGATCTAGGTTTAGAAGAAGATGTTTATTTCAGCATAGTCAATCTTATGTTATCAATCTCATTGTGTTTATTTAATGGATATGAATAATGTGTTATAGAAGTGTTTTTAATTTAAAAAGCAACTTAACAGTTGGATACATGTGATAAAGAGAAGGGGTGGGAGATGCTAGAAATATGGTTTCTATATCCATTGAAACTTCTCGATGTTATTGTATTTGTTGACAGTAGTCATACAACATGGAAAAGTATTGCATATCCTTCTCTATTGATCAAAAGAAACAAATGAACGACAACAATAGTAAACTATTTTCACGTTAGAAGTAGGTATTTAATCAAAAAAATGCACAAAGTACTTTTATGAAGTGAGAATGTATATTGATGTTGTATAATCCATTCATTCATGTAATTGATAATGTTATGTTGACAGATAGAAAGATATAGCATGTAATTAAAACAATGAATAAAGTTGCAAACACAAGTGAAAATGCAAGTATATTAAATAAGTAAGTATATAAATAAATGAAGTTGTTGTAAAAAAAATTCAAATAACATGACGTGCAACATGTGGAATTGTTTTTACAAGTACAAAACATGTTATGTTCAGGTTTTCTTATATGAAGTATGAGGTTTGATATTCATAACACAAATAGTCCTCGTAAAAACTAAGGAATTGATATTAAGCACAAGCTAGAGGATAAGAATTGATATTTGTCATAGGAAGATATGTACAACAAGAAGTAGATGGATTAAAAGAGATTTGACGACAAATATTTTGAGGTAAGCAAGCCTTCCTCTTGTTGTTGTCTATGTTAAAAATACACATTTTCCTACATTTGTGAATGTTGGGTGAAGGAAAATGTCGGAGAAATGTGCAAGTCACACAATGACCTAACTCTAGATATGGCAGTGAATATTAGGCCTTGACGATTCATGGTGCCAATATTTATTGTTGGATTTTGTTCTTTCATGCCCTGCAATTTAGGTATTGTCAAACCACGTGCCATTTGAAGGGGTAGTTTCCTACAAGACCCCATTGTTACGGGGGGAGCACATAGTTTAAATTGGAAACATCCCATGGTGGACCTTTGTAGAGGACGAAGTCAACAACGACAAATGATGATAAATCATGGGGCTTAGTATCAAGGCTATAGTAATAGGTAATAACTTTTCCAAGTGTTCCATTAACAATACCTACTTCGACCCACAAGTTTCTTGTTAAGATAACATGTTCCCCATTGCATAGTAGCACTTTCACGTCCAACTATTCATCTCCTATCATAGTAGACACTTGTTGTTTCCTTTGCTTAGCACAGCGTTGTACAATTGGCATGTTTAGTTTTTTCGCATTTGTTTATTGTGCAATGTGACACAACTATTAGTTGTGCATAAATGCATAAAACATTGAAATGTTTGGTTCTCTTCATGTAACAAGAAGGAATCTATCTTGTACATGATAATCCTCTAGTCTTTCAGGGTAGGTGTTGCAATTATGGCATTGGAAAGGAGGTTTCAGAAAGAAACTGGAGAAGGGTTGCTACCTTCTTGGCTGAAAACAGTGAACAACGTGACAATTGTGTGAATGTTATGCCAAAGTGTGTTTCCATGCAATGCACCTACACACATAGGGATGTCTTTTATAGGGAATAGTTGCCCAAAGTCACCTACAAGGATCATACACTACCCATCAAATATACAATTATGATGGCCAGGGAATAATTCATGCAAACAAGTTGTCAATGAGGGATAACATTTTTGGCCAATGAAGCTCATATCATCAATGCGAATGTAACAAACATGACGAAGATGTTCTTGAAGATTTTGAAGAGATTGACCCTCTAGAGGATGCACCATCGATATAAGTATGCAAAGGTCGGTATGTATTGTAAGTTTATTTATGTTAAATGTTGCAATACCAGTTGGAGCAAGTAGAAGCAAGGGGTTTATTTTGTTGGTAGAGTTGGCTAGGAGTGCATATTTAAGGGAGCCAATAAAGTATGACTTTCATATCCCTTTAGTTCCTTGGATGATCATTTTGAGTGGAGGGGTGGTTGAGTTTTTTGCGAAGTGGAAAAGACTAATGTTGTTATGCATTGGGTGGGGGATAAGGAGTCCAAGGAAGGGGGAACTGAATAGAGCAGATGTTGGATTTGGGTGGATGGGTGATTGAAGTCGATAAATTGTATGGCTATCTCTTGTAAGTGTAAAGGGATATGAGTATGGTTATCTTTTATGGTTTATATCAAAGGTTCGATGGCCAAACATGTCAAGGTCACTGAGCTGGATGTTGTTGTCAAGGTGGAACTTATAAAGCATTTTCCATTCATCCATGTCCATGGGGTGGTTGTCATGTACCCACTTATCAAATTATCATAATAGGACTAAATATTTTATTTATTACCTCATGCCTTATTACACGGTCCTCAATCTATATATGAATATAACACCTTACATATATGTTTGCAATGTAAGTAGTAGCCACCATATTATTGCTTCAAATGTGAGTAGTAACCACCATATTATCGCTTCAAATGTGAGTAGTAGCCACCGCATGCTTAAAAGAGGTTGGGCTATAGATTCTCAAGCTTGGCTTAACTATTGGAACATAAAATAAGACAATCAAAATTAATAATATGAATAATATTAAATATTATGCCCCTTTGAAGTTTAAAGATAAAACAAGAACAATAATGAAATCAATAATATGAGGGCGCTGAAATGCTTTGAAAGTTTTGTATCAATCCTAATTTGGATGAACAAAACTATTTTTCCAATGTTATGATGTTAAAAAACAAAATGAATATCCTTAAAGAAAGGACCAATGTTCATGGCCTCCATAGCAAAATTGGTTGTTGGACTAACTCAAAAACACTTAGAATGAGCAAATTTGTAAAATTTGGGATACAATGCAAAATGAGGATGAGCAAAATTCCTTTTTAACATGCCCTGCACTTGATAATATAAGATGAAAATTTACACAATTTCATAACTTAAGTAGTTTTTAGGATCCTTTTGGCTTACGAGAACCATTATGACCTTGGTACTTTCATTTCCACCGTGTTCAAATATATAATATCTAAAGAATACCCAAGGGATTATCTCATTCAGTGGTCCATAATGTTGTTGGTCATTTGGATAGTTTTGTACTAGAAAATGCCTAGTTCGTCCCCCCTTAGGCGAGGCACACTAGTCCATGCCAACGATTTTACTAGGGATTCCACCCACAAATGTAAATAAGCACCCGTCGGATTTCCTTAAGAGGTTTTCCTTAGAAAAAAGGAATGTATAAAGAATCTTTAGTCTAATTCCCTTTATTTGTATTATATGATAAATCCTTGTGGCCTTAAGGATCATCATCATCTTTTTTTATTCAAGGGGTATAAATAAGAATATCCTTTAGTAGTGGCATGATCATGATCATCATCTTCATTTAAGAGACATAAATAATAATATATTTTAGTGGTATTGTCATCATTGTAATTATCATTGCTATTTTTGTCATCGTCATTGGCACTACCACCATTGTTTTCTTCATCCTACTCCTCCTCATATTCCTTGTCATTTGGTGGACCATTAGGCTAAGCAGTTTCATCACACGTATTGATCTTTTAGAGATAGTAAGTTGATAGTCAATAGTAAACTAGTATAGTTGGCAGTAAACTAGGAGGGTTCAATGAGCGATTGACTAAGAATTTGACTGGTCGATTGATTTGACTAGTGTAACATCCTTGGTTTTAATCCTCACAAATTATAATGTAATCGTGTAAATGTGAATTAGGTTGGTGAGCCAATGTGTTGCGGCAAAGATCATGAATTGATTAAAATGGTTGCGGGCCGAATTATGTAGTATGTACATCAAAATGATTAATAAAAATAATAATTGTTGGCTGCAATATGAGAGGGACGATAACGATTGGGGGGCTATGTTTCCACAAGAAAGGGGGCTAAAGGGGGTTTTATTCATGGTTTTTAAATCCCAAACCTTTTCCCTGATTATTTTATTATTGAGTGAACCTTTTGTTTGTTGTTGAGTGTTCTCAAAGCCTGATCCAAAAAGGATCCAGAGAAGGCTAAGAACAACTCAGAACTCACAAAGGCAACTCAGGACGCTCAGAATGGCTTCAACAGATAAAGAAAGGGAAAATATTCAAAGTTCCCAAAACTGAGTTAAAATGACATGATCGTGAAGAGTGTGTTGCAAGCTTTCTAACGTTGCAAATGGATCGTCAAACGAAGTTACATATTGAAAGATATTCGTGGTCAAAGTTTGGTCAACATAGCCCAGTCAACAGGGGATGAGTTAGAATCCGTACTGTTGATGTCAACACCCGTACAGATGACGTCAGCATCTGTACATCACACGTGGCAGGAGCAGGAAGGTGACACGTGGAATGATGACGTGGAAACACCATATGTTGCCACATGTTACCCAATTTTGGCATTTTCGGACCGATCCCTAGACCAATCGGATCGTGCCACATGAAAGTTTGTATAGTTCGTACACTAACGTGGCGTGTTGACTTGGCAGGTGGCAATGTGGACCAGTGATAGGCTGCCATGTGGCAGGCGGGAAATTCCCAAGGACAACCCGTGAGCAAAAATTTGAAAAACATTGGTTTGGCGGGTCCGCCAAATCTGGCGGACCATGCCAAACCTAGCCACAGTTAAATTGTTTGGATATGGTTCTAGCGACACCGCTAAATTGGCAGAATGGACATATATATATATATATATATACACACACACACACACACACACACACACACACACACACACACACAATGTAACAATACAAAGCCCAAAAGGGGAGGTCGCAGGGTTTGACCCCGGGACCTCCTCCCACACTTGCGCCTTAACAAATCCGCCCTAACCAACAGGCTATGGACTATAATTTGTAACCAACGCCCAACAAAATTATTAAATGTTGCATTCACCCAGTTACAGGGGGAGGCATGTGTACCATACGACCATTTGGGCATGGAAAATGATGCAAGTACAGTCATTAATGCAGGTTGCAGAGGGCATGGAAACCAAGACAAATTTCTTCTTGGGCCTGGGAGTGCTAAAGTCGGATCGAGGCGTGGAGAGCCTACCCATTTGAGAGCAGGACCCGAAGACGTAGTCCACCAGGGATGAACTCCGTTATCAAGTTTTTGTGTTCATATTTGATGCTTATGTCTCTTCATTTTTTAGTTTTTCCTTCTTTAATGGTGCATTTTAATTTATGCTCATTTAATGCAATTCTTTATAAGTCACTCGATGAAAAGATCCCAGATCAAATCCAATCATTGAATCCATGTAAGAGGGTGGGTGTGAGAAGTCACAACCCTTAGTTATTGAGAGCATGGGGCTGAAGTACAATCATCTTTTAGAAGAATGAGAGTGAAGCAAGCAAGGGAGAAGAAGGGAAATTCATACGTAGAAAGGAGATGGAGTTTTGATGCAGTTTTTGGGAAACAAGGGAAGAGTTGACTGCTAGGAGGAGCACCAACCATGGTGTCCTTGAAGAAAACCATTATTGGACGATGTTTATGCTAGAAAATGTGGCATCTGTGCCTATAAAATGGGTTGTAAGCATGTAGTGTGTTTCATGTTTAGAAAATGGCTCAAGAGCCTTGTGAAGGTTGTTGTGAGCACTCCTGGAGTAGCTAAGAGTTCCTGGAGTCCCCAACTAAGAGAATCCTAGACAACTGAGTGCACTGGAAGCCCTGATAAACGAATGGTACAACCTAAGGCACTATGAGTAGTGAAGGGGGTAGATTCCTTGGATTGTGCAGGTTGTCGGGAAGAGAGCTGGTGGATTGGAACTATTGTTGGAGTAGGACCTGGGTTTTGGGCTCCTGAGTGTGTAGAGTGAATAGCCAAGAGGGATAGACCCCCTTGTGGACGTGTAGCTTCAACTTGGGCTTGGCCTGTCGTTGAGAGAAAATGAATAGCAAGACCTATGGTTGGGAGGTTAATCCTTCGTACGCAGCCAGTTGGTTAAGTTTTATAAACATATAAGTTCTCTATTGTTCTTACTATGATTATTTTGTTGTGTAAATATTAATGTGAATGTTGTTATATTGTTGGGTATGCATGCATTCATGTTTTCTTTAATATATTGTTAGTTGCATGAGTAAATCAACATATTGATTTGTTGTAATTTTATGGGCATGTTTCCCCTTGGTGTGTGTATATATATATGATGCATTTTTAAATTTTCCGTTTCAATAGGTTAAGTCGTTTTTGTAGTCATGGTTCTCAACTTGGAGGCTGGGTACATCACAATTTGGTATCAAAGCTTTTGGTTCAACACTGAGCTTGTATGGACCAAGACTCATGTGAATTTTGTAGAAATTTGTTGTTACAGAGTTTCACCTACGGCGAATTTGGGGTGCAAATGGTTAAATTAAAGTGATATCCCCAAATTGATGAAAAGGTTCAAGTTTAATTTGCCTCAAAACAGTCGAAGAAAGGATAAATGGCATAAATATACAAGTTGCAGAGTTAAATTTTGTTGGGGAAGGCCGACTTTTGCATTGTCACAGTGATTGAAGAGTTGGAGAATCAACGGTCCAGATCATTTAGAAATTGACGATTGACGATCGAGATTAATTCTGGAACGAATAAACCTTTCGAGTTCACCAAAGAAATTTCAGAGAAATTGTAAAATTCTTGAAATATTATAATTTTCGGAAATTTTGGAAGAAAAATTATGTAATGATGATGTGGAGCCACATGGTGGTGGTGTGGCGGTGCCAGCGTGGATGCCACAATGGCAGTTTACCCATGGTAGCGCCACGGTAGCAGGCCACTATGGCGGAAGTTGTAAGTTCAGTGTTGAATTGGACCAAGTGTCAAGGGTAATCTTAATGATTCATCGGACAAAAGGATTAAATATTAACTATTGATTAGGGATCATTGGTTAAGATAGACAAGTATCGAGGGCAGGCTCGTGAACAGAAGCTTGTGGGTGGGAAAAACCTCGTGGAGAAATCCTAAGGAGAAGTCTCGAGGAAATTTTTTTGACTGTGGAAAGTTTCTGTGAAGGGTTGAGGGATCAAGTTCGTGAGAATAAGTCCACGAGAGCTAGGCTCATAGGATGGGATTGAGGGCTATAGGTCGCAGATAAATATCAATGGAATTCCACTTGAAAGGCTACAAGAAAAGGGCTGTGAAGGCAAAAGGCCACGAACATTTTCCCGACGAGATTGTAGGTTGTGGGCTAGAAAAAAATCACAAGGCAAGGTTAAGTCATCAATCCGATGGGAAAATCCTGCAAGAAAGAATCTGATAGGCTCACGGATTATGGGTTACATGAAAATCCTTTTAACGAGTTATTTTGTCTTTCTGATGGGAAGATCCCACAAATGAGAGTTTGACAGGCTTGCAAAAGGCATGGTTGATGGAGGAGATCTAAGGGTGGTGACATGACCAAATCAAAACATGACACATGGAATCAATAGACACATGCGATGCCATGTTAGCCAAATTGCCCATGGTCATGTGCAGGTCGTTTTGGTGAGCCATTATAGCAACAAATTAGTCAATTTCTACGAATATTTCCAAATTTTGAAGGTCATCAACTTGTGGAGGCATTTTGAGGGCCTAAACAACATTTTCAGGTATTCAAAATTCAGACTATTATGTGTACCTTTGGTATAGAGAGTATTTGTGGCTTAAATGAAAGAGCTTAGTGAGATATTTCCAATGAGCTATTCCAAGTGCAAAACAAAGCTCGTATGAGAAAGTTACAGTTGAAATAATGCAGGGTATAATTTGAGTACCATTTCACTTCCAAGGGGCATAACTCCTTGCTCAAAACTCAATTTGGGGCATAAGAGCAGTATGTGGAAAGCCCATGGACCATAGAAGATATCCATCAAACCATATTTGGAATATGGGTACTTGAAATTGTACAATATGGAAGAGAAGACACATGTAGCTTAGAGGAATAAAAATGAGAAATAGTCTATACTTCTACAGGCCATAACTCTTAGTCTGGAGCCCAGATAAAGGTTAAAATTTGGGACATATTTCAAAAAGTGCATATGGAGATACCCTTTTGTACTTTTGGAAAAATTCAAAAGGATTTGGTGTAGGTATTCTTTAATAGAGCTAAAAATTGCTAAGTCGGGAGAAGGTGCACAAGGATAGAGTTGTCATTTCCAGATTGTTGCAGATTTTGATTGGAGCATCAGTTTGAAAATTTGAGAGTTGTTGTGAATTTAGTGTCAGCACTATTATCTGTGTTGCATAGAAAAATTTCATTGGTTCTTGACATATTTACCTCTATAAGTGGCAAAAGTTGGCGTTTGAAATTATTGCACCAGGGAGAAAGGTGCACAAAAGAGGTAAATTGTCAATATTCAATTGACTATAACGTTCTGCTTGGTGCTCATAATTAAGCAAGAAAGTAGTCATTGGAAATCCATTGGATAGGAGAATCTAGATATCCACTCAGAATTTAGTTTAAGATGAAAAAATTCTCAAGGAATAAGAAGGAAGGTGGTTGGTGGACTTGAAGGACATAATTGAGCAGAATGGGAATTTCAGGAAGCCATAAATTTTAGCTCATAAATCAATTTGAAGCACGAGTACAACCATTGGAAAGATAATCCAGAGGATGACATAACGAAAGGTCTAAATTCTTTAGGGGATCATCAGGTTGTGCCATAATTTTTTACGAAAAAGTGGCATTGGATTCCACGAACCATGTAACTATTCAATGTGCATATTTTTCCAAATAATGTCAAATTTTGGAGAGGCATTCCCATATGATAAAGGTGCATGCCAGAGGTGATTGCTTGATAAAGAAGAGTGTAGATGCTCATGATAGTTCCTATGAAGAGGTATAAAGGAACATTTGAAGTGAAATAGCTTGGAAAATAAAAAAAGGGGTTGAGCTTAATAACAATACATTGTTAATAAGCAGAGAATCACTCAAGCAGAGAGTGTTGTATGAAGGGATTGCTAGAAAGGGGATAAGATTCCATAAATGAGGATTCTATGGATCAGTTCTAGATTAATCCCAGGGTCTATTGCATGAGAAGTAGGTCAAGGTTTGTATAGTTGTTTGAGGAATCAAAGAGCTACATAGGGAAGTGCAGGGCTACATAACAAGAATTAAAATGTCGACAAAGGGATTAGAAGAGCAGAGAAAGCTTAGTATGCAGTTGTTATAGAGTCTAAATGGCTTGCAAAGGTAAACCAATAGAGATCCTCACATAAAACATGAAGCCAATAGGTGAAAAGTGCAAATTGCATGCATAATGAGTTAAGGAGGACTCCATAGCCTTGAAGGTAGAATGTGGTGAAGGTAGCAAAGTTTGTTGCAAGAGAAAATAAAGGATATCATGAGGTGAGGTGTGACTCATGGAATGGGTGAGCCATCTCTATGTGCAAGCATAGGAATGCAAGAAAAAGGAACTGTTAGCAAGGACTTAGCTAGTTTTGTTTATAAGTACTCAAAGCAAGTGAGCTACTTATGTTATCGGAATGTGCAGTGGAAGCAATGATTCACAGTGAATCACTCAATGAATTGAAGAGAAGTGTTTAAAATTGAGAAAGCCAATGGGCAATTAGAGATAATGACAATGGATGTCATAATGATAAGGGTTATGCTGGTTGGAAAAAAAAGTATAGCATTAGATGATGGTATGACATAGAGTACATTATCATAAGGTGCTGGAAGATTGTAGTAAGGTAAAGTTGGGGCATGATTGCTTAAGTGGAAGCAGCTGCCAATAAGGGCGTATTGGATGGAAATGTCGAATGACCAAGTGGGGCTTGGATGGAAAGGGTTTAGATCAATGTATAGTGGTGCACAGATGAGAAAAATGGTAGTGCACAGGGCAACATGGATCTATGCAATATTACAGATATAATATAATATGCAAAAAAATTTTATTGAGCAAGCAATAACATAACAACAATGATATATCTAGAACAATATCAGAATAATACCATAATAACACTAGCAAGAACACCTTTATTAATGATAGCAATGTTCACTTTCCTCTTTGAGGGGGCAACCTCCAACGGAGCAGATCTCTATTACAATTATCTCCAAGAAAAAAATATCCAATGCCTACTACTTTTATTTGTACTAATTCTACCTTCTAAAGAAACTTCTAGAGGAAGATCTTTCTAGAAGGGGAAGCTTCTATTAGGTCTTCTTACATTGACTTATTCTCCTTTATTTATTAGGCCTTATTAACTAATGTCATCCTTTATTACATAGAAAACATATCCTACTAACTACTGACCCATGGAGAGGGGATACAATCAGATCCTAACATGCCATCCCCCTTCAAAAGTTGTCTTTTCCTCAAGGCTGCAGGTGCAAAAACTGTTGGAGTATAGCCACTGGTTCCCAAGTCCCATTCTCTGATGATGTGTCCTTCCACTGGATCAACACTTGTTTGATAGTTTGGCCATGCAACTGATGTTCACGGTGATTGAGGATTGTGTCTGGTTGGAGCCAAAGGGAGCCCTCTTCATCTAATTTTGAAAGGATGGTTTGGACTTTGAAATTATGTCCCACTACTTTCTTCAGACATGAAACATGGAACGTCGGATGGATTTTTGAAGTAGTGGGAAGGGATAATTTGCAGGCCACTAAACCAATACACTTGATGATCTGGTAGGGCCCATAAAACTTGGGTGCCAACTTATGATGTCCCTGGGATTTTAGAGATGTTTGCTTATAAGGTTGGAGCTTACGAAACACCTTATCGCCTTCCTGAAAAACCCTTTCTGAACAATGTTGGGCTGCCTGTTTCTTCATGCGATTTTGGACCATGTGGAGGTTATCCTTTAGAGTCGAGAGGGTGGTTGTGCGAGCTTGCAAAATTGTATCAATGGATTGGACCTTTGATGTGCCTGGAAGATAGGTAGTGACTATACGTGGGCGTTGGCCATACACTGCTTTATATGGGGTCATTTTAGTGGTCGTATGATAGAAAGTATATTGTACCACCATTATGCCAAGGGGAGACATTGTACCCACTGGTGTTGTTTGTCTGAAACAAAACACCGCAAGTAGGTTTCCAAAAATTTGTTGACCACTTCCATTTGGCCGTTAGACAGGGAATGATAGGTTGTGCTCATGTTTAGTTGGGTGACCTACAATTTAAACAACTATGTCCAAAATGTGCTTGTGAAAGTAGGGTCACGATCATATACAATAGAGGTGGGCATGCCATGTAACTTGAAAATTTGATCAAAGAAAACTTGTGCTACTAGTGCTGGTGTGAAAGGACGGGGTAAGGCACAAAAATGAGCATACTTAGAGAGGCAATCAACCACCACCACGATGACATACTTGTTCCCAACTTTAAGAAGGCCCACTATAAAATCCATGGAGATATATGTCTATATAGAAGCAAGAATGGGTAGGGGTTGTAGGGAGTCTGGAGTCTTGATAGTTTCACCTTTATTACGTTGGCACACCTCACATTCTGTGACAAAGTGAAGGATATCCTTCTTCATGTCTGCCCAAAAAAAAGAACGACAGGCAATCCTTATATCTAAGAATATTATCCTGAAGAGGGTGAGAGAACTAGGCAATCCTTATATCTAAGAATATTGTCTAGCCAAGTGTAGTCGATGGGAGGATTAAGGTCCTTCTGAAGTTGTTGAATTAACTTGGAGAGATTCAGGTGCGTTAGCCACTCTTGGCATACTTCTTCAATCCAATCAAGGACCGGTAAGGATAAGGAAAAGAGGGAGTCGTCTTCCTCATGTTGGCGTGATAATGCATCAACTACTATATTATATTTTCCCTTTTTGTATATAATATCATAATCATAACCTAACATTTTGGTTAGCCACTTATTTTGTTATGGGGAGGATAGTTGTTGCTCCAAAAAATATTTCAAACTATGGTGATATGTTTTTATCTGAAAACGACGTCCCAAGATATATGACCGACATGTGTGCACCACATGGAAAATGGCCATCATTTATTTTTCATATGTAGATCTGCCCAAATTATGTCCACTCAACGCTTAGCTGGTAAAGGCCAAAGATCTGCCATCTTGTGTGAGCATTGCCCCTATACCAGTGCCAGAAGCATCTGATTCCACCACAAAGGTTTTGTTGAAGTCAGGCGCTGCTATGACAAGAGTAGTGCACATGACCCTCTTTAATTATGTGAAGGCTTGCTCAACAACAAGTGTCCAATGAAATGCATTCTTCTTAAGAAGGTCGGTCAATGGCTTAGCATTTTGCGATAATGGTGGAAAAATTTCTTGTAGCTATCCTATGGGATAGAAAACACCTTAGGTGCTTTAAGGTCTTCGGTCCACGGCCATTCCTGCATAGCTTGTATCTTGTTTGGGTCCACTTTTACCCCTTCACGACTGACAATGTGTTTCAATTATTCCACTTCACTGGTTCCAAATGAACAATTGGTATTTTTGACAAACAACGTTGGTTTTCCTATAGAAATTGAAGGACTTTGTCCACATGAAAGGTGGTTTGTCCCAAAGCGTATTTATAAATGGGGATGTCATCAAAGAAACCAATACAAACTTTTCGGTAAAGGTTTCAATAATTTATTCATTAGGCTTTGGAAGGTGGATGGGGGCATTGCAAAGACCAAAGGCATGACCAAATTCATAATGTCCTTCACTTGAGTTACGGCAGGTCTTCAGGGGTCTGCCTCTTTCATCTAGAGATCTAGTGATAGCTTGTGAGAGGTCTAAAGGTAAGGTTTCAATAATTTATTCATGAGACTTTGGAAGGTGGATGGGGCATTGCAAAGGCCAAAAGGCATGACCAAGAATTCATAATGTCCTTCATGAGTTCTGAAAGCAGTCTTCAGGATATCTGCCTCTTTCATGCAGATCTAGTGATAGCCTGAGCAGAGGTCTAATTTGGTGAAGACACAGGCAACTTACAGTTCATCCAACAGATCATCAATGATAGGAATGGGAAACGTATCTTTGATGGTGAGTTTATTTAGGGCACGAAAATCAGGGCACATGCGCCAAGTACCTTCTTTCTTTAAGACCATCACCACTAGTGAAGGATATGGGTTGATATTGGGGCGAATTACCCCCGCCTCCAATAATTCTTGTACCATCTTTTCTATTTCATTTTTAGGAGCAAATGGATATATGTAGCGACGTACATTAGGGGGTTGACTGCCTGAAAGCAGAGGGATGCTATGATCATGCTCACCCCTTGAGGGAGGTAAGGTCGTGGGAATATCAAAGACCTTGGGGTACTTCTCCAATATGAGTTGCAGGCTGGGAGGAACTACCAGAGACGCTTGTTCAGTGACCTGGATGGAATTAAATTGAGCAATCACACCATGGTGGCCTTTCTTCAACATTTTTTCCATCCCATGAGAGATGATCATTTCAA
>SNQJ01S0001187.1:54177-80983 GCA_010110895.2 Picea sitchensis
AAGGATTATGACAAGGAGCTTGCATGTGCAAAACAATTTAGATTTGAGAAAATGAGATACTAACAAATAAGAGGAAGTAATCATCAGAATTCATGAAGTATCGAATTGACAATCCTTAGATCCCACATACCCCAAATTCACTAATGCAAAATTATTCAGAGGCGTGGAGTTCAAAAATACAAATTTATGAATCAAAACTAGAAGGACTCACGAATAAACAAAAATAAGTTGTAACTATCCAAGTTGGTTGTTACTATTTACCACAATTTTTTTTCTACAGTTCTCAAAGTTAAAGTATGGATGTTCTTAACAAGTATTTATAAATGATGTCAGCGATTAACGATTCTTGAACATACAACCATATGTATATATATTACAACAATTTAATTTATTCACATACGCCATAACTATATCATGAACAACTCTTGTAGGTGATTTCAATGTACATGGAATCCTTAGCTTTACCGTCTCCAAATATCATTTCCATCAATGCTTCATAGTCTAACGAATATCAACGGGAAAATGTATACAAGGTGAACTATCCTCCCAACCAATCTAACTACTCTAATCAAGCAAGTGCCCTCATAGCAAGGTTCATGTTCCAATAAGTATAAAGAAACAAGGTGTCCAATGTCATGAAGGAATTATCTCTAATTTCAATACAAAATTCACAATAGGCTACTAATGAAAACCAACAAAATGGTAGTGAGATTCTTGGTCTTATTGCACTTTTGTTTCCCGCACGACTTGGGTGTGTAGGGGTCTTAGACCACAACAATGGTGCCCCCTCTATTCTCCAGGGACCTTACTACCACCACTTCTTGAAATAAAGCCCCTTGGTGGTGGCGTCCCCAGGGCCCAAAGAATAAACTACAAGGATTGCCAAGACTTCTTAGAGGGTACCACTTGCTCTCTCTCAAGGAAGATCAATATCATCATTGTTAAGACATTTAGACACTTAGGAGTTAATAAGATTAACTTGGTCTAACATGTGTTTAAGTAAAGTGTGTTTCTTTAATATGAGTTGTAATTATCTAATTCGACATTAACAATTATGTTCTAGACATATTGATTAGTGGCTTAACAACCAATTGGTCCATGATCTATATTTATAGAACATGGAGGGTCATTTGCCGATGATAAATTATGAGAAACTCATATGTAAATAATTTTCCTTTTGCATTAATATATTGCCTCAAGTGGCCGCATTGGCTAGGGTTATGGTTAGTTTCCCTCTCCGAGGGTTTTAACCACGTAATACATTGATGTACTAATCTTTGATATGTTTGTGTGCGTGATAGCCTTAAGGTGTTTTACCAGCGTGGAAATACCTTGTTCATCAAACGCTGTATCAAAGTGCTTATGAAGACTCACTAATGAACATGGATTCTTTTGCTTCTTTAATTTATAACTCAATTTGTAACACTTATAGGGTTCCTTTCGATTGGGTTCTTCTTCCTCTGGTGACCTTTTTATTTCATTTTCTAACTTTGATTCCAAGGACTCTAGCATACCCTTAATTTCCTAGAGGCAAGAGGACTGCTCATCAACTTGGCTCCTTAGTGTCTACACCTCTCAAGCCAATTCCACATAGCTCTGGCAGTCACTGAGAGGAGCATAACCTCAACTAGTTCCCCTACTCACGCTTTGGGTTCGTAAACTGGAAGTGGACACACCCATCTTTACTTGGAATACAAGGGAAAATTTATGAGTCATAGTTTGAGATTTTGTGTCTTGGGGCGCAAGTAGAGATCCTCTCTTTATCTATTGTATCTAAATGAACATCACATAGGGTTTTTGTACTTTCTTGTGTGTTGATTAAGTCCTTGTACTAGCTCACTTGTATTGCATTCAAAGCAAAATGTGATAAATCTTGGCTCCTACAGTAGCTCACAACATTACGACCAACCAATAGAAGGCTTGAATATTGGAAGGCTTCACTTAGAACCTTATGCCTCTTAAACTGACTTATCCATCAGAGCATGGTCTCCTTATCACTCAACAACTATCCGATCCTTAAATACATTAATTCCTTGTGATGCCACAAGGGGTGCATGAACCTTTCACACAAACTATTACGAAAGGATATCCTTGTGAATGTTGTGTTCCCTACCACAGATAGTGCATGCTTGTTCACACACATGATGAAGAAAATAACAAAAAAAATTCTAACTCTACTAAAGCTATTAATCATCTTTGTAGCAATTAAGGTCCTATGATATATATGTACATTTTTTTTTCTCTTTAAGTTGAGTCTAATTCATTTTGAGATTTATTTGAATCATAAATATAATTTGACCTCATTTCCGTGGAAAAATAAAAATAAAATTGCTTCTAGCATGCCAATTTTAGACATTAAAATCATTTTGCACTTTTTTTTTCCAACTGAAAAATACAGTTTCATTGATATTCAAATTTCAATCAAAGTAAACTTTCTATGTACTAAAATCATTTTGCACTTATTTCTTTTTTTAATATATACATATACATTTATATAAATTTTTTAATACATATATATTAGAGTGTGTAGGCTTTCTCAATTAGTCATCATGCTATTGAGTGTTTTGGAAATAAACTATGTACGAGATTATCATGTGTATGAGATATTTCCAGAAAAACTCAACAACATAATATATAGACCTTCTTGTTTTGTGGGAAAGGGACCCTCTCCACGCAATGATTTGACCGCTAAAGTCTATGAAGGTCTACATATCCTACCCCTCTAAATCTGTAACCTCCTAAACTATTAAACACAGACACACATATCTAACCATGATACACAATTATATTACAAAATAATAATAAAAACAAATCAATCTAATCTAAATAAAATACAAATCTGATCTAACTTAAATAATGAATATATACATTATTATTTTATTAATGAATTCGAAAGCGATACAAACTTTAACTTCTTGTTTGGCCCATTTGAAAACTCTTTTGTTTCACTAAATTCTAATAATTTGGTTCCTGTAAAATTCTTAACTTAATTAAAAAAAGTCCATTACAAAAATTAAACAACTTAACTTAAAAAAATGGTTATAAGATTAACCGGCTCCAAACCTTTGCTCAGAACACACGACTTCCCAAACACATCGAATTCAATGCCATGTATTCAAAGCATTTAATATGCAAATCTATTGGGTCTTACAGTGATCAATGAATAAAATAAATGATGTCACAGTTACATAATCATTCCTCTCCTTGTTTCATTATCTTTATTAATCTGTACGATGAAAGCAGCTCCAACCCCACCCTGACTTCAATGTCTAAATTAAATCTGGAAGAATACAGAGGCTACTGTTCCCCAGGGCATTACGGGTCAGCACACTTTCGTTTTTTTAGTCCCATCCATGTTTGTTTCTTCCTATTTTTTAACCTTAATCTTTTGCCAAACCACCATGATTCTGTCACGGCAGGGTCGCAGTTTCAGTCCTCTCGGTTTTGGGGCGACAACGGAGAAAATGAGCGTTTGCACGAGGTCTTTGACTTGCAAACATGGGGAGATTCCCATGACCCAATGTCTCGATGGAGGGTTTTCGGGAAATACAAAATTTAGCTGAGGGAATTGGATTCCTCTCAATTCGGAAATTTAGCTGAGGGAATTGGATTCCTCTCAATTCGGAAGGAGTTCGCTCAGCTGGGGAGAAATATGGCGTGACTTGGCCTGGGGAGCGAGGTAATGCTCATTCTATTCTTCTTTGGGTTTCTCTTATCTGTTGGGGTCACACATGGTTCTGGGTTTCCTTCTCATGTCATGTTTTCACAGGTGCATTTTGGCCACAGCCACGGCTTGGAAGGAGGCTAAAGTGCTGCGGCATTCCGGAAAGAGTCCGTTTTCTGGGTGCCCAGTTATGGATTGACCTGGGTCACGAGCAGCCATTGAGGCTTAATCTAGGGTTCTTCTCTGATTACATACTTGTATTTTAACTATTCCCATAGGATATGATCATGATCTGGATACTTTGCAAGGGAAAATGCTTCAGGGTTTTATCTCCCTCTTTTTTTATAATTATTTGAGAATACAACCACCACAATTTACCCCTTTTTGCTTGAACAGGGATGGTGTTATGTGTCATAAATTTCAGATTGTGGTTTGATTCTGAAATTTATAGTGTCGATTTCTATTCTAAATTTTACAGTTTAGTTTACAGTTTCGAAGAAAAGAAACAAGAACAGCTCACTGTATATCTCCTACCATCGAACATATTTACTTCTAGTTGTACTGACGAGGTTAGGGTTGAGCCAAATGATATACAGGTGCATACATATATTTATTTTGTCTTGCACAGAGTTGTTTTCATACAACAACTGTTTTTTTTTTTTCAAAATTTCCACAGTATATTCTCAGGTGCAGAATGCTACTGTATTTCCATCCTTAGCGTTCCCATCACAAATAATTTTAGTAGGGCCGCAGTATTCCTGATTTATTCCTTTATTTTATGCAGAATATGTAGCAGTTTAATGGTTCCAACCTTGTTTCCTGAGTTAATAGACCAACCTTGTTTCCTGAGTTAATAGACCATTATTGTACAAGTTACAGTCTTATAATTAAGCTTGAAATTTTCCTATGAGTGTAAGTTCTCGATTGATTTCATTGCAAAACACATAACCATAACCAGTGGCTTTGGCATTGGCTCATTTTGTAGCTTGGTCTAACTTTTGCAAATATTAAGTGGTGGCTGCATGGTAACTGAGCATATCTTTGACCCTGTAGTATAAATATCTGGACATATGAACATAATCATCATGGCGAGTTCAAGGTTAAATGGAGTGTTTGCGTAACTGTCATCCTATGGTTTTGTTATCAAACAAATTGCAGGTTAGGCAAAACTCGACCCAATCCACAAAAGCGAGACAACTATGGGAGTAATTACCCACTGTCACCTTAGATAGATACTCCACTCGCTTTAGTGATGATAAGTCACTTTAGTGATGATAAGTCACCACAAGGGGGAATCCCGGTGACTCTAGGGGGATTGAGATGGAAAGTGGTAGAATGACCAATGAAAACCCATATAGGTCAAGTTTGGAAGTGGAAAAAGGCTTGGAAACAAGTCTTGTTGATGAGGGGAGATTGCCAAAGTGTTATGTACCTGCAAGATAATGTGAAACCTGCCAGAGACAAGAGAGTTGTTAACTCTAGAATTAACCATCAAAAACATCAAATATTTACTGGATGATCAATTATTAAACATGTAGATAAGTTTCCAATACTTAACACAAGCTTTGATGGTAAAATAGGGCTGCTAAATGAAGCTTTCAGCAAAGTATTAGGGCAGCCTTATGGCAAATGATTTTTACAACACAAATATCTATCCACTAAAATCAACAAACAATCCATCCAAAAAATAGCCAATGACAAGTAGAATTAATATGGCAGCGTGTAAGCAAATTTCAATGGTAGATTAGTGAGTAAAGAAAGAGTTTTAGAGTGTTTTGTTGCAGCTCTAATGGCTGTAGCATTACATTAATTGCAGCAAGAGAATCACAAGGCCAAGCTAGATGCCCTAGTGGCTCAAGCAAGCTTGTGGCACTAAGAAAAGATTTTAATTTGAAAAAATGCAATATCTCCAAAAATCACGTATTTCAATGCAATGATTTTATATCTCCAATGCAAGTAGATGAGTGCTTAGTCTATTGGGTTATGGAGTCTTGGATGTAGGAATTAGACTTACTACTTCTCTAGGGGTGTAAGCTGTTTTGCTCCCTAGAGTAAACAAATCCAACAAGGTAAATCTAGGAGGCTATAAGCCCTTTTACTCCTCATAGCAACCTTAAAAAAATGACTTATCCAACAACAATTATGATAGACTTGGTGGAGGGTGTATTCCCTTATACTCCTCCAAGGGTTAGAACAAGAATAGCTATGAAACAAGAAGAAATTACCAATAATAATATTCAGAAAACTCCTTACCAATTCCAATAGAAAGCAAACAAAAACCCTTGTCTACCAAGAAATATCCATCAGGATGCAAGAAACAAGTCTCCAAGAATTGCTTACACCACTTTAGCTCCACAATAGATACGTATAAGCATCCATAAGTTTTGCACAAGAGAGGTCCATTGGATTTTGCTTGAGTGGTTGGGATGAATGATTGTTATCCTCAAACCTAGAGTTCAAATCCTTGGGTGACATGTTGCTTTAAACAATGCATTGAATGGGCCTATTAGTTTAAAACATATGTTTCTTAGGAGTGGTGTGGGGAGTCATCAGCTTATTTCGATGGACAAATGCTTAGCAGAAATTCTCATGGGGAGTTAGAGACGATCCACTAACAATAGTGTAAGAAGTTGGAAGTCTATATGGGCATAACGAAATTCTCATGGGGATTAGGGCAATCCACTAACAATAGTGTAGAGGCGTTGGAAGTCTATATGGGCATGCGCCTCATCACTGACAGAAGTCCAGTTAGGCTGGTGGTCATAGGGGATTCTGATTTGATAATTAAGGGACTTTAGAGGAACATTAAAAATGCCCATCTCACACTGGCCACAATATTCTTACACATCAAAGAACTTGAGAAAATATTTGAAATGGTTAGCTATTACCATGTTCTCGGATCACAAAACTCTATAGCAAACTCATTAGCCAAGGAAGCAAAGAAATTGGAGCAGAGTCTTTTAAAAGTCAATAACGAGATTAAATATGAGCTCATCCATAAGACAGAAAGGAGTGGCACTATGCACACAAGTTCACTAGGAAAAATTTTGCATCAAACAAAGAGATCAATCACAAAAAATCAGTAGGGATCTACTATTTCCTGTCATCCAACACTCTACACAATTCATAAGACTCCTGGGACCCACGACAGACTTGGACTCCACGTCAAGGCTTGTTTAGACCCACCAACTGGCATGCTCCAACTATGGAACTGCGACATCCTCTCACACAAGCATGTTCATTCCCCTCACATCAAATCTTTTTCCTCAAACTCGTGCCCGCCGTCGTCGCAATGCAGACTATCATTC
Organism: Picea sitchensis; assembly: GCA_010110895.2. NCBI lineage: Eukaryota > Viridiplantae > Streptophyta > Pinopsida > Pinales > Pinaceae > Picea > Picea sitchensis. The sequence goes on from SNQJ01S0001187.1 coordinate 61,150, forward strand.
CTCCATAGCTGCCATGTTCGAATCACTGGTCTCGTACAAGCACTGGTTACAGACTCTAAAGCAACTGCGTCAACAAGAGTCATTTCCCAGCCTTGTTTGATATCATTGCAAACCATGGTGCCGTCCTTCCGTTCGTGGGAATTGAACCCATTGGAGTTAATAAACGATACGAGAGGTGGTGATAGTGAAATACATGGAATGTGAGGAAGACGACAAATTAGTATCAACCTTTGGAGCTCAAGCTGGTTCTTGGAATGCAAAAAGAAAAAATACAGTTTTATAAGGCCTCAAAACATGTGGAGGCGCTATAGAGATACATGTGAGTGCAACAACTGTGCCATCAGCTCATTGCAGAACCAAGTGAGAACACAACAGGGAGAAATTGCGGAATTAAGGACCGTGAATGCCCAACTTCAACAACTTCAAGCTCAGGAAATTCGACGAAATGAGGAGTTGGCAGTAGTCTTGCGGGCTGTTAACATAAATACTGGGCATATCCGGTCCATTCGCCAACAACTGGAACATTCCCCCCCGCATCCACAAAGGCAGCATGCACCAACCACTTCAAAGGAGTCCCAAGCGTTGAATGCAGTCCTTCTACCCTCTCCTGAGAGGCCGCGCTTAGCACAAATCGTAGCTGGAAAGAAGGAGGTGCAATGGGCTCACCCAGATGCAGAAGATGCAGGAAGAGATGAGGTGGACACGTATTTACACTTGCACTAGTAGTTAATGATTAGTAAATCTCTCTTTTTGCTATTTTCCTTTGTAGCCATATACACTTGGCAAGTATGTATCAAATTGTATGAGATTTTTGGATATTTTCAAAGAGGTAGGAGGGAAGAACAATCTTTACTTTTTGATGCTGGGGTAGACCCTCTGGACATTTTGTACTTTTGAATGTTGTGGTCTACACAACATTTTTCTAATAAAAATGTTAACTGTTTCTGTAAAAAAAAAAAGATTTGCACAAGAGAGAGACAGACCAAATGCCCCAAAAGGGTGCAAATTTCAGCCAAATATGTAATTCTCCAGTGAGAGAGTTATGTTAAAATGAAAATGTCTTAGGTCTCCTTTTATAGGAGGCCTTTAAAACTAGTTTGTCCACATATCATTAGGGTAAAACAAATTAGGGATGCCGACCTCCTCTAATTTCCCATTTACAATTCAAATTTGATTTTACACAAGAAAGAAAACCCTAAAGATGACATCATACCCCCTAGGGGTGATGTTTTGGCACATGGAGTAAATTGTTGAGCTTCTTTGAGGGAGACGTTGGGCCTCCAAAGGCCATTCCTTCATGCATTTGGGTCCTCTTTCAAGGTGCTTTGCCATGTCATCATCAAAACCTGCAATCACCATCAAACCCTACTCCTAAAAGTGACGTCATGCCTTAGAAAAGGACGTTTTGACCTTTAAAGGGTCAAACATTGGGCTAAGGGGGGCTAGGTCTCATTGTCCAAGATGTCTTCTCATGCCTCCAAAGGAAACAGTTACCATCTAGCTGCTCCCAAGGTGTGGGTCATGGCATCCACCCTGTGTGCTTCATGCCCCAACGAAGGCCCAAGCCAGGCTTGTTCCTCCACAAACGTCCATCAATCAAGGTCCTGCAAAGAAAAATAAATTCGCCCTCCAGGGGTCTCAAGTCAAACGTATCATGCCAAGTAAAATCACTATTAATACAAGAGCCACCTAAACATTTGCATCAAATCCACCCCTTCAAATTAAACAAGTGCTCAAAGACCCTATGCAATTGGTCAAGTTTAGATATGGAAGGAGTGTCATAATGCCCTATTGGGTGAACAAATCCCTCAAGTAAGGGATGTTCCCAAAGATGATCCTTTCTAGGTCATGTAATGGATATGAGGTGGATGGGGTTAGACTTCTAGGCTTTGGGCTTCATGACATACAAGGGCTCATATTGTCTCATTTATGGGTGCCTTTGTAGAGGGTGTGTTGTCCTTTGTCCGCGATGCATGATTTTTCCAAGCCCCTTTTCGCCATTAATTTATTAGAATGTTTCCAAGTTGAAGCTAAGGTGGGACTTCTACCTAAGCATGAAAATCATTGGCCACCTTAACTCTACCCTGGTTACATTGTGCTACCCCAAGTTGAAGACGATGTGTGGGACTTCTACCTAAGCATGAAAAACAGTGCCCACACACGCTCTACCTTGGTTGGCATTTTTGATTAATTATTTATCTTATGGGTCCTTCAATTTTTTGTGAGAAACATTTCATTGCTCTGGGGATCGTTGGGTGAGCATCTGGAAGGTTATGATTAGCTTTTATTTTTTGCCAACTATAAGCCTCTGGGCCTTCAATGCCTTCTTCCCATGAAATGAGGTATATGCCCTTCTTGGGTTAGTATGGCCTGAAAACCTAAAAGATTGGGACACGGTGAGGAAGAAGTGATGAAAAATGGTAAGTATGAGCGAAAACGATACGATGAGTGCCAGGGATGATTTTAGGGGCTAAATTTCGCTCATGGGCTAATTTTCCATGGTTTTTCCAAAAACGAGATTCGCTATTTTAAAAATGATTCGCCCACATTCTATAGGATAAAATTATTTTACCTTAAAAATCGCCAAAATTTTATAAAAACTATATAAAATCCTTAGAAATTTGAATATTTTTAAAAATATATCGCCAATCATTTATACTTGGCATATGTAGGATTAATAAGATTCGCCAAGGTTTCTGCATTTTAAAATAAATTTTCATCCTTAAAATCATCCCTGACGATGACCCTTAGAGGAGACCCCCGGTTGCAACCCTTTCCCTAAGGGTGACCACTTACTAGGAAATCATGACACTCACCAAGGTGAAACAAGGCCAAACACATAATGTCTAAGCATACGTTCTATAATAAAGAGAAGCTTTAATGCAACATATTTAATTGCCTCAAGTATTGAGGTGACACTTACCACAATACCTGACTTGTACCTCTTGGAGCAAGACCCACTGTCTTCGAGAAGCAAGTTGATGTGGTAAATGCCATCATGATGAATCAAAGAAGTGTGGTGGTGGAGCGGGTCTCCATCTATCTATGTGGACCTGTCAATCAATCGATCTTTCGGTACTCCATGTCTGCAACCTCAACCTGAGGGTCTTGAGACATCATCTCCTTAATCATCCCTAGAAACCGAGGATAACATCTGGCTTCTACTTGGGGACATGTACTTGCGGTAGAGTGCATGAGAACCTCAACATCTCCTAGTTAGACCCGTGCCTACACACACTGAAACAACAAACTGTGAAATCTAGGGTGGCTCACTCACCCTTTGTTCATATAATCAAAATTGAGAACTAATTCTAGAAAATAAAATTTTGCACTTTTTTCATATAATATGATGAAAACAAAATATGTAAATCAATAATGCAAGTAAAGCAAAATGAAAATCAGAAATGAAATGCAACTAAGCTACATGGGTAATCAAGATGCAAATGTAAGAAAATGAGATGACCTACCTACCTACCTGGGCCCTCGGCCTTGAAGAAGTCAGGTTTCTTGAACATAGGATCGAAGAAGAGACCTATCAACTGGTAATGGCATCTTTCTCCCATCCATGGCAGACAAGTAGTTTCTTCCCTTCTCTGCCTTCTTCTTGACAATGTAAGGCCCGAGCCATAAAACATCATTCTTCTGATCATACTTTGGCTTGCCCTTCCTCTTATCCCACATGAGTGCAAGGCTCCCTTCACTGAAGTTGATGTAGGGTATGTTCTCATTGTAAGGGTATGAAGGTGGTTCGGTATTGACCATATCCTTGATGACTCTTTCACGTTCTTTACCTCTTTTATCTTCGTCTTTCTTCAATATTTCGATGGACCTTGGCTCTTTCCTTGGAATTTTGCAAGTTGTTCTATGTATTGTTTTGTCCTCAAAAGTAGTGTAACTATGCAGTGCTCCTGCATAAAAGGTAGGTCCCGTGGATCATACTCAATTGTCTCTAGAGCCTCATCCAAGCCATCCTTGCCACTGTAGTCATGATCATTACGATCCAACACATGTTTCTTGGACACTTCCCAGTTGTAGAGAATCTCAAAAGTTTCATTTCCCATAGGAATATGTGCATGAGTAAGGTCCATGTTGAGAAATCCACCAAGAGTAGCAACCCAACTACTTGATAAGAGCATGCCCTAAGCATCTGGAACATCAATCACCACTATGTTCATGATGAAGCCAATGTGAGGGAAATCTTCCAAGTAGACTTCCACGTCTTCTATGAGACCATAAACCTTGACCTTCTTGGAATCAATGCCACATACATTTCCATATGGGCAAGTTGTTTTCAAGCCAAGTTGTTTCATAAACTTCAAAGACATCACATTTGTCGAGGCCCTAGAATCCAACATACAATTGTTCAAATGGAGACCATTCACACCCAAAGAGATATAAAAGGGAGGGTTTTCATCCCTCTATCGTCCATGGTACATGGTATTCAAGATCACAGGAGGGTCTTCTTCCTCATTTGGTACCTTCAATGCCTTCAACACTTTTTTTTTGACAGAAGGAATTTTGCACATTTCCACCACATGAAATGACATATTCATCTTTCCAATCATGGCTGAGACATCTATGTTCAATTGAATCTCTTCATTTGCCTGTGTTGGTCTTGGAAACAAATCTCGAATTGGAGGTGGGGGGAAGGGGTGGGACGACCTTCTTAGTTGGTTGAGGTGGAGCTATCAACTGGTAATGGCATCTTTCTCCCATCCATGGCAGACAAGTAGTTTCTTCCCTTCTCTGCCTTCTTCTTGACGATGTAAGGGCTGAGCCATAAAACATCATTCTTCTGATCATACTTTGGCTTGCCCTTCCTGTTATCCCACATGAGTGCAGGGCTCCCTTCATTGAAGTGGATGTAGGGTATGTTCTCATTGTAAGGGTATGAAGGTGGTTCGGTATTGACCATATCCTTGATGACTTTTTCACGTTCTTTACCTCTTTTATCATCGTCTTTCTTCAATATTTCGATGGACCTTGGCTCTTTCCTTGGAATTTTGCAAGTTGTTCTATGTATTGTTTTGTCCTTGGAAGTAGTGTAACTATGCAGTCCTCTTGCATAAAAGGTAGGTCCCGTGGATCATACTCAATTGTCTCTAGAGCCTCATCAAAGCCATTCTCGCCACTGTAGTCATGATCATTATGATCCAACACATGTTTCTTGGACACTTCCCGGTTGTAGAGAATCTCAAAAGTACCATTTCCCATAGGAATATGTGCATGAGTAAGGTCCATGTTGAGAAATCCACCAAGAGTAGCAACCCGACTTCTTGATAAGAGCATGCCCTAAGCGTCTAGAACATCGATCACCACTATGTTCATGATGAAGCCAATGTGAGGGAAATCTTCCAAGTAGACTTCCACGTCTTCTATGAGACCATAAACCTTGACCTTCTTGGAATCAATGCCACATACATTTCCACATGGGCAAGTTGTTTTCAAGCCAAGTTGTTTCATAAACTTCAAAGACATCACATTTGTCAAGGCCCTAGAATCCAACATACAATTGTTCAAATGGAGACCATTCACATCCAAAGAGATATAAAAGGGAGGGTTTGCATCCCTCTATCGTCCATGGTACATGGTGTTCAAGATCACAGGAGGGTCTTCTTCCTCATTTGGTACCTTCAATGCCTTCAACACTTCTTTTTTGACAGAAGGAATTTTGCACATTTCCACCACATGAACTGACATATTCATCTTTCCAATCATGGCTGAGACATCTATGTTCAATTGAATCTCTTCATCTGCCCGTGTTGGTCTTGGAAGCAAATCTCGAATTGGAGGTGGGGGGGAGGGGTGGGATGACCTTCTCAGCTGGTTGAGGTGGAGCTTCTTTTCTTGGCTGAGATGAAGCTTGCTTTTCTGGTGGTGGATGAACCGAAGTCTGTTGCAGAGGGACAATATTTTTATTCCTTCTGGCATATGTCAAGATCTCCCTCTTCTTCAATTATTTCCTTTGATCTTCGGTCAGTTGGTTAAGCACTCTGAGTCGACCTTCTCTATCTCCCCTCTTCCTAACTTCATCAAGTTGTCCCTGCGCAATGTCTACATACTCATCATCATCTTGGAAAGCGCAAATTGTGTCTATGAAGTTCATATTGTCAAGGGAGTCCTCTTCTCGTCTGGGACATTCATCTTCTGGATGTAGTTCTTGACAAGGAGAACACCATGGTGATTATTCCAAATTGACCATCCCAACAGGGTTCAAAGTGTCGAGAGCCTTTGCCTCTTGTTCAGGCTTTGCCTTCCAACCTGTAGCATCCCTTTGTTGTCTCACAAATGGAGGTCTTGGAGTAGATTGATTCCTTTCCAGACTTGTCAATTGGTTCATGACTTGATTATGAGTTTGGACGAACTGAGCATTCATTTGATCAAGCCTCTAAGCTAGGAGAGTTATTGGATCTGGTACACTGTTTGTTACAGTCTTTGTCTTTGCTTCTGTCTTGGTACGAGGACACTGATATGGCTCAATCTTGGAGTAAAGAATATTCTCTTCGTTCTCTGCACCGTACTCATTGGCTTTTGCCAAAGTGTTGGGTTTCTTCTCCCTTAAGATGAAACCAAATTCCCTTCAAAGGCATTCACATAGAGAAGATTGACAACTGATTCAGATGGTCATAAATCTTTCGGGATTTGACTATGTAGCTTATCAAATATGGTGTCAAATTCACTCACTGTCTTGTTCTCCTTCTTCTTAATTTGGTTGAATCGAGTCATTAGCATTTTGCTATCCTTCTTTGTTTCCCATTTGGTTTTGAACAACTTAACGAAATCTTCATATGATGCTAGGTGATTGTCAGACAAGCTTTTGAACCACCTTTGGATATCTTCAGTAAGAGATGTGGCTAGTAGCTTCATTGCCACATCTTCATGTCCCACATCTTCATGTCCCACTCTTTCATTTTCCATGTCTCGATGAATTGCATAAAGGTGTTCTTCGGCTGTGACCATCTTGTTCCCTGAAAACTTTGGTAACCATTCGTTTGTTTCCTTAGGCATAACATTGGGATATCCAACAATGGAAGCCAAGTTTAAGTGCTTATAAAGGTTTTTTTTCCCAAGGATGAGCCATTGGTGTAAAGGGGAGATTACTGTGGAAAATGGTTTTGACAATGGGGGACTTAAATGGAGGTTTTCTTTGGTAAACCTTGGAAGGTTTGAATTTTCTAGTGGGAAGGGTTTTTTGGGAAGACGGATTTTGGAGTGGTGGAGTCGTGAGATGAGATTTAGCTCATCAAAGGAAAGAAAGGGAAAGAGAACTTCCCTCCAATGGAGTCGCCATACAAGCTAGGGGTAAAGGCTTTGGGATCAAAGCTTGCCAAAGTGTCGTTAGGGCACGAAAGATGATTCAAAATCCTCCTCAACAACAAGGCCGAAATGTTATTGCACAAATTGTAGGTTAGACAAAGCCCGACCCAATCCACAAAAGTGAGACAACTATGGGAGTAACTACCCACTGTCACCTTAGATAGATACTCCCCTCGCTTTAGTGATGATAAGTCACCAAAAGGGGGGAATCCCGGTGACCCTAGGGGAATTGAGATGGAAAATGGTAGAATGACCAATGAAAACCCCTATAGGTCAAGTTTGGAAGTGGAAAGAGGCTTGGAAACAAGTCTTGTTGATAAAGAGAGGTTGCCAAAGTGTTGTGTACCTGCGAGATAATGTTAAACCTGCTCGAGACAAGACAACTGATCGAAATACAAGCCAGATATTTAATGTTACAAACAAGTGAAGCTTGCTGTCCTAATATTGCAGCAATATATATATATATATATATATATATATCAGCAATGGAAAGAGTCGTTAACTGCATAATTAACCATCAAAAGCATCAAATATTTAGTCGATGATCAAGTACTAAACATGTAGATAAGTTTCCAATACTTAAGCATAAGATTTGATGGTAAAATATGGCTGCTAAATGAAGTTATAAAAAGATTGTTAGGGAAGACTTATGGCTGTAACAAATGATTGCTACATCAACAATATCTATCCACCAAAATCAACAAACAATCCACCCAAAAGATAGTTAATGACAAGTAGAATTAATATGGTAGCTTGTAAGCAAATTTCAATGGTAGATTAGTGAGCAAAGAAAGAGTTTAAGATTGTTTTTCTGCAGCCCTAATGACTGTAGCATTAAATTAATTGCAGCAAGGGAATCGCAAGGTCAAGCTAGATGCCCTAGTGGCTCAAGCAAGCTTGTGGCGCTAAGAAAATATTCCAATTTGAACAAATGCAATATCTCCAAAAATCACATATTTCAATGCAATGATTTCATTTCTCCAATGCAAGTAGATGAGTGCCTATTCTTTTGGGTTATGGAGTCTTGGATGTAGGAAGACTTACTACTTCTCTAGGGGTGTAAGCCCTTATACTCCCTAGAGCAAACAAATCCAACAAGGTAAATCTAGGAGGGTGTGAGCCCTTTTACTCCTTCTAGAAACCTTAAAAAAATGACTTATCCAACAACAATTATGATAGACTTGGTGGAGGGCGTATGCCCTTATACTCGTTCAAGGGTTAGAACAAGAATAACTATGAAACAAGAAGAAATTACGAATAATATTCAGAAAATTCCTTACCAATTCCAATAGAAAGCAAACAAAAACCCTTGTCTACCAAGAAATATCCATCAACATGCAAGAAACAAGTCTCCAAGAAGGTAGCACACCACTTTAGCTCCACAATAGATAAGTATAAGCATCCATAAGATTTGCACAAGAGAGAGATAGACCAAATGCCCCAAAATGGTGCAAATTTCAGCCAAACATGTAATTCTCCAATGAGAGAGTTATGTGAAAATGAAAATGTCTTAGGTCTCCTTTTATAGGAGGCCTTTAAAACTAGTTTGTCCACATATCATTAGAGTAAAACACAATTAGGGAGGCCGACCTCCTCTAATTTTCCCTTTACAATTCAAATTTGATTTTACACAAGAAAGAAAACCCTATAGATGACGTCATACCCCCTAGGGGTGACGTTTTGGCACATGGAGTAAATTGTTGAGATTCTTTGAGGGAGACATTGGGCCTCCAAAGGCCATTCCTTCATGCGTTGGGGTCCTCCTTGAAGGTGTTTTGCCATGTCATCATCAAAACCTCTAATCACCACCAAACCCTAGCCCCTAAAGGTGACGTCATGCCCTAGAAAAGGACGTTTTGACCTTTCAAGGTCAAACGTTGGGCTAAGGGGGGGTAGGTCTCATTGTACAAGATGTTTTCTCATGCCTCCAAAGGCAACATTCACCATCTAGCTGCTCCCAAGGTTTGGGTCATGGCATCCACCCTGTGGGCTTCATGTCCCAATGAAGGCCCAAGCCAGGCTTGTTCCTCCACAAACGTCCATTAATCAAGGTCCTGCAAAGACAAGTGAGTTCACCCTCCAGGGGTCTCAAATCAAACGTATCATGCCAAGTAAAATCACTATTAATACAAGAGCCACCTAAACACGTGCATCAAATCCACCCCTTTAAATTAAACAAGTGCTTAAAGACCCTATGCAATTGGTCAAGTTTAGATATGGGAGGGGTGTCATAATGCCCTATTGGGTGAGCCAGTCTCTCAAGTAGGAGATGTTCCCAAAGATAGTCCTTTCTAGGTCATGTAATGGATGTGAGGTGGATAGGGTTAGACTTCTAGGCTTTGGGCTTCATGACATACAAGGGCTCATATTGTCTCATTTATGGATGCCTTTGTAGAGGGTGTGCTGCCCTTCGTCCGACATGCATGATTTTTCCAAGCCCCTTTTCGCCATTAATTTATTAGAATGTTTACAAGTTGAAGCTAAGGTGAGACTTCTACCTAAGCATGAAAAACATTGGCCAACTTAACTCTACCATGGTCACATTGTGCTTCCCCAAGTTGAAGACGATGTGTGGGACTCCTACCTAAGCATGAAAAACAATGTCCACACACGCTCTACCTTGGTTGGAATTTTTGATAAATTATTTATCTTATGGGTCCCTCAAGTTTTTGTGAGAAACATTTCATTGTTCTCAGGATCCCTGGGCGAGTATCTGGAAGGTTTATGATTGAATTTTATCTTTTTTCAGCTACAAGCCTTTGGGCCTTCACCCTCTTCTTCCCATGAAATGAGGTACAAGCCCTTCTTGGGTCAATATGGCCTGAAAACCTAAAAGATTGCAACATGGAGAGGAAGAAGTGATGAAAAATTGTAAGCATGAGCGGGAATGGTATGATGAACCTTCGAGGAGACCCTCGATTGCAACCCTTTACCTAAGGGTGGCCACTTATTAGGAAATCATGACACTCACCAAGTTGAAACAACGCCAAAAACATATTGTCCAAGCAAAGGTTCTAAAATCAAGAGAAACTTTAATGCAACATATTTAAATGCCTCAAGTATTAAGGTGACACTTACCATAATACCTGACTTGTCCTCATGGAACAAGACCCACTGTCTTCCAGAAGCAAGTTGATGTGGTGAATGCCATCATGATGAATCAGAGAAGTGTGGTGGTGGAGCAAGTCTTCATCTGTGTATGTGGACACTATCAGTCAATCCATCTCTTGGTACTCCATGTGTGCAACTTGAGGGCCTCAAGATATCATCTCTTTAGTCATCGCTAGAAATGGGGGATAACATGCTTAATTTATTATGAATTGTTAAAATGACATAAACTCTATACTACTCCCTTTAAAAACTGGGAAGTCAAAGAACACTCACAGGTCTGGCATTAAAAAAGTTACTTTTTTGAACACTTGTAGTAGCTTAAGCATTTGATTGTATCTGGACGTGATGAATGCAAAAACATGGTTCTTTTTTAAGTTTTTTTTTTTACAATGACAAATCATCATAAATTCATTCATTCATGCTATAGGTATCTCTGCCTTTTAACTTTCGTAGAGGTCCCAATGGTGGGAGACTTAGTGGAAGATAACGTATGGATGCTATCAACAAAAGAAGTCTACAATTAATGATTCTTGAATATACAATCACATATATATAATAATAATAATAATAATCTGATTTTAAGATCACGACCAAGCTAGACACCAAATTGGTGTATGAGACCCCCTTGTTTGTGGGACAAGGGACCCCCTTCGAGCAATGATTTGATTGCTAAAGTCTACAGAGGTGTACATACCCTACCCCTTCTGGATTTGAACCCGTGACTAGGAGGAAACACATTTTCTTAACCATTAGGCATGTTATCCCCATTTTGTGGATAACTAAGGAGATGATGTCTCGAGGCCCTCAAGTAGCAGATATGGAGTGCCGAGAGGCCACATGACCAACACTACCCTTTTACACAGATGGAAAACCCTCTCACCACCACAGATGGTCACAGGTTTCAGATGACATCCACCACACCCGCTGGCTTCCGGAAGGCAGTGGGCCTTGCTCCATGAGGTACAAGTCAATATTATGGTGAGCATCATTTCAATATTTAAGCCATTTGATTATATTGTATCTTATATTGCTTCAGATTTCATGATAGGTGCTTGGAGATTATGCCTTTTTCCCTGGTTCACCTTGGTGGTTAACATTATGCCATTGGGAACTCCCTTAATGAGCCATCATATCGTTCCCGACCATATTTACTACTTTCCATCATTGTTCCCCTCCATTTCCTTATCTCTTGGGATTTTAGGGTGTATTGACCCAAGAAGGGGTTGTCCTTCATTCTATGGGAAGAAGGGGCTAAAGGCCCAGAGGGGTTGATGTTGGGTAAAAGATAAAAGCCTTTTATAAACCTTCCAGATGCTTTGCCCAGGGATCACCCAAGAAAGCAATGAAATATTTATCTTTGAATATATGGGACCTGCAATATAATAAAGAATTATTAAAAGGTTAGTTGAAGGATAAGAGGTCTCATCACGAGCCGATCTATCACATCCATGAATATCTAGTGGTATGACATTACCATCATTTGGTCACCAAACTAGGGTAATGGCTCTCAGTTGCATGGCTGAGAGAAAGGGGATCTCATCACGAGCCAACCTTCTCATTTCCATAAGGTGTTTGTGGGTGACATTGCCATCATCTGGTCACCACGCCAGGGAAACGACCTTCAATCTCTCCTTATGCTATATTGAAAGAAAATACAAAAAAATAAATATAAAATGCAATTTATGGGCTTGGAAAAAGTGTGTTGCGGACGAAGGTACCACACACCCTCTACAAAGACACCCATGAATGAGACACTACGACCCCTTGTATGTCATGAGCTCTATGCCTATTGAGTCTTGACCCCTACCACTTCATCCACTTTACATGGTTTAGAGAAGGATACCTTGGAATCTCTCCTTGACCTAGGGAAAGACCTACCCAATATGACACCTCGTCAACCCTCCCATATTTAAGCTTGACAAGTCACATAGTGTCTTTGAGCTGTTAATTGTTTGATATAGTGATCTTTGATGCACATGATTGGATGGCTTATTTATTGATTGGATTCACTTATTATGATGTTATGACTTGAGATCCGTGGAGGTTGTGTTCATTTGTCTTTGTAAGACCTAGTTGGTGGACACTTTTGGGAGAACAAGCCTAGCGTGGGCTTCCATGGGGCTACAATTCCACAGGTTGGATGCCAGGGGCCCGCATGCTAGATGAGAGAGATTAGACTTGGACGACCTTGATGATGATTTTGACAACCTAAGCCACCCATTACTTGCCAAACAATTTTCCCAGGAGGGGAAAAACGTTCTACTTTTGAGCTTGACGTCATACTTCTGGGGGCTAGGGCATGGTGGTGAGGTGCCACTCTTTTGACACATGGACGTTTGAGGAGGAGAAGGGTCTTCACCATGATGAGAGTGCTTAGATGTTTGACATGTGGCCTTTGGAGGCCTATCCACGCTTCGCCAACACCAACGACTTCCTCAAAGTGGCAAAACGTCCTCTAAAGGGGCGCGTCCTCCTAAATTAGGATTTTATTTGTGCAAAAAGTGAAATTTTAAGCGAACTTTTTAATATTACTTTGTTAAGGGGGCACGATTAGGGTTGTTGACCCTTAATCTTGTGTTTTACTCCTTAATTTATGGACAAGCTATGTTAGCTACATTTTGTATAAATAAAGATCATAAGATCTCATTTTAAACATAGCTCTCCCTTGTGGAGAAGGATACTTATCTAAAATTTTCGGCCCTCTTGACTCTTTCTATCTCTTGTGCAATTGTTATGGTTTATCTTTGCTATTGATGGTGAAAAGTGATGTGCTATGCTTGGAGTCTCTTTCTTATGCATGTGGATGGACTTAACTTGGAAGATTAGGGTTTGATCTAGCTTTGTTGTGGAATTGGTAAGGGAAAATCTGCATTTATTGTCTTTTGTCTTGGTTTTTTCCATAATTATTGTTGGTTAGAACCCTCGGAGGAGTATAAGGCCATACACCCTCCCCAAGGTTTGTTCTCTTGCTTAAGAAAGGTCATTATTCACAAGTTGTCTCGGAGAACTACAAGAGCGTACACCCTCCAAGGTAATCTTGGTTTGTTTTGCAAACCCTAGGAAGTAAAAGGGCTTACACCCCTAGGGTTTTGTGGATCAAACATTTCAATCCAAGTTTTGCTTTTCAAGGTCAAATATATTTTTCAAGGTTGTGCTAAGAGAAGTACAAGGGCATACACCCTCTTGGAATTTCCTTGTTCGACTTAGCTACACTTGGGAACTATAACGGCGTACACCCCCAAGTGCTTAGCCAAGCCATATTTTTTCATTGACCCCATAAACCCAATAGTAAGGCACTAATCATATTTTAATTTGCATTAGAGATGCAAAACATTTGCCTCGATAAACGTGAAATTTCAACCTTTACGAGCTTTCTATTTTGGATAATGATCTTGATGCCTTGGGGGTTTTTCTTCCCACAGGGCATGCCTTTTCTTCCATAATTTCTCATCGCTGTACTAACTTGTTTTCTACAGCCGTTAGGCTGCAAAAAATCACTAACCCTAGGTGCTAATATCTCACTAACTAGCCCCTAACTTTCCTCCATTTTTAGCCACTAATTCCACTAACTAGGGTGTAATATTTAAGCTAGTTTTGGGGATTTTTCTATTGTTGATTTAGTTGCTACATGTCATTTAATGCTACAACCATAAGGCTGATAATTTATTGCAGAAAATCATTTTTAACAACTTGCTTTATTCAATCTTAAAGTGCCATGCTCAAGTCATAATTGATTTCTAAATTCATTGATGATATTGCCAATTGATCTTGTGCTTTATATGTTGGTTTGAATACTTCATTTGCTGATATAAACTATCATCCGTTGTTGCAAATTAGGGACACCAAGCATAACTTGTCGATCCACACTAACACATAGCATTGCAAGGTGTCATTTCTTATGTTTCGGGCAAGTACAAGTGCACCGATAACTATCTCTTCACTTGGTATCCATTTACCTCTCTTCACTTACGTTTCCCAACCAATCCATTCTTCCATCACTTGAATTTTTGGGGGACTTCTCCTTACAATTCCCTTCATCCTTATCTTCCCCTCTAGGGTCTCCGAGATCGCCTCCTAGGAGTGACCTTAGTCACCCCCCAAGTGCGGGACCTACATTGAGGTGACATTGGGTGCGAGATTTCCAAGTTGTAGCACTTTCTTTTGTGGTTGGGTCGGGCTTTTCCCAACCTACAACTTGTGCTATAACATTTTGGCGCCATTGCCAGGGAGGATTTTGAATCCTCTTCGTGCCCTAAACGACACTTTTGACAAGTCTCTTTCCCAAAGCCTTCATCCTGAGCTTGCCTGGTGACTCCACTTCAAGAACCTACCCTTTTTCTTTGACAAACCTTCTTTAAAGTTTGTCCGACGACTCCACCTTTCTCGAACCCACCTTTCTCTTACTCACCTTTCCCCTGCTTTCCCCTTTCATCCTTTGATAAACCTTGCTCTCCCCTGGAAACTCCTTTGAGGTGTTCTTCTAGTCAATGGGACTATGGCACCTTGGAATCAACCAAGACCCTGCCATCCCTCATGGAAGGAAATTTCATAGATGGAAAGGGAAAAAACTGCTAATAAATCCGCTGAAGAGTTGATGAACCAAGTAAAAGAGTTATTGCATGAATATTCCGAAGACCAAGCCCTCACAGATGAAGAGGTGCTTGAAGTACATGCTTATGAAGAAAGGTTCCAAGAAGACCCTGATGAAGCTTATAACTTTGAAGATCAAGAGGAGAACACTATGAGTTATGACCCTTTCAAGGATCTCGATGACAACCTGTTCCATGATCCGGGAAGTGAAGAGGCCTTAGATGCAGTCAATTGACATATTGGCACTTTCATGCAGATTGGAAAACGTGGATGGGACACGAGCCTTTTCACCTTTGACAAAGATCCCACTTATGACGTTGAGGGAAACACTCAAACAAATGATTGGTCTCCATACATATATGACTCAGATGTTTGGGATAGTGATGGTGACATGATCATAGATTTTTCCATCCTTTCGAGGACGACTTGACGCTATGTTTTCAGGATGATTTTCAACCACCATACTCAGATTTTGATAGACACCAGGTCGTGGCCTGCCCAAAACAATCCAAGGTCCATACTACCAAAAGGAAGTACTTTCATGTTGAGACTTTGGGCAGGGATTTGCAGACAAAGAAAAGACGTTTCCTGAGTCCAACATAGGAGTTTTCCTCTAAGGCTGTGCCTTACCTCGTTTCCTCTTGTTTTGGAAATCATAGGGTTATCTTTGGATCTCTTGTCCTTCCTCAGCCTTCAGGGAGCAATGATATTCTAAGTGAGGATGAAGATAAGCCATCATCTAGTCCACTCCAAAGATGGATAGATCGGACTTGTGGCTATGCTTGCAAGCGAGAGTTCCAGGATGATCGAGATCGTGGTTTCTCTTTTCAACAGGATTTCCTCCCTCCCACCCATCTCCATGAGTTTTATTTCATGATTGATTATTTCTTTTTATGCTCATGATTACTATGTGCTAGACTTATCTTTGTTGTTTCACATGATTAAGCACAAGGGGAATTGTCTCCGTTCGATGATCAAGTGGTTGCACTTGTTGTACGATTTCACCTGACACCTTCGCGGCTTAATTTTCAGGGTCCCAAGACCCCAGGTAAGTAGGTAAGTCATCTTGCTTCCCTGCATTTTCATTTTGATTGCTCATATTAGTTTATATGCATTCCATTTCCATTTTTCTCTACTTGCATATGATTTTATGCTTAGTTTAGAACTTTTGAAAAAATGTCAAAATTTTCTTTTTTCTAGCTTAGTTGGTTTTGATTATGATCATATGAGAACAAGGAGGAGTAGGCCATCTTGCACTTGACAGTTTGATGTTTCCTTGCAGGAACATGTCTACCAGGAGATGCTGTGGTTCTCATGCACTCTACGACGAGCACATGTCCTCAAGTAGGAGCCAAATGTTATCCCCATTTTGTGGATAACTAAGGAGATGATGTCTCAAGGCCCTTAGGTTGCATATATGGAGTGCCGAGAGACCACATGACCAACAATACCCTTTTGCACAGATGGAAAACCCACTCACCACAACAGATGGTCACAGGTTTGAGATGGCATCCACCACACCAACTAGATTCTGGAAGGCAGTGGGCCTTGCTCCAGGAGGTACAAGTCAATATTATGGTGAGCATCATTTCAATATTTAAGCCATTTGATTATGTTGTATCTTAGATTTCTCTAGATTTCATGATATGTGCTTGGACATTATATCTTTTTCCCTGCTTCACCTCGGTGGTTGACATTGTGTCCTAGTAAGTGGTTTTCTTTGGGGATGGGTTTTCCACTGGGAACTCCCTTAATGAGACATCGTACCTTTCCTGACCATACTTACCACTTTCTATCATTGTTCCCCTCCATTTCTTTATCTCTTGGGATTTTAGGGTGTATTAACCCAAGAAGGGGTTGTCCTTCATTCTATGGGAAGAAGAGGCTAATGGCCCATAGGGGTTGATGTTGGGTAAACGATAAAAGCCTTGTATAAACCTTCCAGATGCTTTGCCTGGGGATCACCCATGAAAGCAATGAAACACTTATCTTTGAATAAAGGGGACCCACAATATGATAAATAATGCTTAAAGGTTTATTTGAAGGATAGGAGGTGTCATCACGAGCCGACCTATCACGTCCATGAATATCTAGTGGTTTGACATTACCATCACCTGGTCACCAAACTAGGGTAATGGCTTTAAGTTGCATGGCTGAGAGAAAGGGGGTCTCATTACGATCCAACCTTCTCATTTCCATTAGTGTTTGTGGGTGACATTGCCATCACCTGGTCACCATGCCAGGACAATGACCTTCAATCTCTCCTTATGCTATATTGAAAGAAAATACAAAGAAAGAAAGATAAAAGACAATTTATGGGCTTGAAAAAAGTGCATTGCAGACGAAGGTACCACACACCCTCTACAAAGACACCCATGAATGAGACACTGCGACCCCTTGTATGTCATGAGCCCTATGCCCATTGAGTCTTGACCCCTACCACTTAAGTGCAACTACTTTTGACCAACTCACATAGGACAAATTTAGACTTATGAATAATTTTGCAAATGACTTGGAAAGGGTAAATGTGAATTATGACTCATTTACCTCTCCCCTTTTATCCTAGTTCAATTCTATGGTCATTTGAAGTCTTTCCCTATCCCAAAGGCTTTCTAATATCACACCAAGGTATTGTCTTTTTCATTAGAATATGATCCCTAACCTTAAATAGTTCCCATCCAATCCATAACCTTTGATTAGTCCACTTAAAAAAGATGCAACTTCATGTAGGAGTTATTATGTCATTGTGATGTGTTAGCACCGTAATTTTTACAGTTAGAGTTAGTCCTAGATGAGTCGTAGTTCGTGTGTCAAAGCGTGTGAAGTCAGGAAACGGATAACGAATGGGTCGAAATCAGCAAGTAGCGAGTGTGGCCCTTGGAGTTGGGAAAATGCATAATGATTAGTTATGTGTGACTTGTAAATGTCACTTTCTTGAAAGATAGAGTCCTGTCAGAAAAGGGGAATTTACGTGCCAGAGATCGAGGCAACTTGTTGGGATAAAGGTCACGTCGATGGATATAATGAACATCATCACCTAATTATGAAGTTAGAAAGGTAAAAAATCACGGTGCTCATATCATGTATACTCTGCCTCTCTTATCATTTGTACTTTGCACACTTCAAAGTGTACCCGTCGCACGAGTTTGCTGTGCAAATCTTCAACCTGCTTCCAAACTTCTCGTCACCATGGATTTATCGTCCTTTGCCATGATTCTTTTCCTTACTCATTCAGGTATAAATACTGGTCACCCTGCATGTCTCTCCTTTACTTTCCGGATTTGTGCGTTGTCTGTGGTTTTTTCTGCAAGTCCTGGAGCCCTTTGCTATGGAAAAGATGATTTCCATCGTTCATATTGTGAGTCTGTTCATTCAAGTTGCTGCGTCTCCTTCATCGTTTTCAGTCATTGTTTAAAGCCTGTTGGAGTTTGCTGCGAGCTAGTGTGTTGGACGATAGTTCTTCTCGCGACCAACCTTTATTCTTTGGAGTTTCTTCATGTCGGGCTAAATTTCTTTTTGCGCCTAAATTCTCTGTCTCGTGACAAGTTTCCCAATACCTTGCCACCACACCAGCATTTCCTATCGCAAGGAGCCTTCCGTTGCTATTTTCCATCGCGTCGATCTCCTACTGCGCTGAAATTTTCCATCACGCCTTTAGCTGCGCAGTGGACTCGTGTGGCTAATTTTGCTTGTCGCGCAATGTTTCTGTCACTACCTTTCTAACAGGTCTCTGTGAAGTACATGATTCTCATTTTCCGTGCAGAGAGGGCGTTACCGTTCATTACCACACGTGCGAAACAAATACATATTGGCATCATGACAACATCCCAAAGCATAAGAAATAAGGTGCGAAGTGGCAGGGCCATGAGGTCTGAGCCTCAAAACCTGACATTAATCAATGAAAATCTGGAGATTAGTGCATATTTTGAACATGTCGGGTGTATGCGTTTTTGTGAAAATATTAAAGGGTACAATGTGAAGTTGGCTGAATAGTTTTCCCTCAAGTTTAATGGGTTCCGTGCGACCATTGCGAGAATCACCTTCCGAGTGATGGAGGAAACTCTGTCAGTTGCGATGGAGATCCCTCCGCATGGTGAAAAGTGGTTTAAAGGCATGCCTTTAGAAGTTTTGTGCTATGAAGACTTTATCAACCCCATTTGCCTAAATGGGAAAATCAGAGCAGGCGTTCCAAGTCGGTATCGTCGGTAGCCTTTCCAAAAGCTCATAAAGGTAATTAGAAGGTGATCAACATAGGTGATGGCTCTATTCCATTGCCAATAGATGAAGTTGATAATCTAGAATTGTTTTCATTTGATAAACATAGGAAGTAAGTGATAAGGCATAAACATTAAAGAAGGAGAATCAACTTGGATTCTGAAGTGATACTCACCACTGAGAGTGTGGTGATGGACATAAGAAAGCTAAGTTTGTCTTCCGTTGCTTCCACTGGTTAAGCGATTGTCCAAGCCAATGTTTATAAAGATATGGATGTATAGATGATCTAAAAATGAAAAGGTTTGAATCTCTTTAAAATTGCAAGTGAAATGGTATGTGCTTGGGTAATAGGACCAAGTTACAAACACATAAATATTAATGAGTTTTTTTTATTCAATCATGAGCAGCATAAACAGTCATAAACAACCATCAAAATACACACATTAACACAACAAAATGATAAAGGAGTTCACCTCTCTCTTGGGCTACATCTCGTGGTCCAACTTCCAATGGATCATTTTCATTAATGCTCAAAGTGTCAAAATCAATGCTTTACAAAGCTCAGAATGAGAAATGGATAGCTTCAATGGCTCCAGAACGT
>SNQJ01S0001187.1:80993-98690 GCA_010110895.2 Picea sitchensis
ATTAATCCATAATGGGGATTAATCCAATAACAATAATAATAATAATGACATGAATAATCCACAATGGGGATTTAATCCAATGAATAAAATATCAATAATAATAAGAATGCTCTTCACAGTTACATTATTTCAACACATAACTCTCATGCATGGTAGAATTATGATTAAGAATAACTGAAGCACTAACAATAGGCCTAGATAAATGCCTTTCTTATACCTTATAACCAAGTGGATTTTTTTTAGAAAACCCATCCATCTGAAGTGCCTTGCTTGCTGTAGATTTGTTTGTGATTGTAAGTATTGCAATGGTTGATGATCTGTGTGAATGATAGTTTCTTTTCCCAACAAATAATGTTTCATTTTTTTCACACTTTGCACCAATGCAACAACTCCTTATCATAAGTAGGATAGTTAATCACAACACCATCAAAAGTTTCAGAATGAAAACAAATGGGCTTACCATGTTGCAACAAGACTGCTCCCATTGCATAATTGCTTGCATCTGTTTGGATCTCAAATAGTTGTCTCAAATTTGGAAGTGCAAGAACTGGGGCTGAACTGATTTTCTCCTTCAAAGTATCAAAAGTTTTTTTTTCTTGCCTCCCCATTGAAAAACTTGCTTGATGCTTGTCACTGCATGTAATGGAGTTGCAATTGAAGATAAGTTAGCAATAAACTTTCTCCAATATTGGGCTGCTCCCAAAAAGCTTCTTACCTATGTCACATTATTGGGCTTGGGCCAATCCAAAATGACTTTGACCTTGGAAGGATCAATTTTCAGTTCTACTCCTCCAACAATATGTCCCAAGTAAACAAGCGAGGTCTTTCCAAACTCACATTTAGACATCTTCAAAAACAAATTTTATTTCTTTAAGACATCCAAAAATTGCTTTACATGCATAACATGCTCTTCACGAGATTTGCTAAATATCAAAATGTCATTCAAGTGGACAATCACACAATCATTAAGAACAAGGCCTTAAAACATCATTCATAACTCTCATGAATGTAGCAGGAGCATTGCAAAGTCCAAATGGCATTACCATATGTTATCACTCTGTAATTTCTTAAAGCTGTGAAAGAAATGACAGAGGTAACCGCAAAACCACTTTAGAAGCCGGGATCTAGCCTACCAGCTTCAGAGAGGGATCTCTCTGTAAGATTTAGATTTGTTTATATTAGAATATTAGGCTAGTTATGATAGTTCAAGGTTTGTTTGTTTGATTTGAATTGTTTGGTTGGAACAATGAAGATGGGCCATTGGGAAAATGGAGTCACAGTTTTGAATTGATCGAATACAAGGTTTATCAGGCTAATATTGCAGGGCAGGGTAGACAAATTCACTGGATCCTCAAACATTTAAGGTATGGAGGAGATGAAAAGGTCTAGAAATCTAATAAAAAACAAAGCAATTAAGAATTCTGATTTTAATCTTCAGTGGAAAACACAAAAATTATTCTTAAGCCAGAGACATAGTGTACATTTAAACAAATTCTGTCCTTTATCTTCTTAGAATAATTCATAATTTACTAAACAATAGTGATAACAAAAGAAAACAAATTAACAGGGGAAAATGCACTTCACCAATAAAGTTGACACAAGCATCCTGTAATAATTGCACTATATTACTGGTAAATCTGATCAATGGTGTCTCTGTGGGCTGCTTTACAATACTAGTCCTATCATTCAAAACAAGTCCCAACCACTTATAAGTCTTATTACAACATATGTATAGACTTTCTGCTAAACTAATATCAAATTCCAAAAATAACTGATTTACAAAATATTCTCCAACATTTTCTGGAAAAATATGAATAAAATTTATTGCAAACATGTAGATATTTTCAAAATATACTATTTTTGATCTTCTGTTCAAACTTTTAAGTGAATTGTTGCCGATCGTGGCTATTTATGGAAAAGTCTGCATAGTAAACTTAAAGATAAAATAATATCTCTAATTTATCTGCTGGAAATATTGAACTGCTTGCAAGTATTGTGCATTGAAATCTGGAATTGGCTCATTGACTGCTAATATTCTGCTGCGCTCATTGACTGCTAATATTCTGCTGCTATGTGTCTTCATGCCCCTGAAATCTAGAACGAGGTTGAAACTATCTCCACAAAATCTTCTTACTGTCCTCTCACACTGATTTCTTTCCCATTTGTCCCTTTGAGCTCTATTTTTGTCATTTTTTGCCTTTCGTCATCCTTTGAATAACTTCACCAGGAAATTAGCTTGCAGTTGAAGATAAGTGAGGGTGATGGTAGTCTTAAAGCAAGCTTTGATAAGATTTTCTCAGTCTTCACGGGTTCTGAGTCAACAAATAGTGTAACGGGGGGGGGGAATAGGTGGGTTTTTATATGTGCAGGGAGATCTGCTAGGGTGTGGGACCGTTAAGGGACTACTAACGATCATGGGGGAAGGGTTACAGGGATAACGAATAGAAGGTGTGGGGACAAGTGTTGTGTAGGGAGAGGAGTAGAGGCGGGAAGGTGAGCAGTATCAGGAGTGAGTTAGGCGGATTTCAAAGGGAGGGAGTGGGCGGTGTGTGGTAATCGGAGGGGGGGTGCGAAATGATGAGGGAATGCCACGTTAGGTGGGGCCAGAGCGAGGGAAAACAAATTTTCGGACCCCCCCTCTGTCGATAAAGGTAGGTAGGTTGGGGGGGAGGGGGAACAAATGAGGGTCGTCGATCGGGAGGAGGGATGATGCTGCTGGGGAAAATATGCACATATTTTATGCGCTACAAGACAAGACTTTTCAACTTTGGTTAAAAACATATGCATCGTGAAACATAAGCAAAATGATTTTCTTTCTAACCTTTTGATCTAGATGTCGATCTGAAGCACTAGATATACCATTGGAAAGCTGCTCCTAAACACTATGCCATGAAAACACCTGCAACCTGATCTGAACCAAATTTTATATACATAAAATCTCCAGAAGATCCATACATTGTTTTGGCCATCAGACTTAAAAAACTAAATGGCTGCTTGGATCAAAAAACTTTTAGGTTATGACACCTAGTGATTCATAGGCTAAACCTTACCAACAGATTTCCAAAATAGATAACCGAACAAACAAATTACCTATATTTATAGGACCCTAACACCATCCACTCAAACAAACCTTGCTTTGTTTTGAAAGCTATCTTCCAAGTGTCTCCTTCAACAATCCTAATCTGATGATATCCACTTCTCAAATCCAATTTAGTAAAATACTTAACATCTTTCAATTGATCAAGAAAATCATCAATTCTAGGAAGAGGATAACGATTCTTTACCATAATCTTCTTCAAGGCCCTGAAATCTACACACATGTGCCATGCACCATCTTTCTTTGGCACTAAAACAATTCGTGATGAACCCTTTGCAAACAACTCATGGATTTGTTTTTTAATTTCAAGATTCTCCATCACTGACATCCTGTACATACCAATGTTTAGAAGAGGACAATCTTGCTGCAATTATATCTCATGTTGGATAGCCCTTTTTGGAGGCAATCCTTTTGGTTCCTGAAACATCTCATCATATTGGTTAACAACCTCATATAAATCAGATTTCAACTTTGCATCACAACCTTGGAAAACTTATTTTTCAACATTGTCATTAGGTTTGATCATCAAGATGACAAAATTATTACTAGCATCGACTAATCTCTTCATTTGTCCAACATTTACAAGTGACAAATTCAACTTTTTTGTATGTGCTCTAACAATGTACTCAACTCCATTTTTAAACAAATGATACTTTCTCTCATGACGATGAAAGATGACTTTCCTATCATATAAGTATGTGATTCCCAACACAATACCACAGATATCCAAAGGAATAACATCAAGCTCTACCTCATCTATAAAATTTGCAGTGACGACAAATCTAAGTTTACACCTTCTTGTCACATGCAATTTGGCATTGTCACATATCCATCCTAGAGGGTATGGTTTAGGATGTGGAGTAGTTTCCAATTTTAGTTTCTTGACAATGTCTTCAGATATGAGGTTTGCTTGAGATCCAATATAAAAAAGAGTATCTATCTTGGTATGCTTTGAAATAACCCTTATGTGGAAAATCTTTATTCTTTCTTTTTCATGTTGAGTTTCATTGAGGCTACTACTACTTGAATAACTAGTACTTACAATAGAATCCTTACCTTGAAAACCCATCGCTGTAATTTTTGCTTCATCACCCGAATCAAAACCTAAATCATGTTGTGTAGTTGCAGTAGTCTTTGGTTTCCCCTTATGGTTGAAATTTTTGGGTCTCTTTTCAGGATGAAGTTTCCAACAATGGTTTTAATCATGGCCATCCTTTGAACAATGTTTACATGTGAGTTTCTCTCCCTCTTTCTTGACTGAAACATTCTTTCTTCCATTTCCCTTGACATTATTCTTTCCTTTGTCTCCTTTAACAAAAGGCTTCTTGATGCCCTCTTGCTTTCAAATGAGTTGCATGTACACAAACTTCATCTAGACGTGTAGTGTTAAACATAAGTGTTGCGTGCCTAAAGTAGCTATGCAATCCTCCAATATATTTGAGTAAAGATTCTTGAGAAGATAAATCTATACCCAAAATCAAAGCTCTTCTTCTAAATTCTTGTGTAGCTTTGAACACTTTTCGTTTTAGCTTGTATACAGATTTTCCAATCCATAATAGCTTTCTGCATGTATGCTAATGGATAGAATTGTCTTTTAAGTGCAACAATAAAATCATTCGAAGAGGATAAAACTTTACCATGTTTCTTCATGTCCTCTTGAGTTTTGGCTTCCCACTAGATGAGTGCTGCACTTTCCAATCTAAGAGAAGCAAGATGAATCTTAGTTTCATCATCTTTGATCCTTTGTATCCTACAATACACTTCAATATGACGAATCCAATTATCTAATTTCTCAGCATTTACCTCCCTATTGTACATAGGCAATTCAAACTTAATATCAAGCTTAAGCAAATGAGTTTGTAGAGGAATTTTACCATGTTTGTTTGGAGAATTTGGAGGTGGTTTTGAAATGGTAGAAGAGGTGGAAGATGGAGCTGAAGGAGGTGGAGTATCACCATTTCCTCCATTTCCTTTTAGACTTTTATGACCACTATCTCCATTACCCTTTGGAGGGTTTGAGATTTCACCTTGCAATCTTGCATTTCTTTCTTCAAATAAAACTTTCACCATCTCTGTTATATCATAGAAATATTTTCTGAAAGTTTCATCCTTTGAAGTAAGAGTTTCATGACTCTCCTCATGAGCCATACTTGGTGAGTATCTCCTTGAAGCTTGAGGTGATTGTGTAGTTCTCCTTCTTGACAGTTGAGAAATTTTCTCTACAAGTTGACCTTCTCCTCTTGTGAGCTTCAACCTTGTAAGCATCAGAAAACAAACATTTGCAAACAATCAAACCTTCAAAAACCTAAGCTCTGATACCAACTTGATCTGGAAATGAAAAGGCTTCAATCTCTTTAAAATTGCAAGTGAAATGGTATGTGCTTGGGTAATATGATCAAGTTACAAACACATAAAGATTAATGAGTTTTTTTACTTAATCATGAGAAGCATAAACAATCATAAACAACCATCAAAATACACACATTAACACAACAAAACAATAAAGGAGTTCACCCCTCTCTTGGGATACATCTCCTAGTCCAACTTCCAATGGATCATTTTCATTAATGCTCAGAGTCTCAAAATCAGTGCTTTACAAACCTTAGAATGAGAAATAGATGGCTTCAATGGCTCCAGAACATCCAAAAACCCCTAGTTGGGCTCTTCCTGCACCTGGTTTGGCCAAAAACTGAGTTGGAATCACTCCCTGGAAGTTTTTCCCAATTCTTTGCTATCCCTACTCGTCAAAACACACACAAAATGACTGAAACTAGCCCCTGTGTGTTTTCCGTGCCAAAAACCCATCATACACACGCATTCCACAAAATTGGGCATTCTATCACACCGTTAGCGCACCAACACCTTATCCGGCGGAGGTGTTGGTCGCATGGGTGCCATATGGCCACGTCCCAGTGCCAAACCCAAACTCATTGCAACTTCCCGTGAAAAAGGTGGTCACGTGGCATGTGTAATGGAACTAGGGCTTAATCGTTGTAATCTCGCGCCCGCAGTGTTGGATTGTGCTGTTGGTCGTATGGGAAAAGGTGTAACTAAGGGCTGGGGCTAAGCCTCGACCCTTTTCTCCACTCAGACAGACCATGCATCAAAATCAAATACTAACCAAAAGGATATGGGGTCAAAACCACTGTGTGGGTGGGCTGGTAGCCCTACCCTTGCCAAGTCTTTCCACCTATCCTCGGAGGTCATGGGTTCGACCCCTGTGAACAACAAACCAACTTTTATGCACCATAACATTGGCTCACCTACATGCCACATCAAACTTTAACAACTCAACACATGCCATGTGTCTTGTACGATACCATGCCATGTCAACCTATGCCGCGTGTCAGTACGACCACCTGCCACGTGTCTAGTACGACCTTGCCACGTTAGCAGTATGACCCTGCCACATCAACATTTATGGACCTTCCACGTCAGCAGTACGGACCTGCCACGTCAGCACTGTACAAATTGTATAGTCAACAAAATTTTGTTTATTTTTTCAAATAGACAGAACGTGATATCTCTCTCATACGACGTCCGTTTGAACCCACTCAAGTTGCATTGGGATCGTGAGAACGAGGCCTACGCATGAGTCCGTTTTGAAGCAATTCCGAGCACTTGATTTTTGAGCATATTTTGATCCCCTGGATCAATAGAAGAAAATAAAAGTAAAATCATCTTGTTCGAAAACCAAGTTAACTATTGCAAATCCAACAAATATTACACTTTGGATTTTATTGACTATGATTTCAAAGTGAAAAATGAATTGAAAAATGTACAAAGAGAGTTCTATGACATAACACATGTGTATGCCTATGGTCAAGATATAGTTGATTTCATGACTCATATTCAAGCATGGGTCGTGTTATGATCCAACGCCTTAAAAATGATAAAAAAGTTAATGAATACAATCCACTTCGAGGGGGAAACCTCCTTTTACAATATATCCAATTTAGAAGAGTAGATGATATGAGATAATATGATCTTAAGACTAGGTCTCCTTGGTATATATATAGGAAAGAAACGATACAAATATAATTAAATGGTACAATGAAGGGTTCTACCCTACATACAAATATAACACTAGAAATGTAATAATTCCATATCTAGGACTTAATAAGGAGTTGTATGCTTAACATGGGGATTTGTCTAGGGATTAACATGCCCCCCCTTCCAATAAGTGTCGTCCTCAACAATTGACTAAATGCGAGTGTTTCTACATGAAAACCCATCTTCCCATGTTGTCTCTTCCACTGATAGGTTCTTCCATTTGACGAGGTACTCAGTAATTGCTTGATTTCGCACTCGCTTAATCCTTGTTTCAAAGATTTTTTTTTGGTTATGGTATGATTTTCCCTTTTTCATTAATCTTTGGTAAAATAGTTTCTCTGGTTAAATAGTTTGGGTTGGAATCTTATCACCGATTACCTTCTTTAAGCAAGAAACATGGAAGATTGGATGTACACGTGAAGATAGGGGCCATAATATTTGGGTGCTAATTTATTGTTCTTTTGTTGCTCGAGGGACATTTGTTTATATGGTTGTAGCCTCAAAACTACCCAATCTCCCACTTCAAATTCCCTTTTAGTACGATGTTGATCTGC
This sequence comes from Picea sitchensis, assembly GCA_010110895.2. Taxonomy (NCBI): domain Eukaryota; kingdom Viridiplantae; phylum Streptophyta; class Pinopsida; order Pinales; family Pinaceae; genus Picea; species Picea sitchensis. The sequence goes on from SNQJ01S0001187.1 coordinate 88,698, forward strand.
TTGTTGTTTCATCCTATTTTGTGCCATAGCCAAGTTGTCCTTCAATAGTCTTAGAACCTCTTGTTGGTGCCCTATGTGGTCTTCCATTGTTTGAACCTTTTCAATCCCTTTCAAGTGGGATGTGATGGATGGAGGATGATATCCATAAAGTGCCAGAAATGGGGAATTTGATGAACTATGGAAGGATGTGTTGTACCACCATTTTCCGAGGGAAACTACTTGACACATTGTGTTTGTTTATCATATGCAAAACAACGAAGATACCCTTCTAGACATTTATTCACAATCTCAGTTTGTACATCGGATTGAGGATGGTAAGAGGTGTTGTGAGCCAATTGAGTACCCAAACAAAAAAATTACCCAGTCCAAAAATTTCAAATAAAAATTGGATCTCTGGCACTTACAATAATTTTAAGGACTCCATGTAGCTTTTGAACAGTCTCCATGAATTATGCGGCTACTGTACTTGCTTTAAAACGATGAGAAAGAGAGCAAAAATGAGCATACTTTGTCAGTCGATACATTACTACCATGATGACAATGTTTCCTTCAAATTTGGGTAAACTTGTAATACAATCCATTAAAATTTCTTCCCAATGTTGACTTCTTGTAGCTAATGGTTGTAGGAGACCTGACATCTTGATTGTGTCTCCCTTATTTTGTTGGCAAACCACACATTCAGACACAAAATTTTGAACATCAGTTCTTAGACCAGACAAAATCCTTCTTGATATTGTTGTAAATTTTCAAGAAATTTGAATGACCTCCTATAGGAGAAGTGTGCAATTCTAGGAGGACCTTTTGTTTGAATTTGAAATTCTTACATAAATATAGACGATCATGATACCATAGCAAATCGTTCTTCCATACAAATTTATCTATTTCACTGGGGTCATCTTGTAGTTGTTGAATGATCTTGCATACCTCTTGATCTTGCTTCCATTCTATCCTTACTTCTTCCACCCAATCAAATTGAAAAATAGAAATAACACATAGTGAACAGTTTCTTCTTCTTTCCTTGAAAGGGAATATGCCACAATATTATGTTTTCATTTCTTGTAGATAATTTCAAAGTCATAACCTAGAATATTTGTAACCGATTTTTTTTTTTTTTTCCAGAAGATAATTGTTTCTCCAAGAAGTAATTCAAACTATCATGTTTTTATTTATTTATAACTTTGAAGTGTCTTCCTATTGTTGATGAATGCAGCTATGTGAGACATTCTCCAGCTTACAAACTTGTGAGGTGTTGATCATTGCAGCTATGTGAGTCTTTCTCTCAGCTTACAAACCTGAGAGAAATCCCCTAAGAAGGGTACGTGGTTCCTGCCTGAGACAGAGCTAGGAACGTAGAGATGACCTCCTCCATTCAGAGAGTTGAGAAGAACTCCAGATGATTATCTAGTGGGAAAGGTGATCTGTTGAGTTAGACGTGCTTGTGGCTTAGCACAAGGTGGACGTGTGAAATCCCAAAGTGCTGGGTGCATCGTCATGTGAACGGAAATGAAGATGATGTATTAGCCTCCTCTAAGCAACAGAGTTGATGAGAAGACTCCAGATGATTCTCCTGTGCGAGGCAGTGGGAATGAAGATCTATAGAGTGGACGTGCCTGTGGACGAGCACAGGTGAACTTATGAAGATTTGGTTATTCTGTGTAATACAATGAACCAGAGATATGACATCCCTATGGATGTGCCCCTAGTGGATGAGCACTAATGGGTGTATCAGATCCTTTGCTATATATTGTTCAAGAGTCAGATCTGCCTGTAACCCTAATTGTTATGTAAAGGGTACAGGTCGACCCCACCTTAATGTGATTAATCATAAATGTAAAAGATAATTAATTTGGTTAACACTAATTATAATAATAATAATAATAATCATAATGTGACTTAGAGAGGCCGGCCCTGTTGAAACAATACACACTTCAGTTGACAGGTTTAAGTTAGTATAAGTAAAAGTAAAATCCCCTTTGTGGAAACATATCTTTCTTGTGAGTTTGGAAATTTCAGCAAGTACATCTACTTGGGAAAAGGTGCGCACCTCTCTTGGGTGCTAGTCTTCTAGGGTTTGAGCACCCCCTTGTGTGTTAGGTCTTTCTTGGTGGTGAAGGTCTTTCTCTTGAAGAATATAGCAAAGGATTTGGCTGGGTTTTCTTCCCTTGTTGAGAAGGGTTTCCCAGGATACTTCTCGTGTTCTTGTGCATGGTGTTTNTTCTTGTGATCTTGGTTGCTGCAACATTATTGTCTATGGTTAAGTTAAATGATAAAATGGAATGAACTTCATGCTTAACTAGCTTATTGAAAAATCAACACCTATTTGTAAGGGCGCCATTTCTTAACTGCATGTAGTATGACCAACATTTTTTTTCATAAATGGGTTTGAGTAATTTTTTTTCTTTAAGTTGGCTTCTTTCAAAGGCAAGGGTCCTTCCTTCTTGGATTAAAATTGCACAAATTCCATGCTCTGAGGAATCACACTCCACAATAAATGTTTTTTTGAAGTTAGGTGTGGCTAGGACAGGAGTTGTACACATAGCCTCCTTAAATTTTTCAAAATATTTGGTTGCTTCTTAAGTCCAATAAAATGGTTCATTATTTAATAATGTTGTTATATCTGCCACTATTTGACCATATTTCTTGAAAAAATTGCGGTAATACCCTGTCAATCCTAAGAATCCAAATCCTCTAAGATTCTTTAAGGTTTTGAGAATTTTCCATTCCCTCATAGCTTTAATTTTGTTAGGGTCCACTTTTACACCTTCATGAGATACAATATTACCCAAATATTCCACTTCTTGAACCTCAAATACACACTTGGAAGGCTTTTCATAAAGTTGTTTCTCTCCCAAAAGTTGTAATGCTCCGTCAACATGTTGTACATGCTCTTCCTACAATTTGTTGTAGAATAGTATGTCATAAAAAAAAAACTAACACAAATTTTACAAGGAAGGGTTTGAAAATAGAATTCATAAAGCTTTGAAATGTTGAAGGTGCATTAGTAAGTTCAAATGACATAACCAAAAACTCATAATAACTGTCATGTGTTCTAAAGGATGTTTCAGGAATGTCTTCTTGCCTCATTCTGATTTGATGATATCCTAAACGAAGATCCAACTTAGTAAAGAATTTTGCTCCTTGCAACTCCTCTAATAATTCATCAATGAGAGGAATATGAAACTTATCTTTGGTGGTCATTTTGTCGAGCTATCTATAATCTAGACACATAGGCCGTGAACTATCCTTCTTCATAACCATCAGTACCGGTGAATAGAAAAAACTTTGGCTAGGTTGAATGATGCCAGACTCTAACATTTCTTGGATCGTATGCTCAATCTCACTCTTCTGTGCATATGGATACCTGTAAGGCCTAATGTTAGGTGGTACACTTCCAAGTTGCAAATGAATAGTATGATCATGATCTCGAGTAGGTGGAAGACCCTTAGGCATCTCTCCAAATACTTTGGAATGATTATTGAAAACCATTTGGAGATCCACTGGAGCAGATGATATAGATGTTTGAACATCTAGTGAGCACAATTGTGCAATTAAACCATGGTGTCCCTTTTTGAATAATTTTGTCATGCTATTATATCTTATCGCCATAGAGGGTTTCCCTTGGGTACATCTAATCTCAATTTCCTTTCCATCCGAGGAAAATCTCATGAAAAGATCTTGAAAATTAAGGGCCAATGTTACCAATTATTGTAACCATTGGACCCCTAATACAACATTAGCACCACTCATTTGGATGAAAATCATGGGACTATCCAAAAAATACTCCCCCATATTGAGCTTAATATTATGGTAGTTCCTAGAAATTTTTATGGTACCTCCATCTGCAATCATTACTTGAAACTCTTGTGATGGAAATATAAAGCAACTGAGATATTTTGCTAATTTGTAATTGATGAAGTTATGAGTACTATTATAATCAATTAATACTGTTACCTTTTTCTTTTTGATATATCCTTGTGTCTTGAGGGTTTGGAGTACTGATGTCGACCAATGCATGACAATATATCATTGGAGTAGTTTCTTCTAGATTTATATCTTGTGATGGTTCCAATTCTTGATCTTCTTTTTCTTCACAGTCTATGCAAAATAATTTATTCTCACTACATTTATACTCCTTACTATACTTGTTATCACAATTGAAACATAATCCCTTTTCTCTTATTTCATTCATTTATTGAGGTGTCAACATTGTTGGTTGAAGGAGGTTAGTTGAGGGGACATGGTGTTCTCTATAGTTTCTAGTGGCTACCCTTTTAGTAGCCATATTTTTGTTTTCCACTTTCCTTGCCATACTAAAAGCTTTTTCTAAGGATTTAGGTTCAAAATTACACCTCATGTTGAATGTTCTCCTTTAAAGTGCCAATAAAGATATCTAACAAATTATACTCAAGAATGTTCATTACCTTGAGACCGAACTTTTGGAATTGTTGAATGTGCTTTGTAATTGGACCGTTTTGTCGAAGATTTATCAATTGACTAAATAATGTATTTCTCTTAATATATCCATAATGTGATATCAATTCATCCGTAAAAATGGACCAAGAAATAATATGATTCTTTTTTCTTTCACAAATCCATTGATACAAAAAATATTGATCATTTTCTAAATACAAGGATGCAATAGGTACCTTTTGTAAGCTTGGCATTTGGTGTAGATCAAAGTATTGCTCCATTTGGAATATCCAAGTTATATGATCTTTACCATAAAACTTCCTCATATTGATCTTTGAAATGAAGTAGTTCCTTGGTGCCGCATTGAAACCTCGATGATGTGGATCTTGAAGTGATGAATAATCATGATTTTGAGACTCCATCTTTATTTCTTCTACATTTTCATGATTTTCTTGCATATTGTTATCTCCTTTAGATAGTCTCTCATCTAGGGTATGTAATAACACGTCCTATATGGAAATTTTCAAATCTTCTATCTTCTTTTCCATATGTTCCATATTTTCATTCATCTTATTTTCCATCTGATACTTATTTTCATCGATCTTATTATCCACATGTGGACTATTTTCATTCATTTTCTTTTCCATCTTTTCAATTTGGTGAAAAATTTCATCTCTTTCTTCTTGAATCATGGTTGAGATCTGTGGATATTTATTTGGTGAATTAAATTTCGAGAAGCCTTCGGATTTATGTGAGAAAATAATAATTCTCCCATTTTTTTTCTCTTTTTTCACAAGTTTTGAATCACCAAAAATGGATCTTCCAATAAAAAGTTATGTACCTTTCAAACCCCAATTTGGAGTATGTTTGGATTGCTGAACTTTGTCATGATATATATATGAACTTTGAACCCTTATGAGTCTAAAAATTTGGTTTGAGTACTCTGATACGAATTCTTAAATTGTTGAAAATTTCACAGTCTAAACCTTTATTGATAAAACATTATAGAAAATATACCAAAATGTCTTGTTTAAGAATAATTCCAGGATTAGTAAACAACCCCAACTTCCATGAGATATATCTCACAAATTATAATGATTCAAATTCTGAATTTTTTTCCACATGTAACTAACTATGTATCCTCAAGATTTTGAAAATTGTAGAGTCTGAAACTTCACGGAAATTTTCTTACAGAGAAAGTAAAAGGATGGCTCGTTTGAGACTAATTTAAGGACTAGTCACAAACTCTAACTTCCACTGGAAATATATTTGAAAATATAATGAACCATGTTTTGAAATTTTTACCACCTATTCTTTGCTATTGTTTCTTAGTATCATAAAAATTTGTCTATATGACACTGCCCAAGAAAAAAGTTATATAAAAAATCCCAAGATGAATTGTTTAAATTCGTTTTCAGGATGAGTCAAAAACCCTATCTTCCATAGGATATATATTCAAAATTATAATGAATCAGAACCTATAATTTTTACTAGAAGTAATTGTATATGTTTCCAGAGTAACCTTCAAATTTCGCCATTTGAAGTGGCCCATAAAAAAATTTATAGCTAAAATTCCAATATGACACGTTTGAAGAAGCAAAACACTAGGATCGATGCTCTAAAACCAAATGTTATGATCCAATGCCTTAAAAATGATAAAAAGTCAATGAATAAGTCCACTTTGTGGAAGGTACCTCCGTTTACAATATATACAGTTCAAAAGACAAGATGATATGAAATGATATGATCCTAAGACTAGGTCTCCTTGGTATATATACATGAGACAAATGATACAATTATAATGAAAGGGTACACTGAAGGGTTCTAACCTCATATAAATATAACACTAGAATGTAATAATTCAATATCTAGGGCTTAATAAGGGGTTTTATACTTAACATGAAGCTTTGTCTAGGGTTTAAAAGGTTTCCTATTAACAAATACAATTACAATTTGATAAAGTGAGGAACTAGCAGTCCTCCCTGGAGGAAATCCCTACAAAAATTCATGTTTTCATCCCTGAAGCCCTTTAAGAGATGGATTTTGGCTTGAAATAATAAAAACATTCAAGTCACAATTATTTTAAGGGAATTAAACGTGAGGTAACGTATTTTTCTTTATAATGGTAGGTTATAAATAATATGACAAATAATTTCCATTCACCCTCTTTTGGACAAAAGACAATTTCTTTCCACATGTGCAAGTATGAAGGACTTGAATGATTATATTAGAACAAGAAGAAAATATGGCAACTCTATATTTGAAATCGATGTAGCATCCATCCTAAAGTTTATTGAGGCTCCTACCAAAGACATAACATTGAACAAAACTCTGCTACTTAAGATGAAGAAATTTGAAAAATAATGAGGTATAGTATTGTATTTTATAAAGCTTCTTTCAAACAACATAATTTTCCTCAAGGAGATGCATTGAATAAAACTTTTGAGTGGCATGGGTTGCTTATGTAAGGAGATGGAGAAAAATAAGAGATGAAGCTCCATCAAGTCAAGCGGGACAATATTTTAGAGGAGGGAATGCAAACAAACATAGAGGGAGTCTGAACATAAAAGAAGGGTTGAATCCTCAATTAGGGGAAATGGAAATTCCACTGAATAACCCAACATTCAAGAAAGGGAATCGATTAGTCATCTAGATGTACCCGAATAATGATTTTTTCCCCTCCTTTTCTTTTGTATAAGTACGAGGAATTTGATGGTACAAGAAATTTTTGATTTTGCAATTTGTAAACTATTTTATAAAATTAATGAATGAAAATCCATTTCTGTCTAAGCTATGTCGGAGACAAACTTCAATTATGGAGTTTATAGTGTGTATATATTTTTCTGCTAGTTTACTAAGTTTTGGAATGATGCATGCATTTTATTTTATGGTGTAGACTTTTCTCATGTATAAGTAACTTGTCTTATTTTCTTTATCTCACAAATTTTTAGTCTACAGCCATATGCAAAGTACTGTAGTCAGTTGCTAATTTTCAGAGTTTTTTGTTATGCAACTAATTATTTAAATTTCTTCTTTTATTTTCCTAGTAACTTTTCCTAAAGATAGAAAGTAGTAATATATCTGGTGGTATGTTTATTTCCTTTCTTTTGATAGTTTAGCCTAAGAATTATTTTGCATTTTGCATATTAGAATAGTTTCATCTCATTTATTGCATGTAACATCCTCGCTATAATCCCCAATTTAATTAATGGTTAATGAAGATATAATATATGGCTAAGGCCAAGCAATGTATATGCAAATTGTATTTCTGAATTTCAATAAATAAAATGTGATTCCAGCTGTTGGGGGACATGGAAAAAGATGGGGGTTGATTAATGCACAAGAGAGGAGGGGTCTAGAAAGGAGGGTTTTATCCATGAGTTTAATTCCCAAATCCTTTTTCTTGATTTTAATGTTTTGACTGAATCTTCTATTTTGTTGTTGAGTGTTCACAACGCCAATCATTGAATCCCTATAAGAGGGTGGGTGTGAGGAGTCACAACCCATAGTTAATTTGAGCATGGGATCGAGTACAATCAGTTTGGGGATGAGTGCGAGTCTAGAAAAACAACAAAAATAGAGGAAATTCGTATGGCTAGGAGATAAGTTTTTACAATCACATTTTTGCATGAAAATCAGGAGAGAACATGAAAAAGAAGTGCGCTGGAGATGGAGCAAGGAGGCTGGGCGCGTTTTGGAGCATTTTTGGAGCTGAACACTGAAGAAGCATGTTTCTAGGCTTGCAGAAGAACCATATTGTCAGGCCTGAAGATTGAACTCTTGTGTGAGTTGCACTAGAGTAACAAGCTTGCTGCTATTGTTTTCTTGGTAGTTTTCTAGTGTGAGTTCCTAGTAGCGAGATTCTTAGTTACCTATTCCAGAGAGACCCTGATAAACAAATGGGATGCCCGATGGATTGAGAACAGTGAAGGGGTACATTCCTTGGGTTGGCCAAGTCGAGAGGAAGAAAGTTGGTAGAAATTAGGATAGTTGTAGGAGAATGCCAATGGGTTGTGGGATTATCTGAGTTGTGAGTGGACAATGAGATAAACCCTCTTTTGTGGATTCCTAGCCCCATCTCGGGGGTGACTTGTTGTTGAGATCTAAAATGACAAGTCTATGGTTGGGTGTAACATCTCTCACAAGTAGCTGGTTTCACAACTGTTTAGAAAGATACGTGTTTTATCTGTTTTCTGTGTTGCATTATGAGTTTTAATCAATGTGCATTAACTATGTGTATGAGAATGCTTTATATGCCATTGTTATGAATTTACTAGTTGCATTCATGTTAGTTTAGCATCCTATAGTTGCATTTAAAAAATGGTATCAACAAATTGTTAAATATGTGTGTTTTCATGTAGCTGGTAAGCTACAAGATAAGTTAGCAATTTTTTTTTTTTTATGTGTATTCCGCATGTATGAACCTCAATCCAGATGCGGAACATTACAGATTGATATTGTTATCCCCGCCTTTTAGGGATAACTAGGAGATCATGTCTCGAGGCCCACAGGTCCTAGACATGGAGTACCGAGAGAAGGAATGACTTGAGGATGGCCCTGGAGGGCCCATCCTTTTCTTCTTCCATCAGATTTGTCTTGTCAGCAACAACAACATCCATCACCATTGGTTTGGTCTTGTATCGTAAGAGGTCCTTGCTCCATGAGGTAATTGGTCCAAGTATCATGGTATGTGTCACTTTTGATCATTGAAACCTTTAAATATATGCATCTGATTCCTTTTATCTCTAACAACTGCTTGGATCTTACATTAGCCCACTTGAACATGTTTGGGGAGATTGACAGGGTGCCCTAGCAAGCCTGTGCCCATAGGTCTTGGTTTTCCACTGGGGGGATTTTTGAAAAGCCATCGTCTGCTCCCATCATAGCACCACTATTTCATCTTATCTCCCGCTCATTTATCCCATTCCCCTTGTCCGGGGATTGGGTTGACCTATTTGTAGGATTACACCTTATTTTGTGGGAAGAAGGGGCTAAAGGCCCAGAAGGTAAAAGCAGCTAGTAAAAGACAGAAGCCTAAAAATGAAACCTCGAGATGCTTCGCCCAGGGATCCTCGAGAAGGAAATAAAAGGCCTCTTAGCAAGAAACAAGAGGGACCCGAAAAATAACAAACAATACCTAGTCAGAGGATAGGGGGTCTCATCATGAGCCAGCCTATTAGGTTCATGGGTACCTAATAGTATGACATTTCCACCATCTGGTTACTACGCCAGGGCAGTGAACTTTGGTTGCATGGCCAAGGGAAAGGGGGTCTCATCACGAGCCATCCTTCTCATCTCTGTGAAAGTAGTTGTGGGTAACACTGTTAGCTCTGGTCACCATGCCAAGCCAGTGTCCTTTGGTCAGCCCTTGAATAAAAATAAAAAGAAGAAGAAAACGCAAATAAAAGAATAAAGTAAGAAAAAGAATAAAGACAAGAAGGAGCTTGGAAAAAAAACATCCATGATAGGTACAACTCGCCTTCTACAAAGGTACCCACAGATAACATTATGCATCCTGGGCCTTCACTGCACCCATATGTCTGGACATCCCCTAGCCACATCACCTCACTTACATGGCTTGGA
>SNQJ01S0001187.1:104380-156774 GCA_010110895.2 Picea sitchensis
ACAGGTACAACTCGCCTTCTACAAAGGCACCCACAGACAACATTATGCATCCTGGGCCTTCACTGCACCCACATGTCTGGACATCCCCTAGCCACATCACCTCACTTACATGGCTTGGATGAAATATTCCTGGAAACTTTCCTTTTCTTGTAGATACTAGTCTAATAGGACGTGTTGTCTTTTTCTCCGATCTTGTATTGCAGGTTTCTGTAATGTCTTTGAGCTATTGATTGATGTATTAGGGTTTTTATGCATATGTTTAATAATATTGATGATGAAATGTGATTAACATTGCTATGATCCCAATGACTGATGAGCCCATGGAGGGTGTAGCTTTTGTTATGCAGGACCATGCCTGACGGACAGGTACCATTTGGACCGGTACACATGGGGAGAAGACCAGTTCGGACCTCCATGGGGCTGGAGAGCCCACCATATCGATGCTGAGACCCCATTAGGGGGTAGAGACAGGATGAAGATTGATCAAGGATTTTGGACCGAAGAGGGAGAGGATGTTCCATCAGAGGCACTCCGACAGGACTAGACTTGGGGGGAATCACCCCTTTTCAGTGGAACTCCAGCCTTGGAAGGCTTGGGATGTCTCCATCTTCACCATGACATCATCCAACTTCATGGATGCTTTTGGAGGCAGACTGGGCAGTAGTGGCACATGTGGCATGTTGGAGAGGCCCCTGGGGGGCTAACGTTTTTCTCATTGGTGTCTCATTTGCCCTAGAAGGGGCTATCGCCTCCCTTGAAGGGGATTTTACTCTTATTTTTACTTGATTAGGGATTTTTACTTAGCATTTAATGTAAAAACAATATGATTTTGACAGTATGGCCTTGTCGGCCTTTTTATGACCTAAAAAGTAAACTTAGGTCATTGATACACTATACATTGAGGGTTTTGACTCTCATTTTATCATCATATTTCACTCACCACTTGGTGAGGTCTGAAATTTGCACCCCATTTGGGTTATTGGCTGATTTGAGGAAGGCACACTTGTTGAAGGAAGAGATTTTTGGCATTCTATGGTGTTTTTCTTGAAGGAAGGTCTTACAACTAGGGTTTGCATGATTATTTTCTTGATGATTTGTAAGTATTTTTCTGCAAAACTTCTTGATTGAATGGTTGTAGTTTAATTTCTTGCATCTATTTATAAATATTGCTGAATCAAAACCCTAGGGGACAAACACACAAGTAGGTCGTTGTCTCATGTCCCCCAATAGAAAAAAATTTAGCCATTGAAGAAGAAGAAGAGAGCCTTGCCATAGCTACACTCCTTTTTGTTCTTCCCTTAAGCTAGCAGTACCTTTTGATTTCAAGAGGAAGAGGACATCCCAGGCCTATCTTATCTACACCTAGGGCCATTTTCTTTTAGGGTTTGATGAAAGATCCTTGCCTTAGCAACACTTTCCCTCTTTAAACCCTCTTGTCTTGACTTTGCTTTTCATTGAGCTAACTGTTTGCCGGGAAGGAGGAGAGAGCACGGGGCTTTTCTTTAGCAACACCAGAGTGAGCCGGTCTCCCCTAGGGTTATGATTTTGGAGCCCTGCTTTAGCAGCACTTCAAAACTTATCCCTCCAGTCATTTAAAATCTCATCTCCTTCAAATTTTGCATTCTTCACCTATGACTCCATTAGCCCTAAGGCACTTATCTAAGACCTCCAATGTTGAAGTAGAATTGGATCCAAACACTCTCAAACCTCTTGAAATTGAAACCCTAACTACACTAACCCTAGCCTAGACTAACTTACTAACCTTAAGTCCCCGACGTCATCATTGAATATTTCATCTTTATTGCAGTAACGTTTTGACTTTTGAGTAATTTAATGGTAGTTGAAGGCATTAATTGAGTTAAGAAGTTATTTGTTATATTGAATGCCATTTCTTTCAAGTATAATGAAGTGATATTAATGCCATTGCTATCTTGTAAACATTGACTTCGTCAACATTTACTTTTAAATTGCTCATATTGAATATAAGACAGTCACTGATTTATATGAGGTATTAACCAAGATTGCACGTATTAGTTTCCTTGTTGTGTTGTCTCAAGCATGTGCTCTTCTTTTCTTTGGTTATACTCTGTTATTGGCTGTTTAGCCGGGACTATCTGATTGGCGGTAATCTGTGAAGGGGGACTTTGTCTTTGTGCTGTTAGCCTTTGCCCTTTCAAAACCCCAGGTTATCAGGGACGTCTCCCCTGGGCCTAGCCTCCATAAATAGAAATAACCTCCACATTGTGGTGACATTGGGCGGGGAAGGTTCCTGTTTTGTCAGTTTGACCTACTACTCCTTAGCCTTTCTTGTGTTTACAAACTGTGCGATAACATGTATCATATCTCAAGGTTCAACACCAAGATTTTATGGGCCAAGACTAGTGTGAAATCAGTAGAATTTTTCTATTGTAGAGTTTCACCTGTGATCGATTTGGAAAAATGGTGAATACATAGAGGAATCTCCAAATTTATGAGTAGGTTCGAGTTGATTTTTCCTTAGAACAAAGTTGAATGAGAGGATTAATGGTGTCAATCTGCAGGTCGCAGAGTTAATTTTACCCTTAGAGGTTGAACTTTGTGTTTTAATGGCGATTGAAGAGTTGGATAAGCGACGACCCAAATCACATTCGACTTTACGATCGACGATCGATATTGTTTCTAGAACGAGTAAAAATTTCAAAGCACACCAAATGAATTTTTTTGGAGAAATTATGAAATTTTCAAAAAATTATTATTTTGGAAATTTTGAAAAATTTCATACAATGATGACATGGATTGTATCGTGCTATAGAATTACATGGTCTATAGTGGAAAAAGGTAAGAGCTGTGGTACAAAATTTGGTGAATCGATTGCTGAGATCACTTTGATGYTGAATATCGACAATCCAAATCAAATACGGGCATGGGCAGAAAAATGCTAAGTCTAAAGGCTGCGTGAAAAATGTCCATGAAGGTACAAGTCTTATAGGATTCCAAGCTACGGGTCGTGGAMAAATCTTAATTTCATTCTTTTKATTTTTCGCAAGGAAAAATCCACAAATATTTTGCCGATAGGTTTGTAGGTTGCGGGAAAATCCTAACTACGTGCTTTTGACAACCCACGAGGAATTGTCGGTGRAGATTTTCCCAGTAGGCTTGCAGGTTGYGGGTCACAGGAAAATCCTAACTATGTTCTTTTGATAGCCGACRATGAATTATCCATGAATATTTTCCTAATAGGATTGYGGGCTGCGAGTCGCAAGAAAATCTTAATTACATTCTTTTGACAACCTGCAGGGAAATGTCCGCGAGAAAAATCCCAGTAGGCTTGTGGGTAAATATTTATTACATGCTTTTGGCAGCCCACGGGGAAATTTTCATGAGCAAAATCCTGGTAGGCTTGTAGGTTGCGGGTAAATCTTAATTACATGATTTTGACAGCCCATGGGGAAATGTCCACGAGGAAAATCCTGATAGGTTTGCAGGTTGTGGGTAAATCTTAATTACGTGATTTTGACAGCCTGCGAGAAAATGTCGATGAGGAAAATGTCGATARGCTTGTGGGTAAATCTTAATTATGTTTTTTTGACAACCCAACGAGAAATGTCTACAAAGGAGAGCCCGAAAGGCTTGTGGGAGGTTTGGCCAATGGAGGAGATTGACGGATGATGACATGGATGAATCAAAAGATGACACATGGAATCAATAAACATGTGCGATGCCATGTCAGCTATGTTTCCAAGATCAAGCACATGTCGAATTGATGGACTATTATAGTAATAAACCGATGATTATCTACCAAAAAATTCATATTTTGAAGGTCATCAAATTACAGAGGCATTTTGAGGGCCTAGACAACATTTTCGGGTAGTTAAATCTGAGAGAAATATGTGTACCCTCAATACATATAGTATTTTATATTAGAATGAAAGAACTCAATGAGATTTTTCCAACGAGCTATTCCGAGCGCAAAACAAAGCTTGTATGAGAAAGTTACAGCTGAAACACCGTAAGGTATATTTTTTTACCCCAATTTACTTTAAGAGGGCATAACTCCTTGCCCATAAGCTAGTTTGGGACACATCAATAGTATGTGGATAGCCCATGGACCATACAAGACAACCATGGAACCGGATTTGGAATATGGGTTCCTGAAACTATATAGGATGGAACAAATGACACATGTAACAGCAAGGGGTAGAAATGAGAAGACAATTTAAACTTCCACATATCATAACTTTCAGCTCGCAGCTTAGATTCAAGAAAATGACCAGTTAATGGAAAGGTATTGAGAAGGAGAAGCCATACTTAAACCAAAATTTTGAATTGAGCACTAATATTTTCTCAGAATATAATAAAATAATTTTCCAGCAGTAAAAACAAAGCAATGAGTGGAAATTGCAACTTGAGAAGGTTGTAACTTTTCCCTTAGAGCTCAAAATGAGGCATGAGTACAACCGTTGGAGAGCTATTTCAGAGAGGAATGTGTCAAAAGAATCATATTTCGACTTAGTGAATTGTGTTCTTCATAAATTTAGAGAAAAATAACTTGTAATCCAATTAATGAAATGTTTTATAGTATGCATGTTCTAACAATAATCATACATACACATTTTTTCCAGAATTAGAGGTACACATTTTTTTTTGGTTATTATATAAGGAATGGAGTTATGAAAGATTCCCATGTATATTATAGCCATGATAAGGAGATGAGAGTTATACATGTCAGCATGGAAAATGATGAGACAGATTCCAATGGAATAAGTGGAAAATATGAGCCTGTGGATCTGGTTGACACTATGAGAAGCCTGCAGAGGGAAGTGCAGAGCTATAGGAAAAATAATAAGAAGATCATGAAAGCTCAGGAAAAGATACTACAAAGTATGAATATTCTATAGAGTCAAGCCAATAAAGACTCTGTCACAAAGCAAACAACTAGTGCTAGACAAGTGGCATCGTCTGGATCCCATAACAGAAGGGAGGATCATGAGAATAACATGCAATCAAGGAGTGTGAGTAGGTGCCATCATTCCCAGGGAAATCCACTCGGAGGGATCATGCAAGTTTAGGTCCAGGGAACAACCCAAGTGTGTCTCATGTCAGGAGGTAGAGAAGAAGGCTCGAGTTAGACATTTTTCAAGGTCAACTAAGAAAAATAAAGCCACCAAATTTTAATGGTGAGAATAGAAAGGGAGAAGAGGTTGAAGCATGGATGTTGTAAATGGATAAATATTTCCAATTTCATGATTACCCCTCAATGGTAGAAACCAAAATTGAAACCTACCACCTGCAAGGAAAAACAACCATGTGGTGGGATCGACTTAAGCAAACCAAGCACCTTGATGAAAAGAAGGTCCCATGGAGGCAATTTAGATGATATTTCCAAGAGAAATATTTGTGAGAACATTACTATGAAAGGAATATGAATGATTTATTTGAACTCAAGTTGGGAAGCATGTCAATGGATGAATATGATAAGATATTCTTTGATTTGCTGAAGTATGCGGGATTCATAAAGGATGAGAAGGTCAAAATCCAAATATTTTTGAGTGTGTTACCCTCCTTTTATAGTGACAAGATACACTATTATAACCCTAGGACTTTGTAGGAGGCCATAATGAGAGAAAAACACCTTTATGAGCAGAGAAGAGGGAGGCCATAATGAGAGAAAAAACACCTTTATGAGCAGAGAAGAGGGAGGCCAATCTTCCAAAAAGCATGGAATGACAAGATGAAGGGTAAAAATGAGCAAAGGAAGAAGGGTTTTAAGACACCCTTTTTCAAGAACAACTCCCAAGCAAATGAACAAGGACAATCAACCCAAAATGAGCCCAGGATGGTATATTTATTTTGGAAAAGGCCAAGGAAACAACACATGAAGTGTTGGGGATGTGAGGGAGATCACTTCTACAATGAGTGCCTTCACAAGGGAGAAAGGATGATGATTGTCCATAGTATTCAAGATGATGAAACAATGGAAGACATGGGATAAAACATGCCAAGGATTTATGCAGACTTGGATAACAAGCCAATAGAGTATCGGTCTTCCATGATTGAAGTGGAAGGTAAGATTGATAATCATCCCATAACAATTTTAATTGATTATGGAGCTGGCCATAGTTACATAAAATCTAACATTGTTGAAAGATTTCCCTTACAAATAAGTAAGCATAAGATATCTTGGTTAGTTCAGTTATCCATAGGGGCTAAGAGGAAAATCAGTGAGATGGTCAAGGATTGTCCAATGAAATGAATGGACTCAGTACAAAGGTAGATGCAAAAATCATACCATTGGGTTCATATGACTGTCCAATTAGAATGGATTGGTTGGAGAAACACCATGCCATCCTATATTTTTACAACAAGAAATTCACGTGTCTTGATGAGGAAGGACAACAAGGAATTGTTCAAGGAATTCCAAGAGTTGTAGATGTTAGAGAGAAATTTAAGCCATGTAGTTGAAGAAGACTTTGAGGAAGAGATGTCAAATTTTTGTAGCTCATATCGAAGAGACACAGAATGGGCACACCGGAATTGAAAGAGTTGTAGATGCATCTTGAAGGATTATTAAAGAAGGGGTATATATGTCCAAGTGTTTCACATTGGGGTGCCTCAGTTCTTTTTGTGAAGAAGAAATATGGAATCTTAAGGCCATGTATTGATTTCAAACAACTGAATAAGGTGCCATAAAGAACAAATATCCCTTGCCAAGGATTGATGATTTGTTTGATCATCTAAAGGGTGCAATAATGTTTTCAAAGATTGACTTGATATCAAGTATCATCAAGTTATAATAAAGAAAGAAGATATCAACAAGACAACATTCATGACAAGATATAGGCATTATGAATTTACACTAGTTCTTTTTGGGCTATCAAATGAACCATCAATTTTCATGTGTCTGATGAATGGAGTGTTGAGGTAATGCCTGAACAAGTTTGTAATTGTGTTCCTGGATGATATACTCATCTACTCAAAGATAAAGGAGGAACATAAGTACCATTTAAGAATGGTGCTAAAAGTTTTGAGAGAGCATAAATTGTATGCCAAGTTAAGTAAGTGCATCTTCTATTAAAATAAGATTCATCACTTGGGTCATATTATTTTAGCAGATGGTATAACAGTTGATCCCGAGAAGATAGAGACCATTAGAATATGGCTAGGGCCAATAAATTCCATAGAGGTCAGATAATTCATGGATGTTTTGGGTTATTACTGAAGATTTATAAAAGTTTTTTCAAATATTTCAAGCCCCATCACTTCTTTGGAAAAGAAGGGAGTAAAATTTTAATGGACTTTCGTATGTGATGAAAGCTTTCAACAATTGAAAGAAATAATGACCAGTGCACCTATATTGAATATTACGGGCCCTAATGAAGACTTTGTTGTGTGCATGAATGCGTACAAGGAAGGGATCGATGGAGTCCTCATACAAAAGGATAATGTGGTATGCTATGAGTTCATAAAATTAAAAGAACATGAGAGGAATTATGCTACCCATGATTTATAATTAGTATCCATTATTCATGTGTGGAAAATGTGGAGACATTATGTCATGGGGAGAAAATTTGAGCTAAGGATAGACCACTATGGTTTGAAAATTTTGTTTGGACAACCCAAATTAAATGCCAAACAAACTATATGGCTCAAATTCCTTAGCAAGTGCGACTTTGAAATTAAACACATCAAAGGCAAAGGTAATCAAGTGGCTGATGCACTTGATAGGATAGCGCATGAGATGCATATTGCAACCATCGACATGTATAGGACTGATCTGAAAGATTAAATTATTGAAGAAATAAGCTTAAATCAATACTATTTGCAAATAAAAGAAACACTACAACTAGACAATTTACAACAAAACATCAAATATTATGAGCCACAAGAGGATGGGATCTTCATGTACAGAGGTAAAGTATATGTGCCAAATTATAGAGAACTAAAAAATATTTTGCTAAGAGAAATGCATAATGTGCCATATGTTGGGCACCCATGATATTAGAAGTCAATTGCAGCTGTGAGGAGCCAATACTTTAGGTCCATAATGAAGAAAAAAGTGTCTAATTATATCACCAAGTGTCTATAATGTAAAAGGTAAAGGATGAGCATAGAAAAACAACTGGACTGCTACAACCATTGCCCATTCCTGAGTGGAAATGGGAAGTGGTTACAATTGATTTTATTACAAATCTTCCCATAACAATTAAGACGCATGATTCCATCATGGTAGTGGTGGATAAATTGACTAAGGTTGCACATTTTATTCCAGTGAATATTACTCACAATGCAACCAATACTGCAGATATTTACATGAAAGAAGTTTCCAGGCTAGATGGAGTGCCCAAGGTATTTGTTTCAGGTAGAGATCCCAAAATCACATCTAATTTTTGGAAAGGTTTTTTTAAGGGATTTGGGACAAATTCAAATATCAATACAATATATCATCCAGAGTTTGATGGATAAATAGAGAGGACCAACAGAATAATTGAAGACATGCTTAGAATGTATGTGATGGACAAACCATCAAAGTGGGAAGATTATATCCACTTAGTGGGATTTTCTTACAATAATGGGTATCAAGACTTATTAAAAATGATCCCATCTGAAGCATTGCATGGTAGGCAGTGTAACACACCAATGAGCTGGTATAACCGAGGAGACAAAGCTATTATTGGGCCATATTTATTGAAGGAAATGGAAGAGTAGATGACAAGGATCTAATTGAATTTAAAGGCTTCCTAGGATAGGCATAAGAGTTATGCAGAGAAGAACATGGTTTTCAGAGTTTGTAATGTGGGAGAACATGTATTTTTGAAAGTGAAAGCGAAGTGAAGTTTGCTAAGATTACGAAGTTTCCCAAATTTGACAGCAAGATAGTGTGGGCCTTTTGAAATATTACATTGCAAGAAAAAGATAGGCYCAATTGCATACATGCTAGCATTGCTTGCATCTATGAGAGTGCATAATGTATTTAATGTGTCCTTATTAAAGAAATATGTGCTTGACCCTAACCACATAATTGATTGGACTATGATCTAGGTGGAACACAAAGGAGATTTCCTGGTGGACCCAATGTGCATCCTAGACCAGAAAGTCAAGGTGCTCAGGAACAAAGTAATCGCCTTGGTAAAGGTCAAACGAACCTGCTATGGTCCTAAAGACACAACATGGGAGTACGAAGAAACCATGCAGGAGGAATACCCATAAATATTTGTCAATTTTGAAGAAAATAGAATATAAGAATGCAAGACTTCATTTTGGGAAGCTAAAATTCCAGAAACACATCTCAAAGTCCTATCCAACCTATGTTGGGGGCCTTGATAAAAGAATGGTACAGCCTAATAGATCGAGAAAAGTGAAGGGGGTACATTCCTTGTGTGAGCGGGTTGAGAGGAATATGAGGTTATGGTTGTAATTTTTGTCAGAGTTATAAAAAAATGGCAGAGTTCTTGTTTTTTTGAATATTACAATGTAAATCTGTAAATGAATTTTGGCATAGTGCTATGCACCGAGGATGGTGAAAAATTGTAGGGGAGGGGGAATGTAACATCCCCACTATAATCGTCAGTTTAATTAATGCTTAATGAATATATAATATATGGCTAAGGCCAAATAATGTATATGCAATTTGTATTTTTGAATTTTAATAAATAAAATGTGATGCCAACTATTGGGGGACATGGACATAGATGGGGGATGATTAATCCTCAAGAGAGGAGGGGTTTAGAAAGGGGGTTTTATCGATGAGCTTAATTGCCAAATACTTTTTCCTGATTTTAATGTTTTGAGTGAACCTTCTATTTTGGTGTTGAGTGTTCCCAAATCCAATCATTGAATTCCTGTAAGAGGGTGGGTGTGATGAGTCACATGCTATAGTTATCACGAGCATGGGATTTAGTACAATTAGTTTAGGGATGAGTGTGAGTCAATAAAAAAAACAAAAGGAGAGAAAATCTCTATGGCCAGGAGAATAATTTTTACAATCACGCTTTTGCATGGAAAGGAGGAGAGAACATGAAAAAGAAGTGCGCTAGAGGTGGAGCAAGGAGGATGGATGAATTCTGGAGTGTTTTTGGAGTTGAATACTGAAGAAGTAATTTTTTAGGCTTGCAGAAGAACTAGGTTGTCTGGCTTGAAGAGTGAACTCCCGTGTGAGTTGCACTGGATCAAGAAGCTTCTTGTTGTTGTTTTCCTGGTAGTTTTCCTAGCAGTGAGTTCCCTGGAGTTCCCAGTAGTGATATTCCTAGTTACTTGCGCTAGAGAGACCCTGATAAATGAATGAGACACCCGATGGAATGTGAACAATGAAGATTTACGTTCCTTGGGTTGGACATGTTGAGAGGAAGAGAGTTGGTGGAAATCAGGATAGCTGTAGGAGAATGCGAGTGGGTTATGGGATTATCTGAGTTGTTAGTGGATACTGAGAGACACCCTCTTTTTCTTATTCCTATCCCCAGCTCAAGAGTGAAATGTTGTTGATGTATGGAACAACAAGGTTATTGTTGGGTGGAACGTCCATCCCAAGCAACTGGTTGCACAACTGATTAAAAATATAAGTGTTTTATCTGTTTACTGTGTTGCATTATGAGTTTTAATTGCTATGCATTAACTCTGTGTATAACAATTCTTTATATGTTGTTGTGATGAATTTACTAGCCACATTCATGTTAGATAATCATTTCATAAATGCATTTAAATAACGGTATCAACAAATGGTTAAATCTGTGTGTTTTCCTGTAGCTGGTAAGCTACAAGATATGTTAGTAGCACATTTTATTTTTATTTGTATTTCACATGTATTGAACCTCAGTGAAATTGGAGAACATTACATTGCATCATAGCAAAACCTAAATGGTGGTCCGAGTTGTAACTATTGAATCCCTCAAAACTAGTAAAATATTGCTAAACCATAATCTAGATGGATTCCCTATTCCAAACAATGTACGATCTAATTGAGACCTTTCATTAGGGAGATTCCCTACTATTTTTATAGTGTAGCACTCTGTTACTAACCCAACACATGTTTACTGATACCCATTAACTAAATGCGTGCAACAAGATTAAAACATATGTAGCTAACATGAAATATTTAAAACATTAATGCAATTGCATTTATGTGCACACAAAAACATTTAAATACTCAAAAAACAGAGTAATATGCACAACAATTAAAACCCATAGATAAAAATAATGAACATAGATAAAAACACTTATATCTTTAAGAAAAAGTGAAACACGTTGCAGAGGATGGACATTCCACCATTGTAGACTTGTTGCTCCAAATATCAACAACAAGCCACCCCTGAGTTGGGGCTATGAATCCACAAGAGAGAGTGCCTCCTAAGGGTGATTAGTGTCCAGTCACAACCCAAAATAACCCACAACAAGCTAATTTCCTATAATCATAGAAATACACCAACTCTCTTTCCCCTCAAGCCACATAAACCAAGGAATGCGATCCCCTTTTCTACCACATAGTCCCTTAGGCTATCCCACTTCCCTCCAGGGCTCCAACACAAGTTAGCTAGGAAATTTCTCTTGTTGGGGACTCTAGGTGTTCCAGTTGCAACAAGAAAATTTCACAACATCATGATTATTGGATTTTACATAGAAATATCACTCTATAGGTTTAACGTCCCACTTCTTCATGCAATTACAACTCCAACAAGCCGCACACAAAACCCAATATGGTTGTCTTCAAGATCCAACACTCAACACTCTCTTGCTGTCCCAAAAATTATTTGTAAAAACTTCGTACAATACCTATTCAAGTTTCTTTTTTACCCATGCATGTTGACTCTCACATTCCCCAATGTTGATTGTACTCAACCCCATGATCTCAATAACTATGTTAGGTGACTTTTCACACCAACCCTCTTACATGTTTTCAATGATTGGGGCTTTGATACACTCAAAAGGAAAATAGAAGGTTCATACAAAATAATTTTTTTAGAAGGTGGCATGGGATTGATAGACATGGATAATCTCCCCCTTGGACCCCCTCTCTTGTGGAAACTTAGCTCCCGTGACTTTTTTCATGTCCTTTTTGTAATGTCCCTTTCCCTTTGATGACTCCAAGAGGAGCGACTGAGTAGCCTATACTAGTTCTCGTAGGCTATAGTTGGGGTAAAAAGGGAATAAAAATGATTATTTAATGTCATTTACCGGAAAAAGCATAAGTGAAAGTGACATTAGATAATAAAAGAAGCAAAAAGGGTGTTTAAGTGACTTAAGTGATTATTAAATAAAAAATTAGGGAAAAGTCACTGAATAATTAAAGTGAATGAGAAATTAGATCAAAGGGGATATAAAAGGAGAAAGTCGACTTAGTTTCTCATTATGTATATTGTGAATTGGAAATTAGAACCCAGAGAGGAGTCATGCGGTTTCCTTCTTGTTTTATGGTTTTCTGGACGAAACCACCACCATTAGCAGAGTTCAGTGTTGAAATATACACCCTATTCTGTTGAGAGGATCACATTGGTTCTTCATCAAGCTATAGGTTTAGGTTACAACAATAGAGAGTTCCAACACAAGCTAGTGCACATATTTGCGAGTTGCAACATGAGGTTTCAGGAATGATTTACCAGCATTCATGGGTCACCAGGCCCAACCAGTCAGGGAGAGATAAAATCCTTCAGACACATTTGAGATTAGACCAGGGATCTTCCAATGAGATAAATCTCATGAATTTTTGACGGGTGAATAACCCAGATCGTGCCAGTTTACCAGTTTGTAGCGCACGGGGATTTGTACATCCATCCGGGGTTCCGATAGTACAAAAAAGAGTCAATGTCCCTTATCTGAGGTAGGGAGAGTGTACTAGGGAGCAGGGAAACTCATCTAGGACAAATCTCATGCCATTCTTCCAAGTATTTCCACTAGGGTGAATTATCCAGTCTTTTACAACAACTCGACAACACATTTTTGGTTGCATGCAACGCTTCCTTACGTGTATGCAGTGGATCTACCCAACATATATCATATCCATATATATATTGGTATTTTCTAGTATCTTGTTTGTATTCCAGTTAAGATCACCATCTATTACGATCTGGTTGAAGAGATTTGTTTGAGTTTCCACATATTGCAGTGTATTGTTTGTTATTTTGCTTAATAAAATTGTTGAGTTGGTTATGGTCCCAAATATATTTGCATGCATCGTATAAAACTTTTAAACACAACAAAACACATCTAGAAACCTTTTGAAACTCAACCAGAAACCCCCGTGCATCAGGTCTACTGTCAAAACCCCAAATCTAACAGTTGATATCCAGATCCGAGGATCCGAGGATATTACATGTTTGCAGTTGGCGACATATTTTATTTAATT
The DNA here is from genome assembly GCA_010110895.2 of Picea sitchensis. Lineage (NCBI taxonomy): Eukaryota > Viridiplantae > Streptophyta > Pinopsida > Pinales > Pinaceae > Picea > Picea sitchensis. Next base: position 117,693 of record SNQJ01S0001187.1, read on the forward strand.
ATTTTAATATACAATGTTTACATATTACATCGTTGGGGCCACAACCATACATCATATTTACAATATACATAGCTAAACCAAGGATTAAAAACTAGGATGTTACATTCCCCTCCACCTACAATTTCACCATACTTAGTGCACAACACGATATCGATATAGATGTACACAATTTTACATCATAGTACTCGATACTCTTGCAAGTTTACAATTCTCACAACAATTCCAACCAACAATCTCTCATTCCCCTCAACTTTCACAACCCAATGAATTGTATCCTCTTCTATGCACCGTAGTCCATTAGGCTGTATCACCTCTCTTCTAGGGCTCTTGCACAAGTTAGACACGAGGTCTCTGAGTTGTGGCTCAAGGAACTCCAACTACCAAAATTGAGCCTTCCACACTTACATTCAAATGTACATTCAATTTTCTTCAAAATTTGTTAAAACTTGTGGGTACTCCTCCAACATGGTCTCCTCATGCTCCCATGTGGCATCTTCAAGATTATAAAAGGTACATTGGATCTTTACCAAGCCAATGGATTTGTTTCTAAGCACTTTGAATTTCAAGTCTAGGATGTTCACTGGCTCCACCCGAAAGTCCCCTTTCTGTTCCACCTGGATCATAGTCCAATAAATCACATGGTTAGGATCATACAGATATTTTGTCAATAAAGACACACAAAACACATTATGGATTTTCATACATGTAGTAAATGCAAGCATGTATGCAACATATCCTATTTTCTCTAGAACTTCAAACAACCTATACTATATTGCTACCAACTTTGGACAACTTCCCAATCTTAATGAGTTTTTCTTAGCCTTTACTTTTAAAAACATATGCTCACCCACTTCAAATTCTCTATATGTCCTTCTTTTATCTACATAAATATTTTTTTCTTGTCCCGTGCAACCTTTAAATTCTACCCAATCTTTACCATCTTCTCTTCCATTTCCTTTACCAATTATGGCCCAATAACTACTCTGTTTATTGGGTTATCCCAGCTCATTGGTGTGTTGCATTTTCTTCTATACAAGGCTTCAGATGAGATCATATTCAATGATTCATGATACCCATTATTGTAATAAAATTCAACCAAATGAAGATAGCCTTCCCACATGGAAGGCTTGTCCATTACATACATTCTCAACATATCTTCAATTATCTGGTTGATCCTTTTTGTCTGCCCATCTGAGTCTGGATGATATGATGTAATAAAATTCAAATTAGTGCCAAATCCTTTAAAAAACCCTTTCAAAAGTTTGAAGTGAACTTGGGATCTTTGTTTGATACTATTTCCTTAGGAAAACCATGTAGCCTAACTATTTCTTTCATATAAATCTCTGCAATATTTGTTGCTTTGTGAGTCGTTTTCAATGGAATAAAATGTGCAACCTTTGTAAGCTTGTCCACCACTACCATGATGGAATCATGTTACACTGCCATTCTTGGTAGGTTGGCGATAAAATCTATCATAACTATCTCCACTTTCCATTTAGGAATGGGCAATGGATGTAACAATACTATTGGATGTCTGTGTTCAATCTTCACTTTTTGACATTCCATGCAATTGGCTATGTAATCAACTATATATTTCCTCATTCCCAGCTAGAAATACTAGCCTCTTATCGCCGCAATTGTATTATGGTACCTTGGATGACTAACATATGGTACATTTTGAATATCTTTCAACGCTATATTTCTCAATTCCTAAGTGTTAGGAACATAAAATTTGTCCTTGAACAACGATATTCCCTCATCTTCTAGCTCGTAGTTCTTAGATTTCAGTGATATGTTTTCCGGTTGTAAGCCTTCTGTAACTTGTGCATAATGTTGATCTGATGCTATAAATTCTAAAATTCTACTTTTAAAATCTAAACAATACATGCTAATTGTGGTATCATGCATTTCATTCACCCTCCTGCTATGTGCATCAACCAATTTATTCTCTTTCCGCTTGATGTGCTTGATGTTGAAGTCATATTCACTGAGAAATTCCATCCATCTAGTTTGTTGATCTGTATTATATTGAGAACAAAATGAGATACAAATGAAAATATAGCAGAGAGCACATAAATACAGTGAAACCAGACTTCTATTAATGAATGACATAATACTATAAAACACAAACTGGCTAGAATGGAGGTAGCTTATCTTGGAAGAGAAAGAGATGTCAACTACGCTCATTCTCAATAAGAATTAATCACACTCCATTACATTCTCAAAGGACCTCCTTCACCTCGATTACATATGAGAGATTGAGAGGAGAATAATTCCCATGATGCATGTGGGATAAATTGGTCTAAGTTTACAAAATGCCATAGGCATGCAAAACTTTAGGGCTTCTCAGGATGTCACCCATCCCAATACTACTATATACCAAGCAGAGTTCTAATGGGATTTGGTGCATTAACGCTATAGGCATATACATATGACCACTAGGCAATCATTACATGATGGATTTAATTAACAAATGATGATTACATGACATTACATTCCCCATCAAAAGGGTGAATATCGTGGTTTATCAAAACCACATGTTCAAAAACATTGATTTAGTGAAAAAGGTGTATGGCCATCGAGATCGACTTGGATCATTCCTCCACCCTTATGAAGAAATAGTCGCCATTGCATCAATTTCCCTCGGTATATGGGGAAACTTTTTCTGAATCTGAACCTTGGTGAGCTGCTTGCCTTGCTGAAGTAGTTGTCCTGCTTGTACTTGGAATTAGTTTGTTGAAGGCTGTCATGAACCTATTGTTGGAGGTGTTGGATCTTTTCAAAAAATATGGCTACATGATATTCCTTGGTCCGAGTGTTGGAGGAATCTATTGATGAATATGCAAAAGGAAGAGCTATATCAATGGGGGCTAATGGTTGGAACCCCAAGCACACCTGAAAAAGGTTGTGGCCAATAAAGCTATGAAGGGATCTATTATAACTATGCTGAACATATGGAAGACTCTCATTATTTGGAAGGGAGTATCCGTAGATTGGAACATTGGGTAAGGGAGCATTAGACACCAAGTTAATTCAATGCTTTACTTGGCAGTGCAAAGGCACACAATAAGTGAAAAAATATATTTTTGCTCCTCTAAAATCTCGTCAACCTGTTTCTGTTGTATACAAATGTCTTGGGTTGAGGCAATGGTGGTCGTAGTGACCTTCTATTCACCTTTTGAACGAATTGTGAAGAATAAAAACTTTGTGGTATGAGAGATTAATTTGCGACATTGTTTTTCCAAGATTAATGAAATTTCAGTAGTCATAACTACCTATGGTATTATATAGCGCTGACCCCCCAGAGTAACAGTGACACTATGGGGCCAAAACTCATAAACAACTTGGATTTTCCACATATATGGTTGTACTAAAAGAACATCACAGACTTCAAGTGGGGAAACATCACATAGTACCTCATCTTTGAAGGGCTTGATGCCACATGATAGATGACATTGCTGGTTGATGTGAAGGTCTTGTCCCTGGCTCAACCAACCAATTGTTTATGGTTTCTGGCTCAACCAACCAATTGTTTATGGTTTAGGGTGTGGCATCGTCGATATCTCCAATATCTTAATGAACTCGGTCGAGATCAGGTTATTTTGGCTCCTATTGTCATCAATAAATGTAGTGGGTCCCCTTCACTCATCCGTGGACGGAAGAGGTACCTCCCCAAGCTCCTCTAACTCGTCCGGTTGGATCTTTGCAGTTGCAATGGTAATCAAGTTATGCATCCAATGAGATGGATATAACTCCCAATTTTCATTTGAGATATTCAAATGTCTCTATGGTATGGGGTTTTTTAAACATATCTACAACTTGTTCTTGGTGGCATTGTATTCCATCTTGACACTTTTCTCGACTACTTGTTCTCTTAGGAAGTATTACTTGATGGGAATATGCTTAGCCTTTGAGTGCATAACATGATTATTTGAAATGATGATTTCACTTGTGTTATTGCAAATGATTGAGATTGGATGATCATATTCACCTTGATATCCTTTAGTGTTTGCTTCATCCAGAGAACTTTGTGTGCAACGCGGTTTGTTGCCGCTGCAATATATTCATCTTCTACTATGGATTTAGAGATTGAAGTTTTCTTCATTCTCAACCATGATACTAGATAGTTTCCTAAAAATAATGCTCCTCCATTGGTACTTCTCTTGTCATCAATACTTCTTGCCCAATATGCATTTATATATGATGTTAGAGTGAATTCCATACTTCTTAAATACCACAAGACAAAGTTCAATGTGCCCTTCAAATATATAAATATTCTTTTTACTACTTGCACGTGTCTCCTTCGATACCAATTGAAATCTTGCAACCAATCATATTGCTTGCATGATATCTGGCCTTGATGCTTTGTTTTGCACAAAATGTAGGTTGGGAAAATCCCGACCCAATCCACTGGATGGCGATAACGGTAGGATAGTTTACCCACTGTCACCTCAGATAAACCCTCCCCTCGCTTTAGTGAAGGAAGAATCCAACACAAGGGAGGAGTCTCAAGTGACCCTAGGGGGGATGTGAGATGGAAAATTATACTTATGAAGAGATGCCCCTATAGGTCAAGTTTCTAAGTGGAGAGTGGCTTGACAAAGAGATTCTAAGGTGCTTTATGGTTGCCAAGTGTTTGAGTACCTGCGAAATATGGTTGTACTTTCCCGAGAGACAAGAAAAGAAAATATACGAGCTAAACAATCCAATGGACAAGCAAGTTCAACTTGATTTCCCTATTTGTAGAAATAAACAAAAATATATATCAAAAAGTAAATGATAGTTTAAATATGCTTAATAAGATGCTAAAATTCTAGTAAATGATGCAAGAGATAAACTAACAAGTACTACTATAACTCAAGTATGAAAGGATAAGACTTTAGAAACAAAACAAGGCTGTTATAACCAAGTATTTTAGAGATATTTTATCAGCATTATGGATGTATCAAACTATTTCTACAACATAAAATTTCAACCCACAAAAAGTACAATTAAACCACCCAAAACGTGTGATGAGACTAGTAGATTATTATGGTAGCTTGCTAGCAAATTTTGACAGTTGAAATGTAAGTTATGAATTAAAAAGAGAGTGATTTGCTGCAACCCTAATGGATGTATCTTTTGGTTAGCCATAGCTCCAAGAAAACTAAGTATACCAAGACTCCTTAGAGGTTTTAACAACTCAACGCATCAACAATAAACTTTGACATGAAGAATATCAATATCTCACTAAATAACGTTTACCAAAACAAACAATTTATTTCTCCAATGCAGACTTCAGATTAGTGCCTTTTAAAAGTTGGGTGAATGGAGTCTTGAAATCATGAGTTATATAAACAAATCCCTAGGGGTGTAAACCCTCTTACTCCCTAGGGTATGCAAATCAAACTAAGGTAAATCAAGGAGGGTGTACACCCTTGTACTTCGCGTAGCAACATTGCAACAAAATACTTGTAAAATAGAAAATGAGATGAAGCTTAATGGAGGGTGTATGCACTTATACTCCTCATCGGGTTTCAACCAACAATAACCATGAAACAAGAAAGAAGAATTAACAATTACAAATTTTCCTTCCAATTACAAGAGAGATGCAAGAACAAACCCTAGTTCACCAAGAAAATTACCATTGATAAGCAAGAGAAGAAGTCTCCAATAGGTTTGCACCACCTTATCTCAAGAATTAACCAAGATATAATCACCAAAAATCATTTGAACACGAGAGATATACCAAAATTCCCAAGTAGGGCACAAATTTCAGCCACTAGTCTTCTCATATTGGGAGAGCTATGATCAAAATGAAATAGAAGTGATCCTTATTTATACAAATCTTCCTAAAATTGTTTGTCCACTTAATTTTAGGGTAAACCACAAAGTAAGGGGTCAAAACCCCTTACTTTTCCCCTTTACAATTCAAATTTTATTTTGCACATAAGAAACCCTAAAATAAACATGACGTCACCCTTGTAGGGTAACGATTTGACATCAAGAAGAGGATGTTGGGGTTGAAGATGACACGTTGGGCTTCCAAAGGCATTCTAGTTAAGTTCTATGGTATTCTTTGTCAAGTCAAGGTACTCTTCTCCATCAAAATATGCCAAGTGTCAACCAACAACATCACCACCACCAAAAACCCCAACTCATGCATGATGTCACCCCCAAAATGTGGCGTTTTAGCCTCCAAACACAGGTCGTTGGGGTGACGAAGGGATATGAAGGGTCCTCCAAGGTGCCTCTCAAGCCTCCAAAGGCTTCTATCATCATTCAGTGTGCGGGCCATGGTATCCAACCTGTGGGATTCAAGCCCCAAGCAAGCCCAAGTTAGGTTTGTTCTTCCAAATCTATGCACCAACTAGGTTCTGTAAAGACAATGAATGCACCCTCCAAGAATCTCAAGTCAAATGCATCATGATAAGTAAATCAAATCAATAAAAGAGCCATATAAGCACATACATCCAAACCACCTCATCAAAATAAACAAGTGCTCAAATATCCTATGCAATTTGCCAAGTTTAGGAATGGGAGGGTTGACAAGCGACCTATTGGGTGAATCTAACCTCAAGTTTATGAGTGTTTCCCAAGTTGACACCTATCTAAGACATGTGGACAAAGTGACATGGATGGGGGTAATAATTTTGGGCATTGGGTTCATGACATATAAGGGAATGTAGTATCTCATTTACGAGTGCCTTTTTAGAGGGTGTGCTGCACCTTCATTTTCAATGCAACCTTTTTCCAAGCCCATTTATCGCCTTTTGTTCCTTTTTGATGTTTCCAAGTTGAATCCAAGGTGGGAATTCTACCTAAGAATGAAAATAAGTTCCCACCTTGACTCTACCTTGGTCACATCATGCTACCCCAAGTTGAAGTCATGTGTGGGGCTTCTACGTAAGTAAGAAAAACGGTTCCCACACATGCTCTACCTTGGTTGGAATTTTGCATTAATTAATTTTCACGGGTCCCATTATTTTCTTACGAGAGAAATTTCATTATCCTCAGGATCCCTGGGCGAGCATATATAAGGTTCATGTTTGGATTTTACCTTTTTCCAGCTACAAACCTCTGGGCCTTCATCCCCTTCTTCCCATGAAGTGAAGGACAAACCCTTATTGTGTTAGTACACCCAAAAATACCAAAAGCTAAGGATATGAGGGGATGAAGTGTGGAAAGTTACAAGTATGGTTGGGAATGGCACACTAACTCATCAAGACACTCACCATACTACTTGGCTTGTGCCTCATGGAGAAAGACCCAATGTCTCCCAAAAAYGAGCTGATGTGGTGGATATCGTCRTGATGGACTTGGAAGTGTGGTGGTGACRTGGGTCTTTGTCTATGAAAATGGACACTTCTGGTCAAGATGTCTCTAGGTACTCCATGTATGCAACCTGAGAGCCTCGAGAGTCGAGACATCATCTCCTTAGTTATCCCTAGGAATTAGGGATAACATATGACTCGTACTTGGGGACATGTACTCGCTGTAGAGTTCATGAGAACCACAACATCTCCTGGTGGACCCGTGCCTACACCGAAACATAAAATTGTAAAATCGAGGGTGGTTCTATCACCCTTCGTCCATATATATGAAAACCAAAATTGAAAACTTATCTAGAAAGAAAATTTTACATTTTTTTTTTCAAAAATTTATAAACTAAACATGTAATATGATGAAAGAAATATGCAAGTAGAGAAAAATGAAAAATGCAATGTAACTAAACTACCATGAGCAATCAATATGCAAATGAAAGAAATCAAGATGACCTACCTACTTACCTGGGGCCCTGAAGATCAGGTGATAGGTGATTTCAGGTGAAGTCATATAATCAGTGCAACCATCTGTTCATCATTTCATCAAAGTATCTCCCCCTGTGCTTAATCATGTATTACAAAAAGGATAATTTGAGCACATAATGATGAGTATAAATAGACATATAATCAATCATGAAATGAAATCAATGGATATGGGTGGGAGGGCAGAATGTTTTTTGAAAAGAGTAACCGCAATCTTGATCATCCCCGAAATCCTACTCGAAAGGATAGCCACAAGCTCGATAAATCCATCTCCAAAGAGGGCTACCATATGTAGACAATGACTCATATTCATCCCCATTAGCATGATCGTTGCTTGCTGAAGACTGAGGAGACATGAGAGATCCAAAGAAATCCCAATGATTCCTCAGAGAATAAGAAAAGAGGCAAGGGACCGTCTCATGTCTGGAGAAATAAAGACGTTGCCTCTTCATCCACAAATTAGTGTAAAAATCTTTAAGATGAAAATGCTTTCACTTTGTAGGGTGAGATTTTGACTGCTTTAGGCTGGACATGACCTAGTATCCATCAAGATCTGAGCATGGAGGTGGTTGGAAATATTCATGAGTATGCTGTGACGAATCATCCTAGAAAAAATCTATGACAACATCATTACTAGGATTCCAAGTATCTGAATCATATGTGCATGAATACCAATCCTCTGTAGACGACAACTCAAACCCTTTTGTTTGAGAACTACCTTCAACGTCGTAAATGGGATCTTTAACAAAAGTGAAACAAACCACATCCCATCTACGCCTCCCAACATGCATAAAATCATCAATGTGTTGATCAACCATATCAGAGGGGTCCTCCACGAGATCACCTTCATTAAGCGAGAAAATGGACATAGATGTCTCATCAAGGTCTTCATCATCGAGATATTCTTGACAACTTTCTTCATGGATATGTTCTTCAAGCACTTCTTTTGTAGGTGGTGGGTGATGTTCCTCTTCAACTTCACACTCTTCAGCCGTTGTCGTGTCACCCACTTAAAAACCTTCTCTGTAAAGGGCATCTTTGAGCTCTTGGAAGGTAGTCTCCAGATCCTGAGTAGCTGGCCCCCAATACGTGATAAATTCTTCAACAAGCCTTGTAGAAGACCTGATACTTTTCAGATCACATGAGTTTGCAAGCCACTTCCTATGACTCGAGTCCAGAAAAAATAAAAAAATTTCATTAGTACATCCTCATGCATTATAGTTATAATTGAAGCACACCTCATATAGTTCACAACATGGGTGATTGCTAGAGTTGGGTCACCATAAAATTTGGGGAAACTTTCCCTCCACCCAATAGGGAAAAGGTTCGAGTATCCGAGGATATATTGAACACCGAGAGAAGGGTATACCTTGTGGAAATCCCATGGTAAATCCCGTGATGCCATGGTTCCATTATCCAGGATGTTGCTTCAATGGAGTAGCCAGATGAACTTAATGTTCATAAAAAATAGAGGGAAAGGAAAGGGAACTTTCCACAAGTGGAGTCTCCATATGAGCTTCAAGAAGATCTCATCAAAGGTGGAAGGGGAACACCCTTCCTTTGGAGTCGCCAGGAAATCTATGGATAAAGGCTTTGGGATGGTATCTTTCTGAAGTGTTGTTAGGGAACGAAAGAGGATTCAAAATCCTCCCTGACAACGACGCTAAAATGTTACCACACAAACTGTAGGTTAGGAAAATCCCAACCCAATCCAATGGATGACGATAATAGTGGGAGATTTTACCCACTGTCACCTCAGATAAACCCTCCCCTCGCTTTAGTGAAGGAAGAATCCAACACAAGGGGGGAGTCCTAGGTGACCCTAGGGGGGATGTGAGATGGAAAATGATACTTATGAAGAGATGTACCTATAGGTCAAGTTGATAAGTGGAGAGTGTCTTGACAACGAGCTTCAGAGGTGGTTTATGGCCTCCAAGTGTTTGAGTACCTGTGAAAGATGGTTGTACTTGCCCGCAACAAAGGAAAAGACAAGATACAAGCTAAGCAATCCAATGGAAAAACAAGTTAAGCTTGCTGTCCCTATTTGCAACAGTCAACATAAATATATATCAACAAACAAATGATAGTTTAAAGATGCTAAAAAAATTCTAAAAGTCTAGTAAATGATGCAAGAGATAAGCTAGCAAGTACTAGTATAACTCAAGTATGAAAGCATAAGACTTTAGAAACAAAACAAGTCTGTTATAAACAAGTGTTGCAAAGATATATTATTAGCCTTATGTATGTAGGAAAATATTGCTACAACAGAAAATTTCAACCCACAAAAAGTACAAGTAAACCACCCAAAAAGTGAGATGAGACTAGTAGATTATTATGGAAGCTTGTTAGCAAAATTTGGCGGTTGAAATGTAAGTTATGAATTAAAAAGAGAGTGATTTGTTGCAGCCCTAATGGATGTAGCTTTTGTTTAGCTATATCTCCAAGAAAACTAAGTAGACCAAGATGCCTTAGAGGCTTTAGAAACCCCAAACCATCAACATAAACTCCAACTTGAACAATATCAATATCTCGCTAAATCACGTTTACCAAAGCAAACAATTTATTTCTCCAATGCAAAATTCAAATTAGTGCCTTTTAAAATTTGGGTGAATGAAGTATTGAAAGAATGAGTTAGATCAACAAATCCCTAGGGGTGTAAACCCTCTTACTCCCTAGGGTAGGAAAATCAAAGTAAGGTAAATCAAGGAGGGTGTAGACCCTTGTACTCCTCCTAGCAACCTTGCAACAAAAGACTTGTAAACTAGCAAATGAGATGAAGCTTAATGGAGAGTGTATTAAATTATACTCCTCCTAGGGTTTCAACCAACAATAACCATGCAACAAGCAAGAAGAATTAAGAATTACAGATTTTCCTTACTGATTCCAAGAGAGATGCAAGAAAAAACCCTAATTCACCAAGCACATTACCATTCATAAGCAAGAGAAGAAGTCTCCAAGAGGTGCACACCACCTTAGCTCAAGCATTCACCAAGAGATAATAACCAAAAATCATTTTCACAAGAGAGAGATACCAAAATGCCCAAGTAGGGAGCAAATTTCAGCCACTAGTCTTCTCACAATGGGAGAGAAGTGATCACAATGAAATAGAAGTGATCCTTATTTATAAAAATACTCCTAAAAGTGTTTGTCCACTTAATTTTAGGGTAAACCACAAAGTAAGTGGTCAACAACCGTTACCTTTCCCCTTTACAATTTTAAATTTGATTTTGCACATAAGAAACCTTAAAATAAACGTGATGTCACCCTTCTAGGGTAACGATTTGGCATCAAGAAGAGGACGTTGGGATTGAAGATGACACTTTGGGCCTCCAAAGGCCTTCTCCTCAAGATATATGGTCTTCTTTTTCAAGTCAAGGTACTCTTCTCTATCAAAATATTGCAAGTGTTAACCAACAACATCACCACCACCAAAAGCCCTAGCTCATGCATGACATCACACACAAAATGTGGTGTTTTAGCCTCCAAAGGCATGTTGTTGGGGTGATGAAGGGATAAGAAGGGTAGTACAAGGTTCCTATAAATCCTCTAAAGGCTGCCATCATCGTTTGATGTGCAGGCCATGGTATCCAACCTGTGGGATTCAAGCCCCAAATAAGCCCAAGCAAGGCTTGTTCTTCCAAATTTGTCCACCAAATAGGTCCTGCAAATACAATGAATGCGCCCTCTAAGGATATCAATTCAAATGCATCATGATAAGTAAATCAAATCAGTAAAAGAGCCATCTAAGCATGTACATCCAAACCACCTCATCAAAATAAGCAAGTGCTCAAAGACCCTATGCATGAATTGGCCAAGTATAGGAATGGGAGGGTTGACAAGTGACCTATTGGGTGAATCACACCTCAAGTTTAGGAATGTTTCCCAAGTTTACCCCTCTCTAAGACACATGGAAAAAGTGACATGGATGGGGGAAATAATTTTTAGCATGGGGTTCATTACATGCAAGGGAATGTATTATCTCATTGATGGGTGCCTTTGTAGAGGGTGTGATGCACCTTCATTTTCAATGCAACCTTTTGCCAAGCCCATTTATTGTCTTTTGTTCTTTTTTTATGTTTCCAAGTTGAAGCTAAGGTGGGGATTCTACCTAAGCATGAAAGTTTTTTCCCAAATTGACTCTACCTTGGTCACATCATGCTTCCCCAAGTTGAAGTCATGTGTGGGGTTTCTACGTAAGCATGAAAAAAAGTGCCCACACATGCTCTACCTTGGTTGGCATTTTGCATTAATTGTTTTCCACGAGTCCCATTATTTTATTACGAGAGACATTTAATTGTCCTCAGGATCCATGGGTAAGCATCTAGAAGGTTCATATTTGGATTTTACCTTTTTCCAGCTACAAGACTCTGGGCCTTCAACCCCTTCTTCTCATGAAATGAGGGACAATCCATTCTTGGGTCAATACACCCGAAAATCCCAAAAGGTAAGGAGATGAGGGGATTAAGTGTGGAAAGTGACATTTATGATCTATAATGGCATAATGACTCGTCAAGAGGACCTCCCAATAGAAAACCTATCCCTAAGGGTGACCCACTTACTAGGGCGCAGTGTCAACCAACAAAGTGAAACATGGCAAAGAGCATAATGTCGAAGAAGACGTTACATAATTCAAAGCAATTTAAAATGAAAAAAACTCAAATGCCTCAAATATTAAAATGACACTCACCGTAATACCTGGCTTGTACCTCATGGAAAAATACCCAATGTCTCCTGGCAACCAGCTGATGTGGTGGATATCGTCGTGATGAACCTGCAAGTCTGGTGGCGAGGTGGGTCTATGTCTGTGCAAGTGGACACTACTCGTCAAGCTGTATCTCGGTACTCCATGTATGCAACCTGAGGGCCTTGAGATATCATCTCCTTAGTTATCCCTAGGAATTGGGGATAACAATGCTGTCACATATAGTAGGCTTCCAATCATTAACCTTTACAATGTTTAATTTTCTTTTCGAAATTCATCATCTTTTCTCAACTTACATCTTGTGATCATGGGTGTACTGACAGGTGCAAAGTCTTCCATTCCTAATTTCTTCAACATTTCCTTGATGTATTTGGTCTGAGAAATGAATATGCCTTTGCTGGATTGAGAAATCTGCAAGCCTAGAAATATCAACAATTCTCCAAACATGGACATGTCAAATTATTTTTGCATTTCTTCTGTAAAATTTTGGCTCATTCTATCAACATTACTTCTAGATATGATATCATCCACATAAACTATAATGATTAACAATTTTTTATTGTCTGTTTTGATGTAAATATTACTGTTTGTAGCTCCTCTTTTGAAACCTTGTTGTTATAGGTATTTTTCAAGTCTTGAATACCAAGATCTAGGAGCTTGATTTAGTCCACATAGTGATTTCTTCAGTCTGCATACACGATCTTTGTTTTCTGATAATTAAAATCCTTCTCGTTCAATATATACTTCTTCTTCTAAATTTCCATTTAGAGAGGATGACTTGACATCCATTTGATAGACTTTAAAGTTCTTGAAACACACAAATGCCAAAAACATTCTGTTTGCTTATATTCTTGCAATCAGAGCGAAGGTTTCTTCAAATTCAATACGCTCAACTTGAGAATACACTTTACAGACCAATCTTTCTTTATTTATTACTACTTGTCCATCTTCATCCAATTTGTTTCCAAAGACCCATTTGGTGCCAATCACATTCTTGTCTTTTGGTCTAGGCACAAGTTCCCATGTCTCATTCTTCTCAATCTGATTTAGTTCTTCTTTCATAACATTAAACTAATGCTTATCTTCACTATCTTGTGCAATGTTCTTGGGCTCTATTTTAGATAGAAAATATAAGTTCAATCTTCTTCTAGTCTGAACTCTTGTATCTATATAACCAAGAATATGATTTTATGGATGATGTTTTTTAACAAATCTCGATAGTGTCTTTGGATATTCGCTTTCTATTTCTTCTTGTTCTTTCTTTTCTTCTTCCTTTTCTCATTCTTTGTAGATTGTCTCCTTTGAATCTTCATTTGTTTACGAATTTTCCTTTTTAGTTATTGCTTCATCCACTCTTACATCAATACTATCGACAACCTTGCATAGTCTTTTGTTGTAGCATTTGTAGGTCTTGTTTCTAGATGCATAGCCAATAAAGACACCTTCATCTATTATGGAATCAAACTTGTCTAAATTATATTCATTTCTCTTTATATAGTACTTGATCCCAAATACTTTGAAGTATTTGACTGTAGCTGGTTTACCTTTCCATAATTCATAAGGTGTCTTGCTGTTGTTCACTCTGATTTGTGCCGTATTCAAAATGTAGACTGCCACACTGCTTTCTTCTATCCAAAAGGTGTTGGGTAGTTTGGATTCATTTAACATTGTTCTATCCATTTCTTGTACAATTTAGTTCTTCCTTTCTACAACTCCATTTTTCCATGGAGTCCTTGGTATCGAAAAATGTCTCTTGATTCCATGATTCTCATAGAATTCATTAAATTCATAAGAGGCAAAATCACCTCCTCTGTATGATCTTAAGCACTTGATTTTTAAATCAATCTCATTTTTATCTAGGGCTTTGAAAGCTTTAAACTTCTCAAATGCTTCATATTTTGATTTAAGAAATGTAACCCATTTCATTCTTGTGTAATCATCAATAAACAATATAAAATAACTCTCACCTTTTAAAGTTTGTGTTCTTTCTAGTCCGCAGAGGTCTTTGTGTACACATTCCAATGGATTTGATGTTGATTAATCCTTTTTTTAAAACTAACTCTCGTTTACTTTCCATGATGTCACATCTTGCAAATAATGTCGATAGGTTTTGAGATTCTTGGCATATCTCTTACTACTTGTGTCTTGTTGAGTTTTACTAGATTGTCAAATTTTATATGAGCCATCCTTCTATGCCATAACCAACTTTAGTTTACTTGTCCCATACAACATTTTTCTCCTTTGAATGAATTGAGAACATATACATTTCTCAGGGTTTTGCTTGTACTTTCCACTAATATTCTTGAACCTACTTTCCTTATCTCACATCATTTAAAATGAAATGTGATATTGCAACCTTGATCACACATTTGATTGACACTTGTAGGATTATCTTTTAACCCTTCAACGTACAAGACATTTTGTGTTTTAGTCTTTCCACTATCAAGACTAACAATACCTTTTCCAACTACCCTTGCAAAAGCATTGTCCGCAAAGGCAACATTGCCTCCTTTTTCTTCCTTTAGGGTTATAAATTTGTTTTGATCCCCTATCATGTGTTTTGAACATCCACTATCAATGTACCATTGGATTCCTTTGTCTTGAGCATACATCACAAGTCCACATTCTTCCATATTTAGTTCTTCTTGCTTCCTTTTCCACACATTTGTGTATTGTTCTCTATGCTTGGTAATAACATCTTCTTCTCTGTTTCGTTTAGGAGACATTATTATGCTACTTCTATAGTCACGTCCTATGTAATCAAGTACGAGAGAAAATGAATAGTAGTTTCTATCAACAAACCGATGAGAAGTTTTGGTTTTGTTGCTTACATAATCATTCTTTGAGGTCTTATAAGAACCTCTATTTCTATCTATCACATGATTACTTCTTGCATAAGATCTACAATCTAGTGCTTTATGACCAATATTTAATGCAAGAAAAATAATAGCCAAGAAAGAGATTTTGGTATCGGGTTGTGAAAAGCCTTCTTGGTGGAACACATATTCCAAACCGATTCTTGTTGTTCTTGTGAGAAGAAACATGTTTTTGTTGGTCATCATTTTCTTTCTTGCTACTGCTTTCATTATTGATGGAGCCTTTGAGAATATTAACATAGATTTTAGGATTTTCTTCATTTTGCTTTTCTGATGGCTTTGTGACCTTAGTGATTTCATCTCCCTCGAGGGTATTTTATTTTTCGTCACATCCAAGACTCTTCTTGATCAATAGTGACCTTTGGTAATTGAGAATATTATTTAAGGTTTTATTAATTTTTCCAAACTTCAAGCTTCTACTGAACTAATTATTTTTTTTCTCTAGTTCCTTTCTTACGTAAATGATTTTAGACTCTAGCTTCTCACAATTTTCTTCTTTTTCTTTTAGCTGGATTCTCACCACTTCTTCTATCCTTTTTGCCTCTTCTAGTTGGGTCCTCAATACGATAATTTTTTTTTCTATTTCATCAATATCATGATCCTTCTTTTCAAATTTCTGCAATTGCTCTTTCTTATTCTTATTCTTTCCCATGAGTTTGTCTATTTCTTCTAATGCACTAACGGGTTCTACTTCAAGATTCACTTCCCCATCAATGTATTCTTCTTATGTATCTCATTTTTATTTTTGATTGTATTTATTTTTTGTATCAGTAGATTTTGTATCCATGGCCATGAAGAGGAATTATTCTTGGCTATCCACATTTTCTCTCGAGATTTCCATTCCAACGGTTAGACTGTTTTCAAAGGAACCTTGCTGTGATATCAATTGTTGAACTTATGCTTATACTGAGAGGGGGGGCAAATCCATATAATATAATTTTTACTTTAAATGAGCATTCTTCAACCATTCATTAAATTTAAAACAATAAATGCATGTAAACTCAAATAACAGTACACATAGTTTAATTTGGAAACTTTTGTGGGAGAAAACCACAAAACTTATCTTTATAAATGTCTGTAGGAACCAACCTACTGTTACAAACATTGTAGGCACCAACCTACTAGAGACACCAATATCCTTAGTTGAGCACACCTCAACAAGATACTATGTGGGCACCAACCTACTAGAGACACCAATCTCTTTAGATGAGCACAAACTCAACAAGATATTGTGTAGACACCAACTTACTGGAGACACCAATCTCCTGAAATGAGCACCAACTCAGTAAGACCTATATAGGTACCAATCTAATAGTTTCATACAAAGAGTACTTTTGACTTCACCTGCATGCTTCATACTTCATGCATTCACTGCATCATCTTACCCTTAACCTTCATGCTTCGACAACTGTTCTTGATTCATATCCCATACATAGCTTCAAATCCTAGTTAGATTTAGCCTTCATTCCCTAGTGAACCTCATAACATCATTCCTAGAATATAATTCCATATTTTAGCTTCACAACCTCAAAATATCACACTTTGTAGCATCATAGACCCTAGTCCTTCATAGTGCACCCTTAAAAATCCAAGAAAACTCCTCTTGAGCACCTTTAGACCCCAAGAATACTCCCCAACTCCTCTTGTGCACCTCATATTTATTTTGCACACTTTCATTTTATATTCTTGCTTGGATAATATTCAAATGCACAAATATATCTTGTATTTATAGTGTTTCTGCATTCACTTATGGGGTCGACTTGTAAAACTAGCTGGAACGACTTGTACTTTTTGGCTGGGATGACCTGATAGAATATTTTGTATCTCCTCATTCCTATGGAGTTAGAGCGAGTGCCATATACCATTGGAAAGTTCTAAAAATAAATTTTTCAACCATATATCCTATGCTCTCATTTGAGCTAGGTATTTAGAGTAAAAAGACCTTCAAATATAGGGTATCCAAAACTAAGCATAAAAAATCGAAAAACAATATTTCCAACAATCTCCATCTTGCAATATTTATCTTGGAAATCTATAGTCTCCCCATGTCTTTGACATCAATGAAAAAAATATTTCCAACAAGGGCCACATTTTCCATGCTTTTGTTGTTGAGGATTTGCAGACTCGAAATCTAGCTTATTTCGTTGCCTAAATTTCTATTCAATTTTGACAACAGATTGATAAGTAGCTCCCACTAAGGAGATGTCCAAGAAATCAATCTTTGTTTGGATGTATCTGTGAATGACATTGAAGTACTTTAGAACTATGTGTCTCTTAGAGTATTGAATACTTGACTTTGAGTGCAGAGTATAGAATATGTTGGTATACTCTAGCACTATCTGGTCTCTCTCCTGACGCAGAGTCATCCATCTCAGATACTAGTCATCATAGCTTCCAACAAGGTAGAAATCCTCCTCGAGGGAATCCAAAAAGGCTTCCATGGTGGTTTCTCTCTCAAATGGTGTAGATTCATCCGTGGTGTGCCTCTCCCAATAAACTTCCCACCAAGATTTTAAATGGGGAAGGGATTTAAGGAGCATGGTGGTGATATTTTCGCCATCGATTTTTTTTTTAAACATAGTAATAAACTTCTAGTAGATTCAACCATTTCTCCATATCATACGCATCTATCTGGCCTTCAAATAAGGGGTTATCAAAATTAACTTGTACCTTGAAAGATGTCTCACCTATAAAATGGCTTCTTGTTGAATATGCCTTGGCCGTCATCGGTATTCATCGATGTATCTGAGAGAAGTTGTACATCATATTGTTCTTTTTTTGTGCAAGGGATTCCTCGAGAAACGTCTTGAAAGGATCTCTTGCTCTGTCATCTCTCTTTTCTTCCAATGGGAGATCGCTGAGCCTGGAAAGAGTGGTCGTACCCAAGTGAAACTATCTCAAGAACCAACTCCCTATACCATGAAATCGTCGGGGACATGCATTGAGAAATAACAAGGAGCATATTTCTTTGATACCATTGATCTAGATTATATTGAGAATGAAATGGAACACATAAAGAAATATAGAGAACAAAAATACAATGAAACCCAACTTCTATTAATGAATAAAATAATAAAATACTGTAGAACACAAACCGGATAGAATGGTGGTAGCTTATCTCTGAAGAGAAAGAGATGCCAACTATGCTCATTCACTGTAAGCATTGCATCACACTCCATTGAATTCTCAAAGGACCTTCTTCACCTTAATTATATATGAGAGAGTGAGAGGAGAATAATTCCCATGATGCATGTGGGATACAATGGTCTAAGTTTACAAAATGCCATAGGCATGTAAAACACTAGGACTTTTCGAGAGGTCACCCATCCTAGTACTACTCTATCCCAAGCATGCTTAACTGCAGAGTTCTGATGGGATCTGGTGCATTAAAGCTGTAGGCATGTACAAAATACCACTAGGAAATCATTACATGATCACTGTAATTAACAAATGTAGATGAAATTACATTACATTCCCTATCAAAAGGTTGAATATCGTGGTTTAGCAAAACCACAGAATTGAAAACATTGATTCATTGAAAAATGTGGATGGCCATCTAGATCCACCTAGATCATTTGTCTAACATTTAGTGTTGGTTTCTCAAACAAGTGTTTTAGAACATTATGATATGTCTTCAACTCAAAATTTCTGCCCAGAAGATAATGCCTCCACATTTTTAATGCATGAACCATGGCTGCTGGTTCTAAGTCACGGGTAACATAAATTATTTCATGCTCTTTAAGCTTCCTTCACTAATAACATATGACATGCCCATTTTGTGAAAAAACTCCACAAATCCATTCCTTGCATGCATCTATGAACACAACAAAATAATAATTTGGATATGCAACACTTAAAATAGGTGCATTGATTAACAATTCCTTCAAGCACCGAAAACTCTCCTTGCACTTGGCAGTTCGTTCAAACATTGTTCCCTTCTTTTGCAGTGAAGCGATTAGATCTGTGACCTTGGAGAAAACTTCAATGAATCTCCTATAATATCCAACTAATCACATAAAGGATCTCACTTCTGCAACATTTCTTAGCACTGATCAACCTTTGAGTGCTTCAATCTTCTCAAGGTCCACCACTATTCCCTCCACTGAGATGATGTGGCCCAAATAATAGATTTTCATTTGATAGAAAGCACACTTGCTTAACTTGGGATACAATTGGTTCTCTCTCAACACTTGTAGTACCATCCTCAAATATTTCTCATGCTCCTTATTGGTTTTGGATTATATAAGAATATCATCCAAGAAGATGATGACAAAGTTGTCTTGGTAATATATGAAAACTCCATTAATTAGACACATAAAAGTAGCTGGTGTATTGGTTAGTCCAAATGACACCACCACAAACTCATAATGGCCATACCTTTTCCTGAATGATGTCTTGTTGGTGTCTTATTCTTTGATTCTCATTAGATGGTAACCATCCCTTAGGTCAATTTTGGAAATTATCCTTACTCCTTTCAGTTGATAAAAAATATCATTGATCCATAGGAGAGGATATCCATTTTTTATTGTAACCTTATTAAACTATTTGAAGTCAATACACAACCTGATAGTTCCATCATTTTTTCTTCACAAAGAGTATTGGGGCACCCCAAGGTGAGACACTCAGGTGTATGTACCCCTTCTTCAACAATTCGTCTAGCTACATCTGCAATTCTTTTAGCTGCAACATGCTCATTCTACAGGTATTTTTGGACACTAGGGAAGCTCCAAGAATTAATTCAATAGATAATTCAATGTCTCTCTTTGTTGGAAATTCCGACAATTCTCCAAACACATCTTCATATTCCTTCAATACTGGGTAATTTTTGAGACTTCACTCTTTATCCTTTGTTGGTTTTTCCATATGGGCTGCATATATCTAGCACCCTTTCCTAATACTTATTTTTACTTGCAATGATCAAATATCTTTGACGATAAAGGTCTTGGAATACCTTGCATTGTCCTTGAATTTCCTTCCTCATCAAGGCATTTGAAAGCCTTGTTGTAGCAATTTTGGACAATGCGATGCTAATCCAACCAATCCATACTAATTCAACACTCATATGATCCAAGTGGTATGATGTTCAAATATTCTTAGTGATAACTCCATTTATGCTTACTGAGAAATCCTCGAGAAATCCACTAATTTTCCTCTTGGTTCTAGTGTCTAGTTGAACCAACCAGAAATTTCATGCTTTCATTTATTCAACTAAAACCTTTCAACTATTCTTGGACCTATATATCTATGACTAGATCCATAATCAATCAAAATAGTTATGGGCTGATTATCAATCTTACCTTATACCTCAATCATGTGGGATTGGTAATCTTCTTGTCTTTTGTCCAAGTCTACATAAATCCTTGACATGCTCCTTACCACATCATCCAATGTATCAACTTCATGAATGTTATGCATAGTCCTCATACTATCACCCTTTTGAGGAAAATATTTGTACAAGTGGTCTTCTTCACATCCTCAACACTTTATGGGTTGTTGTATTGGCCTTTTCGCCAATGAATTTGTCATTTTATGTTCACCTTGTGTTGTTTGTTGTTGTTGATATGTTTGAGATTTATTCCTTACAAAAGGTGGCTTGAATCCTTTATTCCTTTGATCCATCTTGCTTCTTTTATCATCATCCCAAACTTTTTGAAAAACCAACCTTCCCTTGTTATCCTAATACAAATACTTAGCCTTCCTCATGGCTTCTTCCAAAGCCTTAGGCTCATCAAATTGGATTTTATCTTTGTAAAATGATGGCAGGTCGCTCAAGAACCTTGTTATTTTCATCTTCTCATCCCTATTGAAGTCCACGTACCTCATAAGCTTTGATGAATATCTTCTCATACTCTTGCATGGTCATATTTCCTAGATTGAGCTCAATGAATTCTTGCATCTTCTTGTCGTAGTAATGCTCTGACAAGTACTATTTTTGGAAATATCTCTTGAAATGGTTACAAGAAATTATATTTTCATCAATATGCTTTCCCTGCTTCAGTTGGTCCGACGACATGGAAGCCTTCCCTTGAAGATGATATATGAAAATTCTTGCTTCTAGGTTTGATGAGTAATTATGCATCTGCAAAGATTTTCTCATGCACAACAACTAGGATTCAACATATTATCCCTTCCTCTACTCTCCATCAAATGGTAGTGGCTTGAGCTTCATGATATCTCCTTGCAAAATATCCAACTTAGGCCTCCTCCTATGGTTTATAATAGGGGACACACTTGGGATGGTCTCTAACCATGGATGTGCACATGCTCTTTTGTTCGAGTGTCATAGTGAATGATGATGTCTACTAGCATTCCTTGAGTGCCTGGATTCTCTTTGGTCATCCCTTATATCATGTTATCTATATGTTGCTACTTGTCTTGCTGAAAGGTTCTCTTGTGTGTATATATATATATATATATATATATATATATATTTATGTGTATTGCACATGTAATGAACCTTATTCAAGCCGAGGAATGTTACATTGCATCATAGGAAACCTAAAAAGTGGATCGAGCCGCAACTAGTGAATCCCTCAAAATTAGTAAAAGGTTGATAAACCATAATCTAGATGGATTTCCTATTCCAAACAGTGTAAGATCCAATTTGGACCTTTCATTAGGAAGAATCCCTACTATTTGTACAATGTAGTACTCCATTACTAACCCAACAATTATTTATTTATTTATTTTTATTTTTTATCTGATATCCATTAACTAAATATGTGCAACAAGATTAAAACATATGTAGCTGACATGAAATATCTAAAACATGAATGCAATTCCATTTATGTGCACACATCAATATTTAAATATTCAAAAACCAAAGAATATCCACAACAATTAAAACTCACAAATAAAATAGTGAACATGGATAAAAACATTTATCTTTTAAAGAAAATGTGCAACACGTTTCAGAGGACAGACGTTCCACCCAATCATAGAATTTCTGCTCCAAATCTCAATAAAAAGTCACCTCCAAGTTGGGGCTATGAATCCACAAGAGAGAGTGTCTCCTAAGGATGACTATTGTCTAGTCACAACTCAAAATAACCCACAACAAGCTAATTT
This sequence comes from Picea sitchensis, assembly GCA_010110895.2. Classification (NCBI taxonomy): domain Eukaryota; kingdom Viridiplantae; phylum Streptophyta; class Pinopsida; order Pinales; family Pinaceae; genus Picea; species Picea sitchensis. The sequence continues at coordinate 140,126 of SNQJ01S0001187.1, forward strand.
CCTATAACCATCCCAATCCACAAACTCTCTTTCCCCTCAACCTGCATAACGCAAGGAATTTGATCCCTTTATCTGCTACACAGTCCCTCAGGCTATCCCACTTCCCTCCATTGATCAAACACAAGTTTTCTAGGAAATCTCTCTTATTGGGGACTCCAGGGGTGCCAATTGCAACAATAAAATATCATAGCCTCAAGCTTACTAGCTTTTATGTTGAAATATCACTCTACAAGCCTAACAACTTGCTTCTTCATGCAATTACAACTCCAACAAGCTACCCACAAAACCCATTATGACTGTCTTCAATATCCAACACCCAACACCCTCTTGCTATCCCAAAAATTGTTTGTAAAAAGTGCCTACAATACCTATTTGAATTTCCTTTTTACCCATGCATGTTGACTCTCACATTCCCAATGTTGATTGTACTCAACCCCATGATCTCAATAACTATGTGAAGGGAATTTTCACACCAAATCTCTTATATTTATTCAATTATTGGGGTTTTTATACACTCAAAAGGAAAATAGAAGGTTCATACAAAATAAATTTTTTAGAAGGTGGCATGAGATTAATAGACATGGATAATATCCCCCTTGGACCCCATCTCTTGTTGAAACTTATCTCCCTTGACTCTGTTTATGTCTGTCTGTAGTTGGTGATACATTTATTTTATTATTTCAATATAAATGTTTACATATTACATCATTGGTCCCACATCGATACATCATATTTACATTATGCATAGATCAACCAAGGATTAAAAACGAGGATGTTACAATCCCTGTAACACCCCATTTTCCCCCATGACTATAATTATGTTAAGACTTCATGTATTATGATTAATGAAGCATGTAATTGTGTTTATGTTAATGAAAACACTAGAAAACTGAATGAGAAGTAAGCCTTGCGATACTATCTATAATACCACGAGTGGGATTGGTGAGGTGGAACTAGGAAGTTTCAATGAAGAAATTAGGAAGCTTTCCAACAATCCAACCTGCACCTACATAACTTGAATGAATAACCTGTCCAATGTACCTGGATTGTCTTGACCCCATTAAACTTGTTAATGGTGATTAGGTTGGGTAGTTGAGCAGTTATAACTGCAGTCTGAATTAGTACTTGGAAGAGTGAAGGGTCAGCTGAAGCGTCAATCGAGAGTACATAGGATTTCCTCCTTCAATTCAAGAGCTTGAAATTGAGCGCTTCCTTTTGATAGAAGTCATAGGGGATACCGAGGGGGAAGATAATGTTCCAACTGGGAAGAAGGAATAAGGAGGAAGAGGGGAAAAACACACACACACACACACACACACACACACACACACACACACACACACACACACACACACACACACACAAGGCACACAGATGCACATGAACAACATACCTGCAAAACAAATTCACCCACACAGAGTAAAAATGAACCAACACACATAGAGATGAGTCACTGGATGACAAACAGATGGTGATGTGAAGGAGCAGAGGAGCTCACGCATGCAAATTTGAGCAGTATAGAGAAACTAGGAAGTTTTTTTGAAGAAAATAGAGAGCTTGCCTAATAATTGAATGGTCGCCCTGGAACATAGAAGAACCATATCTAGACTGGAGCAATAGAGGACCCTAACTTGGTTCTTACTAGAAGGAAACTGATATTGGTAAGAGGAGGTCACTGAGGGAATCTGTAGTAGAGAAGGGACTCCCTTGTGTAGAGGAAATCCAGTTGGGAAGGTTCCTGATAAAATCGTGGAGGTCCTAAGCTGAGTGGGAAGAGGGAAACTTTTGTTGTTGCTAGTGGAGTGAAGGAGAGTAACCTTCCTGATCCATTCTTTGACTTGGCAGCCAACTAAGAGAGTCCCCTAGTGGTACCATGGCCTGACATGGGGGTGGCATGCTATCGAAAGGAAAAATATAGCATAGCCTACGGTTGGGTGGAAAGACATTTTCCCTCAGTTAGTTGGTTGGTTTTGAATAGGTACATGTTTTTACGTGTAATGTCTCATCAATGTTTGATAATGGTTATAGACTGTGTCAATGTTTCTATTTGTTTTCTATTTAACCAGGAGCATGTGTGCATTTTATCTTATCAACTAGGGTTTCCAATATTCTTGTGAGATGTCGTGCACTGTATGTGCGGGATACAAAGTCTTAACTTGTACTAGTTTCCTAATATTCTCCTAAGAAAAGGAAATTACGTCGTTAATATAAAAATCAAAGTGAAATTATGGAAAGGAACCACATCACTAAGTTATATCCTACTTTATCCATAAGTGTTGTAAAATCAAGCTGCATTCAGTTATTCAATCCTCAAGATTGAACCATCCTACAACAATGCTCCATTTTGGTATATTTGGGATACAACTTAATTTGAATTGGAAATTGCATTGCGGGAAATCAAAATACACCACACTTGCGGAAAAGTAAACACACTTAATTTAGCATGAATGATAGTGATAGTTCAAGTAGTCCCTGGCTTTGTGAGGTAATGCATAATGCTACCATGCTCTGTTTGAATATTGTTGTTATCATTTATCATCATGCATAAATATACACTTGTCATTTGATCACAAGCTAACAAGTAAATGTAGAAAATAACATAATAAATAGTTTAAGCTATGGGAATTAAAAAGAACATGCAACCCATGGAAATAACCTAGAACTCCACAACTTGTGAATGAAATAGAACAACGGCAAAGTAAAGCTAGATGCTAACATAAATAAAATTTATATACATCAGATCCATAACTCATGTTCTCTAGAGTGGGCCCCCTCTAGAGATCAAGGAGGGGGGATTATAACAAAGCTTAGAAAATGTGAATCAACATTCACACATTCAAGAGATAACCAACAAAGAATGCAGAGGTTTGGGTGCTCTTCTTTTTATTCCCAAAACTCCAATTCTTTTACATCATCTTCTGAACAATATTCCTATGTCCAAATCACCTCCTTTTGGGCCAAATATTATACATATATATGATTGGGTTGAATCCCGATATAAAATAACAAAAGAAACCGACTGTCTAAACATAGCAAAAACTAAATCATATGCCTAACTCGATTCAAGGGATGAGATGGCTCGATCCATGTTTATGTGGGCAATGTGTGTAAGGGGAAACTCGTCCATAACAACAATGGTACTTGCAGGTGTGTCCAAGGTACCCAAACAGTGAATGGGATGCAATATCCTCATCCAAATATGCTCCAAATGAGCCCCACAATCCATAGAATTAGTTATCTAAGGAAGCAACGACTCCAACAACTCCCTAAAATAGAAAAACAAAGTAATGGCGCCCATTAACCATGAGATTATCCACATGATCAAATTTCCTATTCAAGATCCTTCAAAACCATTGTTATAATGCCCATAGTTTTTATTATTGGCCAAAGGAAAGAGCCCACACTTCATACCGTAGATTAGACACATGCATATTCAAAATGAAAGAAACTTAATCAAACATCCTAATTTATTTCATAGAAAAATAACCAAAACATAGTTCGCTAATCCTAAGAGCCAATTCATTTTTAAATAATTAAATCACTGACAAATGAGTGTGAAATTGGAGTGGAAATAGGGTAAAAGAGAGGTGAAGTTGGGCATACAATATACCATATGAAGGGCCTGATAGACCGTATTCTAGTCATTTTAATGGGTTAAATGTGATGAATGGATGTTACATGTTGAGTTGAATGGAGTGATATAACCTCCTTTAAGTGTTTGATGAAGTAAATGTGATAATTGTATGAGGAAAACTGATATATAATGATAGCCCTATGTTTTCCCTTCCTTTTGGAATGGAATGTTTACAGGATATAAAATATTCATTTGGGGGTTCCCGGGTAGAGTGAATTCTTGCTTTCTCAAAATGGTCTAACAACCCGAAGGAGTTGAGTTAAACCCTTGTAGGAAAATGTCAGGAAATACTATGGGACTGTTAAGTCTTGGAATAATCCTTTAAACCTATTGAAAACCTTTATTTCAACCTAGAGGGACGACAACCGTTGATTTAGTGGAAGCAGTAGATCTTGACCATTCTTTGGAGGTTGAGGCTTCAAGAGAAATCCTATAAGAAGGAGATACCTTCGGGAAAACCCAAAATGTAGAGTCTTGGTGAACTTCTGATGGGAGAGTCCCAAGAAGTTGTGGGCCATTGATCTTCTATCAGAGATTAGGCTGATGGGATATGGACCGTAGATGCCTGGAGCATTAAGCCGATAAGTCTATTAGAAGAAGGGAGTTCGAGATAGTTCGGGATAGGGCGCAGGAGGAGTTTCTGATAGGAAATGTATGATGATGAGAGCCCAAGGGAAATGAGTACCATATGTCTGTCAGTGTGGATGTTGAAGGGTCTTGAGCCACTGTATCTAGGATGATCCATCCCAAAGTATAATTCTTTTTGAAGTGGTGTGCTGATTAAATGACGATAAACTATGAGATTCGAGTGATCCTTGACCACTGGATGTGAATGTCCAAGGACTGTCAGATCCATCTGCTGAAATATTGTAACTGCAAAGAGTATTCTATTTATTATTGAGTAATTATTCATTATATCAATCCCCTTTTGTGGATTGATCATGTCAGGCATTGTAATTGACCAAATTCCCTTTTGCGGATTGGTCAAACCCTAAACATATTATGCAAATTGAGAAGTCACCCCCCTGACAATTTAAAGTGGTTTTAAGCACTCAGAAGATAAGTCAGCCTTGCCCAACAAAGAGACACCTTTTCAACACCTCCCAGTTTGTATAAATAAAGGAAGCCAACGCCTCATTTGTTCACTCACTCAGCTCACTCATCTAGTGCACAAGTTTGAAGGAAGTTGCAGTTTCCAGTTGTCGAAAGAAGGAAGAGAGAGAGGCGCATTGCTTAGTAGAGGATATTCTCTAGTGTTTGGTTTATTGTCTTGGCATTGTCTTGGCTATCTATATTAAGGAAGTTTTTGATGGGTTTTCTTCCCCATGAGGGTTTCCCAGGATAAATGTTGTGTATCTTGTGATTGTGTTTCTCTCAGTGATCCTATATATGATATGGTTATCTAGTAAATTGAAAAGAAACTTAATATTAGCTTAAAAATTAACATGGTATCAGAGCTAAGCTTAAGAGAGCATCTTTCACTAGATAAAGAAAAACGTCACTATCACCGTACAAGAAAATCAGGGCTTTTTATTGAAGATGAATTTCAGCCTAAAAATCATCTAGAAAAGTGCACCCTAGCCTAGGGAACTCTTTGGGACCTTCAACACACTTTTCAGTAGATATAACTCTTGGAAAGTGAAACCCTAGTTTTCACTGGTACCAGAAAACCAGAAAACTAGAAAACCAGAAGTACCAAAAAACCAGGAAACCAGAACCAATACCAGAAGTACCAAAAAACCAGGAAACCAGAACCAGTACCAGAAGTACCAGTCCAAAAATTTCCGCAAGCTCAATTTCAAGGGGTAAAATTTGGATTTTCATAAATTTGATTGTACCAGCTTACTCGCCTTAGCCCAACGCATCTAGCCCTTAGATCGAAATTTCAAAATTTGAAGTTTGAAAAATTAGGGTTTCCTCATAAAACCCTAGGTTGCAGTTGCAGTTTTAGAATCAGTTGCAGTATCAATTATAGTTGTAGTATCGGTTGAGGTATCAACTGCAGTACCATTTGAAGTCACCCTTGAAGTTTTAAAAGGGGTTGGTAATTATTACTGTTGCTACCAGATGGTGCAACTACCTGCAAATGCTATCAAAGGTATGTACTCACAAATGTTTAAATTGTTAATCTTTAAAGGGTATTTGCAGGAGAAGGGATATCTTGCCATAGATCCAGAAGGATATCAAGATCCAACACATTCAGAGAAATAATGCAACCCAGGTTTGATTATTCTGATATGAATCTATTTGTTACGACATTATTTTGATCTAGGTTGCATGTTGAAGCTATGACCATCATACTAACCTTTGGTCAAAATTAAAGTCAAGGTATTAGATGGATTAAAATTGAGATCATAGAGTTTATTCTCTAACCCAACTTTCTGTCAAGATAGCTTATTGTCTTAGTACAAAAGACATATTAAATAAATCACTTGTCATCTTGAGTGAAGGAGACTTGGAAGAAAAGAAACACACTCATTCTTGAGGATAGGATTCCAGGTTCCAGGTTTGATTAATTAAGTTGATAAGATTCAAAGTTGCACATGACAAGTTGATAACTACCCCATTACAAGTAAACACTATAGTTGAGGTAGCAGTCTTCAAAAAGCATTATGCTTGGTGGCATGTGAGCATATTGAGATAAATGTTTAATGTAATAATTTACTAGATACAACTAAAAACTCCTCTAGGAGAAACTTCTTGTGTTGATTCCAGGTTACCTTAGATGAATGTTTGATCACAACACTTGAAGAGTGTTGATCTCATTTCATATTGTATTTCTTACTCTTGATCCTTGTTTCAGACATGTCACAAATTAAATCTCTAAAGGATCTACTGTGATGATTATTCGTGCTATTGTTTTATTTACTATTATCAAAAGAGTATTATTCTTTCTTCCTGTTTTGTTGACCTTGTTTCAGGTCATAGGTGATAACCCCGAGGAAGCTATAGTGAAGGTTGTAGAAGGAAACATATTAGATGAGACATGAAGCAGACTATGCACATAACCATATACATTCATGTACCAAAGAAGATGGAGAAGAAGCTATCTGTTGAGATCCAGAGTATCTCATACGACGATTGATTGTAAGGAGCAAAAGGCTCCAAAGATGACCGAATATTAGAACAAGAACTCACAATAGACTTGTTCAAAGGATAATGAAGCCACCTTGACAGGAAACATAATTCACTTGAAGTTTGACTCAACTTTTCATATTTAGACTTGGTATTCAACACCAAGTATACCCCATAAGAGATAATGAAGTCCTTGTAGACTGAGAAGCAATCGAGAGTAAGACTGATCTTAGAAAGGATCATATGAAGAGACAAATTCCAGGACTGGGAGACAAATGTCATGAGAAGACTAGATTGTAGCTTTAGAAACTTCTAAGGAGATATGAAATATCCTGGGAAGATTCCCTTGTTTCAGTAACAGAGAAGGAATCCAATAAAAAAGACCAGGACATGCATTCTTCCGCGAGACTAGAAGAGAATTCAGTATTAACTTCCAAGATTGATCTATACAGATCAAGAATGTTTCAGATGTACAAAGCCTGATGTGTTTCTAGAGGATTCTCCCAGCAAGAGGGAGAAGTCTATGATGAGACACTTACTCCATTAATTGAAGAAATAGTTCCAATATTAATGAAGACAAGTAGAACAACCATGATTCATATATAGTATGAGATGCAGGGGGAGCAATCCCCATATTTAAAATTGAGTGGTAGTTGGTGTATTACATTAGTTGGGTCATGGAGACATGACTACTGTGAAATATAGAGTTGCCTCCATGAAATAAGAAGAGCTACCTTTAGTATTAGTTATTGAGCCAGTCTCAATTTCAGATGAAGCTGTTCCCGTGATAGAATAAGAGGAGTTACTCACAGATTTTAGCAGCCACAATGAGGATGAAACAATCATTCTCATCCTCAGAGCAGCTACAGGTGTAGAGTCCCAGTTCTAGAAGGAACAATTGCATAAAGAGGAGAGGACATACTCTCAGGCAGTGAGAAAAATAGTGCTTTGCAGAGAGAACATAGATCTAGCACATTATTGTGCAGATTGAGTTGCAACTGAGCAAGTGTACCAGATTGGTACAATGTAATGAGAAAATTTGATTTGAAGATTGAATATAGAAAGACTCATGTTTTTTGGGTGAAGGAAGCTCTGTATGTGTTGAAGCAAGCTCCCAAAGCTTGGTATGGAAAAATTCACAGTTTCCTGACAATCTTGGGCTTTACCAAGAGTAAAGTTGATTCTAACCTTTATCTCAAGGTTATTAATGATGAACCAATGATGTTACTACTATATGTATATGATGTATTCTTGACAAGATGAAGGAAATCACATCACAAATTGCAGAAGAATCTCACTATAGAGTTTGATGAAAGACCCAATTCTTTATCTCTTAGGTCTTGAAGTTTGGCAGAGCCCAAAGAAGATCTTCCTTAACCAAGGGAAGTATGCAGTTGAAATACTGAAGAGATTTGATATGTTGGAGTGAAAATCCATGAATACACCCATGGAAACATATTTGAAGATCCTGGTTGACACTTCATTAGAATTGGTTGATGCTATGCTATATAGACAAATCATTGGATCTGACAAACACCATGCCATATATATGTTTTGCTGTGAACACCTTGAGTCAGTATCTGGTAGAACGCATATGTGTTCACCTTGATGATGCAAAACATGTGATGAGATACCTTAAGGGTATGTTGGATTTTGGTCTCTGTTATACTAGAGATCATGACTTCAGACTGAGTGGTTACACTAAGTCAGATTGAGGTGGAAGTGTTTCTGATAGAAAGAGCACTTCATGATGTTGTTTCAGTCTGAGGTGAACCATGACTTCATGGCAGAGTAGGAAGCAATCAAGTATGCTCTCAACATGACATAAGTGGAGTACATTGTTGCAGGTTCTGCCAGTTGTGAAGCCATATGGATTCAGATGTTGTTGACATATCTATTTGATATGGAGATGGAAGCAACCGTGATTCTATGCGATAACCAAGTTGTATAAATATGATGGAGAACCATGTGTTCCATGATGAGTCGAAGCACATAGAGATCCAGTATCACTTCACTCGTGATATGATGTAGAGAGGAGCTATAAAACTCCAATGTGTTGGCACAAATGAACAGGTTGCAGATGTGTTGACCAAGCCCCTGTCTTGTGTAAAGTTTGAGCACTTTCGAGACAAGCTTGGTATAGTCCGAAAGGAAATCCCTTGAAAGGGGGAGTGGTGCAGATGATACTATGGTATCTTGATCAGTAGTGGTAGCTCAGTTAGGATTTTATATCCTAGGGAATCTTATGATTCCTGGGCAAATCCTTTGGGTCTGTCAGAGTACCACGGGGTAGCTCCATTAGGATTTCATATCCTAGGGAATATTTTTGATTCCTGGATAGATCCTTTGGATCTGTCAGAGTACCACAAAATGTTGTTGATTCCAGCCTAGTGCTGAATATTTCCAGCTTCATGCTGATGTTGTTGTACTGATGCCAACCTTGTAATGAAGATTTCCAGCCTCATGMTGAYGTTGTTGTGATGCCAACCTCGTGCTGATGTTTTTGTGATGCCAGCCTCATGCTGATGTTGATGATATTCCAGCTTTGTGTTGAAGATTTCCAGCCTTGTGATGATGTTGATGATGCTCAAAAATTCATGCTGTGATGCTGCTATTGTTGATGATGCTCCAACCTTCGTGCTGTGATGCTATTGTTGTTGATGATGCTCCAACCTTTTTGCTGCGATATTTTTGTTGTTGATGTTGTATCAAACTTGTGCTATTATTGATGATGATGTATTAGTGTTATTCTAATCCATGTTGATGAAGATGATGATGATGCCATTCCATCTCCCTGCTGTGAATCATGATATTGATGGTGAGGAAAACTTTCGATGATTTATAGATATGACAGTCAATGTTCCAGATGCTGTTGATGTTGTTGCTGTCTCTCTCTCTCTCTCTCTCTTGATGATGTTGTAGAATACCCTTCTTGTTAAAGGGGAGTGTTGAAATATTGTAACTGCAAAGAGTATTCTATTTATTATTGAGTCATTATTCATTAGATCAATCCCCTTTTGTGGATCGATCATGTCAGGCATTGTAATTGAACAAATCCCCTTTTGCGGATTAGTGAAACCCTAAACATATTATGCAAATTGAGAAGTTGCTGCCCTGGAAATTTAAAGTGGTTTTAACCACTCAGAAGACAAGTCGTCCCTGCCCAATGAAGAGACACCTTTTCAACAATTGATAGTTTGTATAAATAAAGGAAGCCAATGCCTCATTTATTCACTCACTCAGATCACTCATCTAGTGTGAAAGTTTGAAGGAAGATGAAGTTGCTAGTTGTCAGAAGAAGGAAGAGAGAGAGAGGCACATTCCTTAGTAGAATATATTCTCTAGTGTTTGGTTTATTGTCTTGGCATTGTATTGACTATCTATATTAAGGAAGTTTTTGCTGGGTTTTCTTCCCCATGAGGGTTTCCTAGGATAAATGTTGTGTATCTTGTGATTTTGTTTCTCTCAGTGATCCTATATATGCTATGGTTATCTAGTAAATTGAAAAGAAACCTAATATTAGCTTAAAACGTAACACCATTAGAGTGACTCTCGTTGGGAAGAGCTGGTCAGGAGGTCGCGTGATCACTTGGAGTGACCACTTTCCGATGGTAGAATTTCCGAGTGGATAGAAGTCATCGATCCATGAGTAAGGTATCCCGATGCACTCACAACCACAGATTGATGTAGACCCCACCTTCCAACGTGTTAAATGGAGGACGAGTGAGGAATTATCCATCGTGTAGTTTGAGGTGTTGATTATTTCGGGGCCACTGATTTCATAGCTCGAAGATCGTTGGATCTGTTGGGAGCAGAGCTGTCGAAGAAGTTGATTAAGAATGAATTGTGGGTTGTGTAACCTGCTTTCTTGATGGGGAAGAAACTCAGTTCAAAGGTGACCGTTGATGTGGTCAGGCCGAGTGGATCATAATTTTCCAATCATGGATGTTTATTCCCTGGTCTGGTTAGCAACATTCTATCATGACATGTTTTAGAACAAGGGTGATGAGTTTGTGGATTTGTCACAACAACATGCTATGAAAAATAAGTCCACCTGTGCGCCACATGAGACAAAGGTCGAGTGGGGGTGAAATCGCAATACCTGAAGTGTAATGGAAGTGGAAATTTGACATCCAACAAAACTAAGTGGGTTTAGGGGGTCAGATGTGTTACATAGTGCTATTAGAGAAGAGTTCAAACTCTAGTCTTGAATGGGTCGCTAAGGCCGCTTAATTGTTAAGGAAATTTTATATGATAAAAGTATATGTTGTAATTTTGAATGATTTGACTGTGTTAACAAATACTGACGATGGTTTGAGCATGAATGATACACAAGATGAAGTCCTGACTCAATATTGTCAAAACATGTTGATGTTTGACAAAGCCGAGAATTTTATGCCAATAATTTTAATAAAATGGATAATAATGTTTCACTTTTTCAACATGTAGGGAACACTGAAAGGGAAACATAAGTGAATGGTGAAACATAGTATGGAGGACACCTCACACTTCTGATATGAAGAATTTGATGAAAGAAGGGCTAGAGAAACCCCTCTAGAATTGGTAGACACAGTAAGAATTTTGAAGGTAGACAATGAAAGACTCATGAGAGCTCAGGCTGAGCAGATAGAGTTGAATGCAATGTTGCTGCAATGTCTTTTTGAGATTCATAAACACTTGCAACAAGGTCCAACCATTAGTAATGTAGGACTACACCATTAGATAAATTGAAGAGCCCTTCAGATGTCCAAAAGCATGGACTAGGCCATATCTATGTAGGAAGAAGTTCTTCTAGGAAGATGAATTAGTATTCTAAGATAAGTAGAGTGAGCGGGGGAACTTATACATAGTCATATAATAGGAATACCACTACAGAGGAACTGTCTAGTAGTGATATTGGATCTAGTGTTTCCAGGAAGATGAAAAAGAGACACTCATAGAGTTCTTTGTTAGAAGAATTCAAGAAGGCTAAGCCACCCACCTTTGATGGAGAAATCAAGAAAGGAGAAGAAGCTGAGGCTTGGCTGTTGGGACTAAGAAAATATTTTTGAGTACACGATTACTCATAAAATACAAAGGAAAATATAACCATGTTCAATCTGAATGGAGAAGCTTCCGTATGGTGGAAGTATCTAGAAGAAGTTAAGGGATTTAAAGAAAGAAAGCTAACCTAGAAGCAATTTGAGAAATATTTCAGGAAGGCTTATCTATCATAAAAGTACTATGATGGAAAGATTAAAGAGTTCCATGAACACAAATTAGGGAAACTTACCATGAATGCTTATGCCAAGAGGTTCTTGTAGTTGTTGAGGTATGTTCCATACCTTAAGGATGATAAAGCGAGAACATAATGTTTCCTCAATGGTTTTCCACAATCCTATTAGTATAGGATTGAGTTTGATGAGCCTAAGACCTTGGAGGATACCATTAGTAAGGCCAAGTGTTGTTATGACCAATCCAAGCATAGGGATGAGCCTCTGAAGGATTGGAAGAGAAAGGATAAACCTGGATTTCATAGAAATGGATTTAAACCATCCTAATATAAAAATCCCAAGAAACGTGCCCCGTTTGGTCAACCGAGCAGAAGTATGCACCAACATAAATTTCCATCTCATAGTGGAAATAGACCAGAATAATAGGTAACAAATAAAGTAGAGCAAAATAAAGTACCGCTACAATGTTGGCGTTGTGGAGAGGAAAATTTGTTGAGAGATTTCCCTCACAGACAACATTGTTGACGATTAAAATTGCAACGAGGAATTTCGCCCACAAAGTATTGCTAAATCCATATTATTTAAACTATGCTAATAATATAATACTAGTAGGTGGGACCCCTTGTAGATTGAAGGCTCAAATATAGACATATCACACATTTTTATGTTGCTGTTTCGACGCTGCTTATACAGTCCTACATGGTTGACAATGCAGTATTGGTTTCTTTTGACATAGTAACAGGTGGATGATGCATTTTAGGGGATGTTTATGCAATTCAAAGCATTAATTTTTATGTTATAATGGGCATGTGTTTACAGTTTCTATGATTTATTCATGTCACAAATCATCGTGATTTACTACCTGGCCACATACACACAAGAAACATGTTAGTAACAACATAACCAAAACAAAGAAAAGAAACTTATAAAAAAAATCCAAAAGGGAAGAGATCTATGTTTGAGTTATGTTAAAGGTTATGTGCAAATGGAAAAGTAAAGGATGTTAGTGTTAGTCCTAACTATTATTGTGGTTGGTTAGTGGCTATGTGATTTTCATTTGATTTATGTTGGGATGCATATAACATTGCAATACATATGATATGGCATGGAAACTTGGCAAAGGTTAACGTGTGATGTTGGGTGGCGCATTGGGCAAGGAATATCGTCACATATTTCAATGGTTTGGGAATTGATTACATGGTTAATGCATTGGTGAATATTGGCTATCTTGTACTTTGAATTGAATAGGATAGGAGATGGAAGAGACGTGTAGTAAATGCACGTCACTCCATAATCCCCCCATTGACCGTCACCCTAGTATGGTTCTTTGTTTCATTTCAGTCTGTTGGTGGTTAAGCTTCACATTTCAAGCTTGGGAAGAAAGATGCTCAACCAACTCTCCCTTTTGAACTCTCTGTTATAGGTATGGTTCTTTTTGACTCCATCCATGAACTATGCTCTGTGTATGAACAAACAATGGCTCAATAATTCCTGGGTTTGTGTTTTCCTGAGAATTGCAACTGTGTAAATGCGTGTTATTTCTCTCTAAGATGACTGTGTAATTGTTTGGATTGCAAGAAAAAGAATTGATTTTTGGTTGAGTTGGTTTCTCTGTTGGTTGAAATCGTGGTGGGTCTCTGTGGATAATAAGTGAATTAGTTATATATCGCTCTGTATTAATGGTTGAGGGTTTCACTCTGTGTATTATTATCGGTTGTTCCTGTTGGTTGTGGAGCCTGATTATCTTCCTGATTCAGAGGTCCTTGCCTTCAGCCGTGTTTATACCCCATGAAGTATTTACACCCCAGAAGTATGTACACTCTTCCACGCGGGGGAGTGCAGAGGGGGGGTACCCCCTCTGCGGGGTCCGGGGGCAAGTGGGNTTCCGCTTCTAGAAGGATCTTCCTCTAGATGTTTCTCTTAATAGACATATTTAGTATAAATAAGGGTCGAGGGTATGAAAACCCTAGCTTGAAGATTATTGTAACAAAGCGCTGCTCGATTGGAGGTTGCCCCCTCGAAGAGGGCTGTGAACATTGCTTTCTGAATCAAAGTGCTATTTCTATTGATGTTCTTATATCATTTCTGTGTTATTGTGAAGATTATGCTGGATATTTTACTGTTATTCTACCATTTCTATCATTTTATTTCTGTTCTGCATATTTTATATATCTAGTATCTTGCAATCTCCTCCAGGTCTTCTTCTGTGAGTTTGTAGTATGAGTGAAGCTGCTCCTTATGTTAATCAGTTCACGCTATTATGTAGATGAAGTGCCTATCTGTGCAGAACTTCATCAGGGGTCGGAACCTCTGTAGGGTGTTCAGAGTCATGCGAGGTTCAACTTCAATGGCTCGCTTCAGATGCAGGTAATAGGTGTGAAAAACAACATTAAACTACCACTATTTGGTCATATCACTCGAGTACCAAAGGGTAGTGAACTTCGCATCAAGCGACTCGAAAGGTTCAATATTCGGGAAGTTCGAACCTTCCGGCATCTCCCAGGCAACAAAGGCGATGAGGATCAGGAACCAGCTAAAGTGAAACTTGTAGCCCTGAACCCGTGCTTCACGACAATCTATTTCTAGCTGATTAAATAGGTACTTCACCTAGTTCATATGCAGGCCTTCCATGCACTTCCCTGCGAGGTCAACGAAAAATCCTGTGACCCGTGTAGGTCTGTTTTTTCTTACTAACTTTTCGGCTATTAGTTGGCATGCTAGGCGCACTGCATCATTCTGGATGGAGGCTACCTTGTAGCCTCATGTTCCTTTTTCAACATCATCGTATGTATCCTTGATCTTCTATGCTAGCACACAATCTGTGGCTTTTCCTGGATAAATCTCCCGTGGGTCGGGTCCTTTCATACTTAATCCCGTGATCCTATGGATCAATGTCTGATCGACTGTAATATGGAGGTCTAGCCATAAGTAATCTCCATGGTAACATGAAAGTAATATCTTGACATAGGCATTCACTTCCTAGTGCCTTCCAAAGTGTGATATTTTCATTACATTTAGCACGATGGATTACACGTGGTTCATCATCCACGGTTGGGGGATTATCTTTGAGTTCTTCCCCTTCGTTCTGGTCAAATATTTATACGGGGCGAGCATAATTTAGTTCTTGCGATCTTTGAGGTTGAAGTCACTGAACTTCAACGTTGTGATCTTGTCTTGCTATTCTCTCACTGCACATATCCCCTTTGGTAGGCACGCAATAATCATGGAGTACTCGAAATATCTTGGCATTCTATCTCGACTCACCGCGCCGGCTAGAGGCGGGATGTAATCGGGCAATATGGATGGGATCAACTTCACATTGGCTAGGTCATCTCTGTGTTTGGTTCTCTTTTCTGCTGATCGTAGAGATGATCCGGCTCTGCGAGCAGTCGATAAAGAGGCTTGCACTCCTTTCATCGATGACACTTGAATACTTGCAGACATTTCTATTTCATACATTACTCTTTCAGTCATTAGGTCAATGAGAACTTTTTCGAAAATTTTCTCTGCAACACTAAGCTCGTCTGACATTCACGCTCGTGGTTGAATATCTCGGGTTTGAAGAGTAACTACTCAATGCAATAGCGCAATGATCACTGTGTGAAATCAACTTGTCTGGGAACTCATATTCATGGTTAGAAAAAGTGTTCTCGTTGCATGGTGCGGCAGGATAAATAGATAACTTGGCAACATATCTCTTGCAACGGTTGAGAAGCCTTCATTAACTCAGTTCTTTCCGTTATAGCGCGGTTCGAATGGTCTGGTGGCGAAATTTCTGATAATAAATGCCTTTCTACCCATTCGGGCCATCGGTCGAATGGTTATACCTCCAACCAATGGTTATATTGCTTCGCCATGGTGAAGTGCCATGTGACGTTGTTCTGATATCCCGATGAAGTTCCAATTTTGCAAATTTTTCTTCTGCGAAGTTTCCTCTAGAACCTTCTGTAACTTTTCGATTTTAGCTCTCTTCTTGCTTAGTTTTCTATCCTTCTTTCCAGTGTGCTTCATCTCAAAATTCCTTTTTCCATTCTAATTCTTACCTTCTTCTAGCAGACTAACTTTACGTTGGTGAGATTCTTTCCTAGAAATCAGGGATAATACTTCATCTATATTTGGAATAGGTACTTTAGTCTTCTGCGGGTCTTCCAGTGTTCTTCCTACTTCGACATCCAAGTCTCTGGTCTTAAATAGCTTTGCTCGGTTCTCACGTTCTTCAATAAAGTGTGCGATCCTCCTAGTCATGAAATATTTCAACTCTTGCTTCTTCTGCTCTAAGATTTCTTCTTCTTTCCTTCTGTCTCGATCTCCTTCAATCCAAGGTTTTCCTAGAAACATAGCAAATGGAGCGATGTTCTCAGTAAATTTAACAACTTAAAATTCTTTCTCTGTCAAAGTTCCATTATCACTCATAGATATTTGGGTAAGTCTTCCACATAGGTTTATCAGTTTTCCTCTGAATAATCATATTCCTCCCAATGAAGGAATCATAACAGGTTTTCCTAGAATTTCCCAAGTTCTTTTTTTTATGCTATTCACCCGTGTTTCCTCAACCATAACACGGTCAATGTCGAAGTTGTTGGTTGTGGAGCTTGATTATCTTCCTGATTCAGAGGTCCTTGCCTTCAGCCGTGTTTATACCCCATGAAGTATTTACACCCCAGAAGTATGTACACTCTTCCACGCGGGGGAGTGCAGAGGGGGGGTACCCCCTCTGTAGGGTCCGG
>SNQJ01S0001187.1:163202-189997 GCA_010110895.2 Picea sitchensis
ATAATAATAATAATAATAATAATAATAATAATAATAATAATAAATATGTAGTTATTTATTACCCAAGGGACACATCCTTTCATGGATGGTCACCATATGTTCTATATATATGGAACACTCATCATTGTAATAATATATGCATATACAATATCATCTCTTATGAAAAGTCAACATGGAGCAGTACCAACATCAAAAGTACCCTACAAAATGAGTATGCCAGAGCTGGTAGAGTTAAAGGTGAAATTGAAGGAGATGATGGATAAGGGGTATATCAAGCCGAGTGTATCACCATGGGGAACACCCCAATTGTTTCTGAAGAATAAGGATGATACATTGTGGTTGTGTATTGACTACCGAAAATTGAATAAGATTACCATCAAGAACATATATCCATTTCCTAGGATTGATGATCTTTTTGATAAGCTCAAAGGAGATACAATCTTCTCTAAAATTGACTTGAGATCTGGATATCACCAAGTCAGGATTAAGGATGAAGACATCCACAAGATAAATTTTAAAATTAGTTATGGATACTATGAGTTTCTGGTGGTGCCATTTGGGCTTATCAATGCACCAACCACCTTCATGTGTTTGATGAACAATGTTCTCAATAAATATTTGGATATGTTCATCCTAGTATTTGTTGATGATATCCTGGTGTATTCCAATGTATTCCAAGACCAAGGAAGAACATGAAGAACATCTTAAGTTGGTGTTATAGGTGCTGAGAGATCACTATATATATGAAAAATATAGCTAGAGTGATTTCTTCTAGAAAGAGATCCAGTATTTGGGCCACATAATCTCAACAGAGGGAGTGGCAGTAGATCCTGAGAAGATTAAGGAAATCATGAACTAGCCATCTCCTCAGAATGTAACCAGGGTAAGATCATTTATGGGATTAGCTGGGTATTACAAAAGGTTTATTAAATTATTTTATAATATTTTTCATCCCATTGCTTCATTGCAGAGAAAGGGGAAGAAGTTTATATGGTCAACATAGTGTGAAGCCAATTTTAAGCAGCTAAAAAATATCTTGACCAATGCCCCTGTTTTGAAGGTTGCAGACCCTGAGAAAGATTTAATGTTTTTCATTGATGCTTGCAAGGAAGGACTTGATGGAGTTCTTATGAAATAAGTACAAGTGATTTTCTATGAATCAAGGAGTTTGAATGAGCATGAGAAACAATATGTGACCCACGATTTGGAACATGTAGTGATTATGAATGCTCTGAAGACATGGAGGAATTACCTGCTTGGAAGAAGATTTGTCTTGATGACAGATCAATGTGGATTGAAGTATTTGTTTGATCAACCATGGTTGAACGCTACACAAGCTAGGCGGATGGAACTGATTAACTAGTTTGATTTCAAAATCAAACACATAAAAGAGAAGGAAAATCGAGTGAAAGATGCATTTAGATGAAGTGTGCAGACAATGCACTTAGTAGCAACAAGTGTAGGTGAGTCTGACATCAAACAAAGAATAAAAAATATCTTGCAAGAAGATAAGTTTTTCATTTTGGTAAAAGCATGCTTTTAGCAAGAGCCAAACATGAAGAAGTATGAGGGATATAAGCTTAAATTAGATGAAATATTGCCATATAATAACATGTTGTATGTACCTGATTCAACAGAGCCTAAGCACCTCATTATGGATGAGTTTCATCGAAGGCCTTATGTGGGTAATCTTGGTTATCAAAAGATGATAACAACAATGAGGTAGTTGTATCATTGGCAAGGAATGAAGAAATATATTTCTGAGCATATTGCAAAGTGTCTGGAGTGTCAACAAGTCAAAGTTGAACACAAGCACCTTGCAAGACTATTGTAACCATTTCAAATTCCAGAGTGGAATTGGGAGACAATATCCATGTATTTCATCATAGGTTTTCCAAGGACATTTAAGAAACATGATGCAACCATGGTAGTAGTAGATAAGATGAGTAAGGAATCTCACTTTATCCCTATCAAATTTACTTTTAAAGCTATAGATGTTGTTGATGTTTTTATGAAAGATGTTTTTAGGTTGCATGGTTTTCCCAAGACTATCATTTGAGTCAAATATGCAAAATTCAACTTGAATGTTTGGAAAGGATAGTTTGTAGGATTGGGAACACAACTATAATTAAACATGACCTACCATCCTCAAACATATGGTCAAACCGAAAGGGTAAATAAAGTGCTGGAAGACATGTTTAAATAAAGTGCATCAAACCAAAAAATGGGAGGAATATATACCCCTGGTAGAGTTTTCCTACAACAATGGTTACCAAAAATCATTGTAGATGAGCCCCTTTGAGGCTCTGTATGGTAGGAAATGAAGAGTTCCAATTAGTTGGGATAGTCCAGTGGATATGATCTAACTTGGACCAGACTTGCATATAGAAATGGAGCATGCAATGATCAAAATAAGGAAAAATTTAAAAGCATCCCAGGATAGAAAAATAAGCTATGCTTATAGAAAAAGAACTCATAAGGAGTTTAAGGTGGGAGATCATGTATATATTAGGGTGAAACCCAAGAGGACATCCCTAAGGATGGGAACTTGTGCCAAGTTAGCACCCCTGTATTGTGGACCATTTGAAGTCCCAGAGAGAGTGGGACTAGTGGCATACAAACTTACCCTGCCACCTACTGTYAGAGCTTACAATGTGTTCCATGTGTATTTATTAAAGAAGTATATTCATGATTCTAATCATGTTATTGATTGGACTGTGATATAGGTGGAATGAGAGGGAGAATTCCACCACGATCCTCAACACCTCCTGAACATGAAATAAACATTGCTATGGAACTGAGTTGTTGTACAGGTCAAGGTGCAATGGAAGCACTTTGGCACAGATGAGGCCACTTGGGAACGGAAATATTCCATGAATATGGCTTACCCATTTTTTTTTTTTTTTTGTAAATTGCATATATGTTGTTAAAAACACCGAGGACAATGTTTCCTTAAGGGGGAGGGGAATGTAACACCCCGTTTTACCCCATGACTGTAATTATCTTAATAATTCGTGTATTATGATTAATGAAACATGCAATTGTGTTTATGTTAATAAAACACCGGACAAATGACTGAGAAAGAAACCTTGAAGTACTGGCCATGATACCACGAGTGGGACTGGTGAGATGGAATTTGGAAGTTTCAATGAAGAAATTAGGAAGCTTGCCAACAATCCAACCTGCACCTACATAACTTGAATGCATAACCTGTCGAATGTACCTGGATTTTCTTGACCCCATGAAACCTGTTAATGGTAATTAGGTTGGGTAGTTGAGAAGTTACAACTACTGTTTGAATTGGTACTTGGAAGAGTGAAGGGTCAGATGAAGCATGAACCAAGCGTACATATGATTTCCCCCTTCAATTTGAGAGCCAAACATTGAGGGCTTACTTCTGACAGAAGTCATCGGGGATCCCGAGGGGGAAGAGAATGTTCCAATGGGGAAGAAGGAATAAGGAGGAAGAGGGAAAACACACACACACACATGGCATGCAAATGCACATGAACAACATACTCGCAGATACAATTCACCCACACAAAGGAATATAGAACCAACACACACATAGATGATTCACAAACTCACAAATTGATGGTGATGTGAATGGGTAGATGAAATCACACACACAACTTTGAGTAGCAAAGAGAAACCTGGAAGTTTTTTCTGAAGAAAATAGAATCTTTCCCAATAATTGAATGGTCACCGTGGAACAGAGAAGACCCATATCCAGACTAGAGAAATAAAGGACTATGACTTGGTGCTTACTGGAAATAAAACCAACACTAGTAAGGGGAGGTCACCGAGGGATTGTGTAGAAGAGAAGGGAATGCCTTGTGCAGAGAAAATCCAGTTGGGAAGGTTCCTGATAAAATCATGGAGGTCCCGAGCTCAGTGGGAAGAGGGAAACTTCTTCTATTTATAGTGGAGTGAAGGAGGGTAACTTTGTCGATCCATTCTTTGACTTGGAAGTCAACTGAGAGAGTCCTCTGGTGGTATCATGGCCTACTACAGGGGTGGCATGCTGTAGAAAGGAAAAGTACAACATAGCCTACGGTTGGGTGGAAAGACATTTTCCCTCAGTCAGTTGGTCAGTTGGAAGGAATTATTGAACATACAAGTGGTTTTACCTGTAATGTCTATTGAATGTTTAATAATGGTCATAGACTATATTTTTTTTCATTTTAATGAGTTAAATGCGATGAATGAATGTTAAATGCTGAGTTGGATGGAGTGATATAAAATTATTTAAGTGTTTTATGAAGTAACTGTGATAATTGTACGAGGAAATCCAATATAGACCGATAACCCTGTGTTTTCCCTGCCTTTTGAAATGGAAATTTTGCAGGATATAAAATATTCATTTGGGGGTTCTTGGGTAGTGTGAATTCTTTCTTGTTGGGAATGGTCTAACAATCTAAAGGAGTTGAGTTAAACCCTTGCAATAAAATCATCGAAAAAGACTGTGGGACTGTTAACTCTTGGAATAATCCTTTAAACCTGTTATTTCAACCCAAAGGGAGGATAGTCATTGATTTGGTGGAAGGAGTACATATGGACTGTTTGTCAGAGCTTCGAGATTTGGGAGAAATCCCATCAGAAGGAGATACCTTCTGAAAAACCCATAATATATAGTCTTGTTGAACTCTTGATGGGAGAGTCCTTAGAGGTTGTGAGTCATTGATATTCTATCAGAGATTAGGATAATGGGATCTAGACCATATATGCTTGGAGCGTTAAGCTGATAATTCTATCGAAAGAAGCGAGATGAGGAAAGTCGAGATAATGCATAGGAGGAGTTTTCTATGGGAAATGTCCAATGTTGAGAGCCTGAGGGCAAGGATAACCATAGATGTGTCGGTGTGGATGTTGCTGAGTCCTAGGCAATTGGATCTTGGATGATCCATCCCAAAGAATAATTCTTGTCAAAGTGGTGCGCAAGTTAATGCTGGGTAGCTGTGAGATCCGAGTGATCCCTGATTGTTGGATGTGAAGGTTTGATGACCTTCAGATTTGTTAGAGTGACTCTTATCGGGAAGATCCGGTTGGGAGGTCTCGTGATCACTTGGAATGACCACTTTCAAATCGTGAAATTTATGAGTGGATAGAATCTGTCAATCCACATGTAAGGTATCCCGATGCACTCACATCTATATATTGATGTAGACCCCACCTGCCAAAGTGTTAAGTGGAGGATGAACGAGGCGTTATCCATCAGGTAGTTTGAGGTACCGATTAGATTGGGGCCACTGATTTCAAAGACCAAAGACCGTTGGATATTTCAGGAGAAAATATGTCGAAGAAGTTGATTAAGAACGAACTATGGGTTGTGTAAGATGCTTTCCCGATGGGGAAGAAACCTGATTCACCGATGACCATCGATGTGGTCGGGCTGAGTGAATCGAAATTGTTCGATCATGGATGTTTATTCCCTAGTATCGATAGCAACATTTTGTCATGAAATTGATGGGAAGAAGGGTGATTAGTATGTGGATTTGTCACAACAACATGATGTGAAAAAGAAGTCCATGTGTGCGCCATGTGAGATAGAGGTTGAGTAGGGGTGAAAATTGAAGACCTGAAGTGTAATGGAACTGGAAATTTGAAATCCCACCAGCCTAAGAGGGTTTAGGGGGTCAGGTATATTACATTCCTCCCCCCTCCCCAAAAATTTTCACCATCCTTGATGCACGACACCATATCGATATACATGTACACAATTTTACATCATAATACTTGATACTTTTGCAAGTTTACAATTCTCGCAACAATTCCAACCAACAATCTCTCGTTCCCCTCAACTTTATCAACCCAAGGAAGTGTACCCTTTTATTTGAATTGCAATCCCTCAGTATGTACCACTTCCCTTGTATGGGTTCAACACAGGTCATACATAAAGTCTTCGAGTTGTGGCTCCAAGAACTCCAACTGCCAAAATGGAGCTTTGCACACTTATATACAAATGTACATTCAATTTTCTTCAAATTTTGCAAAACATTGTGGGTACTCCTCCAACACGGTCTCCTCATTCTCCCACATGGCGCCTTCAGGAATATAGCAGGTACATTGGACCTTTACCAAGCTGATGGATTTGTTCCTAAGTACTTTGAAATTTTGATCCAAGATGTGCACTGGCTCCACCCGGAAGTCCCCTTTGTGCTCCACTTGGATCAAAGTCCAATCAATCACATGGTTAGGATCAAACACATATTTCTTCAATAAAGACACACATGACACATTACACATTCTCATGAATGTAGGCAATGCAAGCATGTACAAAACCACACCTATCTTATTTAGAACTTCAAATGGCCCACAATATCTCGCTACCAACTTTGGGAAACTTCCCAATCTTAACGAGCTCCTCTTAGCCTTTACTTTTAAAAACACAAGCTCACCCACTTTGAATTCTCTATATGTCTTGATTTTTTTTGCATAACTCTTTTTACTGTCCTGAGCAACCTTTAAATTTGACATGATCTTTACCATATTCTCTTCTATTTCCCTTAACAATTCTGGTCCACTAACTGCTTTGTTTTCTAGGTTATCCCAGCTCATTGGTGTGTTGCATTTTATTCCATACGAGGCTTCACACATGCTCATATTCAATGATTCCTCATACCTATTATTGTAAACAAATTCAACCAAATGAAGATAGTCTTCCCACAAGGAAAGCTTGCCCATTACATACATTCTCAACATATCTTCAATTATCTAGTTGATCCTTTTTGTCTTCCCATTCGACTATGGATGATATGTTGTATTGAAATTTAAATTAGTGCCAAATCCATTAAAAACCCCTTTCAAAAGATTGAAGTGAACTTGGGATCTCTGTCTAACACTATTGCCTTAGGTAAACCATGTAGCATGGTGATTTCCTTCATATAAATCTCTCTATTTCCAAATCCCTTAAAAACCCCTTTCAAAAGTTTGAAGTGAACTTGCAATCTCTATCTGAAACTATTGACTTAGGTAAACCATGTAGCATGGAAATTTCCTTCATATAAATCTATGTAATATTTGCTGTATTGTGAGTCATTTTCAACATTATAAAATGTGCAACCTTTGTAAGCTTGTCCACCACTACCACGATGGAATCATGTTTCCCTCCCATTCTTGGTAGATTGGTGATGAAATCTATCATAAATATCAATGCTTTCCATTTAGGAATGTGCAATTACTGTAACAATCATGTTAGAAGTCTGTGTTCAGTATTCACTTTTTGACATTCCATGCACTTTGCTATGTAATCAACCACATATTTCTTCATTCCAGGCTATAAATACTAGCCTCTTATTGCCACAATTGTCTTCTGGTACCTCGGATGACCAATATATGGTATATTGTGCATATATTTCAACACTATATTTCTGAATTCCTAAGTGTTAGGAACATAGAATTTGTCCTTGAACAACAATATTCCATCCTCTTTCATCCTGTATTCCTTAGATTTCAATGATAGTTTTTCCTATTGTAAGCCTTCTGCAACTTGTGCATAATGTTGATTTGATGCTATAACTTCTAAAATTCTTCTTTTAAAATATGAACAATACATGCTAATGGTTGTAGCATGCATTTCATGCACCCTCCTGCTAAGTACATCAACCAATTTATTATATTTGTCGTTGATGTGCTTGATGTTGAAGTTATATTTACTGAGAAATTCCAACCTTCTAGTTTGTTTGGAATTCAATGTTGGTTGCTCAAAAAAGTGTTTTAGACCACAATGATACATCTTCATCTTGAATTTTCTTCCCATGAGATAATTCCTCTACATTTTTAATGCATGAATTATGGCTTCCAACTCTAAGTCATGGGTAGCATTACTTATTTCATGCTCTTTAATGTTCCTTGACTCATAACATATGACATGCCCATTTTGTGTAAGTACTCCGCCAATCCCTTCCTTGCATTAATCTGTGCACACAAAAAAATCCTCATTTGGACATGCAACCCTTAAAATAAGTTAATTGGTTAACAATTCCTTCAAGTACTGGAGACTCTCTTCAAATTTGGTAGTTCATTTAAAATTTGTTCCCTTCTTTTGCAGTGAAGTGATTGGATGTACAACCTTGGAGAAACATTCAATGAGTCTCATATAATATCCATCTAATCCCATAAAGGATATCACTTCTACAAAATTCCTTGGTGCCGACCAACCTTTGATTGATTAAATCTTCTTAGGGTCCACCACTATGCCTCCTATCAGATGATGTGGCCCAAATAATGGATTTGCCTTTGATAGAAAGTGCACTTGATTAAGTTGGAATACAATTTGTGCTCTCTCAAAACATGTATCACCATCCTCAAATGTTTCTCATGTTCTTCCTCTATCTTGGAGTAGATAATAATATCATCCGAGCATACAATGATGAATTTGTTTGGGTAATATATGAACATTCCTTCCCTCTATCTTTGGAGTAGATAATAATATCATCCGAGCATACAATGATGAATTTGTTTGGGTAATATATGAACACTCCATTCATTAGACACATAAAAGTAGCTAGTGTATTCAGAGCAAAATGACACCACCAAAAACTCATAATATCCATACCTTGTCTTGAATGCTATCTTGTTGGTGTCTTATTCTTTGATTCTCACTTCATGGTAACCTAATTTGAGGTCCAACTTTCTCATTTCAAAAATATCCTTACTCCTTTCAGTTGATCAAAAATATCATTGATATGCAGAAGAGGATACACCTTCTTTACTGTAACCTTATTTAGCTGTCTAAAGTCAATACACAATGTCAAATTTCCATCCTTTTTCTTCACAAATAGTACTGGGCCACCCCAAGGTGAGACACTTAGGCAATGCACCCCTTCTTCAACAATTCTTTTAGCTACATTTGCAATTATTTTATCTCTAGCGTGCTAATTTTGTAGGGAGTTTTGGACACCGGGGAAACTCCAGGAATTAAGTCAATACAAAATTCATTTCCTTTCTTTTGGTGGAAATCTTGGCAATTCCCCAAACACATCTTCATTTTCCTTCAATACTAGGTAATTTTCAAGACTTGGATATTTATCATTTGTTGGTTTTTTCATATGGGCTGCATATATATAGAACCCTTTCCTAAAACTTATTTTTAGTCACAATACTGAATTCTCTCTAATGATATAGGTCTTGGAATACCTTTCACCATCCTTGAATTTCCTTCCTCATTAAGGCATGTAAAATCCTTGTTGTAGCAATCTAGGACAAAATGATGCTTATCCAACCAATCCACACTAATTAACCAATCATATGACCCAAGTGGTATGATGTTCAAATCTACCTTAGTGCTAACTCCATTCATTCTTATTGGGAATTCTTTGACAAGTTCACTAATTTTCCTGTTGGTTCCAGTGGCTAGTTGAACCAACCAAGAATTTTCATTCTTACATATCTTCAATTTAAACCTTTCAACTATTTTTGGATTTATATAGCTATGACTAGATCTAGAATCAATTAGAATAGATATGGGATGATTATTGTTAAGATTTATGATATTATTAAGTTTCTTTTTAATTTAATAGATAACCATAACATAGATAGGATCACTTAGAGAAACACAATCACAAGATACACATCATTTATCCTGGGAAACCCTCATGGGGGAGAAAACCCAACAAAAAATTCCTTAATATAGATAGCCAACAATACCAAGATAATAAACCAAACACTAGAGAATATCCTTTACTGAGAAATGCACCTCCCTCTCTTCCTTCTTCTGACAAATGGCAACTACAAATTCCTTCAAATTTGCGCACTAGATGAGTGAGCTGAGTGAGTGATCAAATGAGGTGCTGGGTTATTTTATTTATACAAACAGGCATGTGCTGGAAAGGTGTCTCTTCATTGGGTAGGGCCGACTTGTCTTCTGAGTGGTTAAAACCAATTTAAATGGCCTGGGGGATGAATTCTCAATTTGCATAATATATTTAGGGTTTGACCAATCCGCAAAAGGGGATTTGGTCAATTACAATGCCCAACATGATCAATCTACAAAAGGGGATTGATATATTGGATAATAACTCAACAATAAATAGAATACTCTTTGCAGTTACAATATTTCAACACTCCCCCTTAACAAGAAGGGTATTCTACAACATCATCAGGAGAGAGAGCAAGAGGGAAACAATAACAACAACATCTGGAACACTGAATGACATATCTGAAAATGATTAGAAGTTTTTTCTCATCATCAATATCATCATTCACATCAGGGAGATGGAATGACATCATCATCATCTGCATCAACATGGATTAGTGTAAGTATAATACATCATCATCAATAACATCACAAGGCTGATATATCATCAACAACAACAATATCACAACACAAAGGCTGGAGCGTCATCAACAACAATATCACAACACAAAGGCTGGAGCGTCATCAACAACAATATCACAACACAAAGGCTGGAGCGTCATCAACAACAACAACATCRCAACACGAAGGTTGGAGCATCATCAACATCAACACTAGGATGGAAATCTTCAACACAAAGATGGAATTTCATCAACATCAACACGAGGTTGGAAATATTTAGCACAAGGATGGAATCACAAAAACATCAGCACGAGGCTGGAAATATTCAACACGAGGCTGACATCAGAACAACAACAACATGAAGCTGGAAATCTTCAACACTAGGATGGCATCACAAAAACATCAACACGAAGCTATAAATCTTCAGCACTAAGCTAGCATCACAAAAACATTAGCATGAGGCTGAAAATCTTCAGCACGAGGCTAGCATCACAACAACATCAGCACGAAGCTGGAAATCTTTAGCACTAGGATGGCATCACAAAAACATCAACACAAAGATGGAAATATTTAGCACTAGGCTGAAATCAACACTACTCCCCCTTTCGAGGGAGGTCCTTTCGGACTACACCAAGCTTATCTCGAAAGTGCTCAAACTTTACATGAGATAGAGGCTTGGTCAACACATCAACAACCTGCTCATCCGTGCTAACATACTGGAGCTTTATGGCTCCTCTCTGCACCATATCACAGATGTAATGATATCAGATCTCTATGTGTTTTGTCTTGTCATGGAACACATGGTTCTCTGTAATCTTTATGCAACTCTGGTTATCACATAGAATCAAGGTTGCTTCCATATCCAGATCCAATAGACCTGTCAAAAACTTCCAAATCCATATGGATTCACAACTGGCAGAACATGCAACAATGTATTCTGCTTCTGCCGTGCTGAGAGCAATGCTTGATTGCTTCCTACTCTACCATGAGATCATGGCTGACCCCAGACTGAAAAAACATTTTGAAGTGCTCTCTCTGTCAGAGACACTTCCAGCCCAATATGAATCGATATAACCACTCAGTCTGAAGTCACAATCTCCATTATAACTGAGACCACAATATAATGTACCCTTAAGGTGCCTCATCACATGTTTTGAAACAACCAGGTGAACACATCTGGGCTCTACTAGAAATTGACTCAAGGTGTTCACAACAAAACATATATCTGACCCGGTGTTCATCATATACATCAACGATCCGATGATCTACTGTATAATGTAGCATCAATCAATTCCGATGAAGTGTCAACCAGGAGATTCAACTTTGTTTCCATGGGTGTATTCATGGATTTTCACTCCAACATGTCAAATCTATTCAGTATTTCAACTCCATACTTCCCTTGGTTAAGGAAGATCTTCTCTGGTCTCTTCCAAACCTCAAGACCTAAGAAATAGTGCATTAGGCCAAGGTATTTCATCTCAAATTATGCAGCGAGATTCTTCTTACAATCCGTGATGATCTTTTCTTACAATCAGTGATGAGCTTTTCTTTATCCAGTGAAAGATGCTCTCTTCAACTTAGCTCTGATACCATGTTAAGGTTTAAGATATTATTAGGTTTCTTTTCAATTTACTAGATAACCATAGCATAGATAGGATCACTGATAGAAACACAATCATAAGATACACAACATTTATCCTGGGAAACCCTCATGGGGGAGAAAACCTAGCAAAAAATTCCTTAATATAGATAGCCAATACAATGCCAAGATAATAAACCAAACACTAGAGAATATCCTCTACTGAGCAATGCGCCTCTCTCTCTTCCTTCTTCCAACAATTGACAACTGCAACTTCCTTCAAACTTGCGCACTAGATGAGTGAGCTGAGTGAGTGATCAATGAGGTGTTGGATTGTTTTATTTATACAAACTGGCAGGTGCTGGAAAGGTGTCTCTTCACTAGGTAGGGCCGACTTGTCTTCTGAGTGGTTAAAACCACTTTAAATGGCCCGGGGGCCGACTTCTCAATTTGCATAATATATTTGGGGTTTGACCAATCCACAAAAGGGGATTTAGTCAATTACAATGCCCGACATGATCAATCCACAAAAGGGGATTGATATAATGATTAATAACTCAATAATAAATAGAATACTCTTTGCAATTACAATTTTTTAACAATTATCAATCTTACCTTCAACCTCAATCACGTGGGATTGGTAATATGCTTGTCTGTTGTCCAAGGCTACACAAATCCTTGGCATGCTCCTTCCCATGCCATCCAATGTATCAATTTCCTAAATGTTATGCATAGTCCTCTTCCTATCTCCCTTGTGAGGACAATCTTTGTACAAGTGGTCTCCTTCACATCCTCAACACTTTATGGGATATTGTCTTGGCCTTGTTCTTGAGGAGTTTATCATTTTATGTTCACCTTGTGCTAGTTGTCCTTGCTAATATGTTTGAGAGATATTCCTTTCAAAAGGTGTCTTGAATCATTTCTTTCTTTGATCCATCTTGTCTCTCTTCTTATCATCCCAGGATTTTTGGAAAGTCAGCCTTCCCTTGTTATGCTCATACAAATGCTTATCTTTCCTCATGGCTTCTTCCAAAGCCTTAGGCTCATCAAATGTGATTTTATCTTTGTAAAATGATGGCAACCCACTCAATAACCATTGACTTTTCACCTTCTCATCCCTATTGAATTCCACATACTTCATAAGCTCGAGAATTTTCTTCACATACTCCTCCATAGTCGTATTTACTAGCTTGAGATCAAATAATTCTCACATCTTCTTGTCATAGTAATGCTTTGACAAGTACTGTTGTTGGAAATATATCTTGAACTGCTTCTAGGAAATTATCTTTTCATCAATATGCTTGACCTGTTTCAGCTGGTCCCACCACATGGAAGCCTTCCCTTGAAGATGATATATGGAAATTCACGTTTCTAGGTTTGATGAGTAATTATGCAGTTGGAAATATTTTCTCTTTCCCAACAACCAGGATTCAAGATATTCTCCCTTCCTCTACTCTACATCAAATGGTGGTGCCTTGAGCTTCTTATTATCTCCTTGAAAAATATCCAACTTAGGTCTCCTCCTATGATTTATGACAAGGGACACACTAGGGATACTCACCGACGCTGAACATGCATGTGATCTTTTGTTTGAGTTTCCTAGTGAATGTGATGTCTACTATCACTCCTTGAGTGCCTAGCCTTCTTTGGTCATCCATGTTATCATGATATCTGGATGCTTCTACTTGTCTTGCTAAAAGGTTCTCTTGTAGACTCCCTCTCTTGTATAAGGTTCTTTAAGCTGAAAGGAATAACATTATAAGCATATGACCCCCATTCATTGGAAAATGTTGTTTTCTTCCTATCTTCATCTACAATAAAAACCTAATGGTATCTTGAAAACCCATCATTAAATGAGTAATATTACTTACCCCCCAAAATGATCTAAAATTTCATCATTAAAAGGGGCGAGGAAGGGATCACATACACAAGCTACATTTAGACCTAGAAAGTACACAAAGACCCAAAATTTCCCCTTCCTTTCCTTCTTGTTTTGAATGAATATTAGGGTGATCCACTACAACTAATTCATGAGAAAGATAACTTTGAACTTCAACATTTTGTTGATGTCTTCCTTCACCTATTCTTTGATCCTAAGGTTTCACCCATAAGGCATATTCTTTATAGGATTAAAATCTAGTTTTAATTCAATTTTCATTCCCCCCAACTTGCCTTTGATTCCCTTCATCTTCGTGAAGCTTTGTAGGAACAATTCAATATACTAACTTAGAAGATACATGCAGCTTATTATCTATTTATCATGGTAGGAGAGTCACAATTGATTAATACATCATATTGATCATTTGTTTTAGTTAAAATGGATCATGAATATCCTGCCATTTGGTTCCTTTATTTTTATTTCAATGACCTCTCATAAGGTTCTCTAAGCGTAAAGATTAATCACAAACTTGTTTGGGGTCTCCCCCTTAGGTTCTCTAAACGTAAGGTGTCACAACTTGTTTGGGTCATCTTTTTCATGTGCGTCTTATTCTCTTTTGTGGTATCACTTCATATACCCCTTGAATCTCTCCAACTCTTTCTTTGGTAATTTCATTCTTACGAATGTCTTGTGCTACCCACATATGTATTGTGGGGACCCTCTTGACTAATTATCGAATAAAAGGGACTTAATTGATTGCAATGCAGAGGTAATACCAAGGGTATTAAATATATATAAGAAATTGGAGTAGAATCCTTTACATAAATTCACCCATAGCTTCCTCTCTCGACGTGTATCTACTAGGCCTTTGGAATAGGTGCAAGGGTGTAGATGAAGTTGTGAACCCAAATTTTTTTTGGGCATCATTCTTTGACCCATTTCTTTGTGCAACTGTCATCATGATGATTTCTGGGTTCATTTTTCCTTGATATGGATTTGTAAATTGAATAGAGTTGTCCTCTTAATTAGGAATATCAATTATTTGGATCTTTTAAGGTGGAAATAATCCATACCACAATGCCGGTTGTACCTTCTACCAACTGATTAGGTATTCTTTATGGATGTCCCTCCACCTTATAGTGGGAGTACCTTGCAACATGATATCTAATTCTAGGATAAACTGTTCCTATGGAACTTCTTGCTCCATTCTATCCCTAAAGTCCTCAAGATTTCTATTTTCATCATACTTTGGGGGATCGTTGAACTCCATACCGA
Organism: Picea sitchensis; assembly: GCA_010110895.2. NCBI lineage: Eukaryota > Viridiplantae > Streptophyta > Pinopsida > Pinales > Pinaceae > Picea > Picea sitchensis. Next base: position 178,194 of record SNQJ01S0001187.1, read on the forward strand.
TATACCATATTACTTTGGTCAAGGCACAATTCCTATAGGATAGCTTGTGGTTGCATTTATATCAATTCATCATGAAATACCAAATGTTAGAGTAAAATGAACACATGCAATGACATTTAATAGCCACATCAATGGAATTTTTAATATAGTAATCCCACATGCCAACAATTAAAATATATATGTATTCGACCATGGATTCATCCATTCCATCATCTACAAGATTGATGTATCTAGGTCCCTTTGTTGTGTCCATTGATCGAATCATCCAATCATCATATGTTTCAAAGGACATATTCCCTATTTTAGGTTAATCACATCATTATCATTGTCCTACTCAACCCAAGAAGTGTACGATAATGGTCCCTATCATCTAAGATATCAATTACTTTAAAGTGCATAATTGTCTTGATGTATACAACATTGACTTCAAAATTTTCCAATCGATCAATCAGATAGATCTTGTAATAATTTACTAGGTTTCAACTAAATGGGAGCACACCAACCATGGGATTCCCATTAATTCCCATGATTTATTTATGAATATGTTCACCTAAAACACTAATTCCAACATGACATCTCAGAGATCACATCTGTGAATTTGGGCATCCGTTCTAAAATCTTAGTATGTCCACAACTTATTTTTCTTTCCAATTTATTGTGCATGATTATCATGTATTCAAGCACCGATGGTTTCTTCCTCTCCTCCTTCAATCAACTATTTGAAGGTTGTCCACAACCTCCCATTCAATTGATCATTCTCCATAACTATTATTAGGGATAGAAAGAATTCATGTATGTCCTATAAGGATTCTACTTCTTTCATCTGACATGGTTGTGGTTTTTGAGTTCTTTCCCCACCTTTGGGATCATTAATATGGATTCAACCATTTGGCTATCACTTCTGATATATTTTACATTTTTGGTTTCCTCAATTATATTTAGTACCTCCCAAAATTATCTCTTCTAATTACTTGCATTAAACCCTAGGGATATGAGGGTGGCCTTCTTAATATAGAATGACCGTCTATTTAGAATGTAAGCACATGTGTGGGCTCCCCCTCATGTAACAACATTGATTCTTTAGGTCCCATATTCTCCAATGCTTCATGGATCCAATTTTATAAGGTTGGTATTGTGTTTTTGTGTTCAAGAGTTCCATTTCAGTATCATGTTTGGGTAGTGTTCTACTACATGGAAAGTGGTCCAACAATGGCTAGACCAAGGTATCCTTGGATTAGGAAAATACTGAGATATGTGTCCTAGTTCATTGCAGTTGTAGTATCATACAGGGACACCCTAACCACCACCTTGCCCCACAAAATATCCTCCTACATATCTAGCATGTCCTCCTCCCTCTAGATTATTGTTACTCTCCTTTGCGTTAATATAAGGTATGCTTACCGCATTCATGTGGGTATTCCCAAAGTACTCATTCATAACATCAATATTCATGGCCTATTCTAAGTATTCTCTTTGTGTAGTCAATTTTTTCTACATGAGTGGTATCTTGGTCAAGGGAAAAATCCCACTAATAAGATACCCTTTGTATTGTGTCTCATGGATTGGGTAGGAGAGGTGATTCTTCAAGTCTTGAAAATGTTGATCACACTCCCAATCACTCTCCCTGATTATCTATTGTATATCTTTCATATTAGTACAAATGTGCTTCTCCAAGTTGGGATTCTAAAACTAATCAATAATATTTTTCTTCACCTCATCCAATTACTTAGCCATACCTCGAAGGATACTCTAAAAAAACTTCATATACCATTTTAGATATCTTCCAACAACATGGTATAAAACTCAACTAGATTGATTTATGTAGTGGTGGTACACTTAGCAATCTAAACTAATTCATAAAGGAACCAATATTATTTGATATCACCATCACCATTCCTTGATAACTTGGGGAGGCAAAAAACCATGTTTGATGTTGCACTAGCCATATGATTATTGGGATTATGTATAAGAACAAAACCTTGTGGTTCTAGTTGAATGACTAGGTTATGGCCCATACTAACAAATAAAATAATACTAAAAGTTATATTATTATTCCTAGCAATTGTAATTCCTTTTGTACTTGGATAAATATTACTAATATTACCCAAACTAGGATCCAGGTGGATATCGGTGGCCACCCACCTTTTCCAACTAGCTCAAAACAGTGTTCTGGCAATTTTGGCAATTTAGTATTTTTAGCAGTTTTTAACTTCCGGGGCCATTTTGAGGGCCTAAATGAAAGTTTTTTGGGATTGAGTTTCTAACCAAAGGAATTATTGAGACTCCAAAATGAATCTCCTCAATGATACCTTTCCAACGAGCTATCATATGCCTAAAACAGAGATTGTATGCAAAAGTTACGACCCCAAGAAGTTGATGTACTAACTTACACAAACAGGGCCCACACGACTTTTGGCGCTTCATCTCCTAGGGTTAGGTTTTTGGATGTCTAGGGTTTTTGGAATTCTTGTTTATTGTAAAAATGCATTTAGAGCCTCATTGTAATTATCTTCTTGCGAATGTGAGTAGCCGTCACATCTCTTCTCAGAGATAAGATGCCACCATTCTAACGAGTCTTTCACTCTGTATTACAGTCTCTGTCCATTTATTTCATTAATAGAAATTGTGTATTACTGTATATCTGTGTTTATGGTTGCATATCTGATACATTTCTGTTATATTATTGAATATCTGTGATATTTTTGTGCATTTCTTTATTATATCTCCGCTCTCATTTCGTGCCGAAAATAAATCCAGATCAGTGGTATCAGAGCAGGTTGCTCTTGATCGTTTTTCAGTGCATGTCCCCGACGAGGTCTGATTATAGCAAGTTGGATCTCGAGATTGTCTCTCTTGAGGAAAATATCTCTCACACACCCAATAAACCATTAATGGCGGAAGAAAATAAAAACGACAGAGCAGGCGATCCTATCAGTGTGTTGCTTGAGCAAGTTCTCATGCGACAGAGGGACAAAATGATGGAGAATTTTTCCCACATCCTTCAACGCCTGCCGATAGAAACAGGCGCATCCTCATCAAATGACCACTTTGGAAATCCCTCATCTTTCAAGGTACAAGTTAATTTTGATATTCCTGCATTTGAAGGACAGATAGATGCAAAATCCCTAGACAAATGGTTAAATCTGCTAGAAGGTTATTTCTCTGTTCACAATTTTTTCGACAGAGAAAAGATCATCTTTGCACTCCTTAAATCTCTCCCCCATGTCAAACATTGGTGGGAAACTTACTGGGAGAAAAGTTCCACAGAGGAGTCTGGAATATATGGGGCCGATCCCATTTGGGATTTTTTTGTGGATGCGGTAAAGGAACAATATTACCATGTTGGCAACTATGAGGACCAGTACATGAGATGGACCACACTGCACCAAGAGAGGGGCCAAGCAGTTCCGGATTTCACCAATACCTTCCATACCTTTCACACCAAGCTAGGTATCAAATACTTTGAACGACATTTGGTTTTGAAATACCGTGGGGCTCTATAGAGATACATCCAAACTGAAATGGATTTTTTGGACATCTCATCACTCGATGCTGCTTATCGATATGTTGTTAAAATCGAGCAGAAATTTAAGCACCAGAACAAACGGGATTTCGGGTTTGCAAATCTGCAACAGGCAAAGTATGACAAAGATGTCCCTAACAAACAGTCTCCTGAAAACTAGTCCAATCCACAGGAAAAGAAGGGTCACGGGAAGACAAAGAAGAACACCGGAAAATGGTGTGATTTCCACAAAAGCCCCTGGCACAACACTGATGAATGTCGCTCAAAATAGTCATTGGTGGCCGAGATCAAAGACAAGGAGCCGAACCTTGATTCAGAATCTGATTCTGAAAATACTGGTAAAGGACAAATCATTGACGCAGACCCCACTGCTATTGTCGCGACCACAACAATTCAACCAGAAGAACCAATAGATCCTAAAGAGGGGGATCACATTTTTCATTCACAGATGTGGGTGAAGGGTACCCCGCTGCATTTGATTGTGGATAGCGGAAGCCAGAAGAACCTCATCTCAACAAAGGTCGTCAAATAGTTGGGATTTTCGACAACACCACACCCACAACCATACAACATCGGGTGGCTTCGCCAAGGACGAGATCTCCGTGTCAGCCAACAGTGACGATTATCATACGACATCCAACCCTTCAAGGATGAGGTATTATGTGATGTTTCCCCATTGGATGTCTGTGATGTCCTCTTGGGCCAACCATATATGTGGAAATGCCATGTTGTTTATGAGTCTCAACCCCGTAGTGTCATTGTTACTTTGGGGGGTCATCTCTAAAGAATACCAGAGGTAGTTCCGATTACTGTTCCACCTAAAAAGTGCCGCAAGGTAGTATCTCATACTACAAAATTCAACTTCTTCACAATCTGTTCAAAAGGTGAACAAAAGGATACTGCAACCACTACAACCTCAACCCAAGCACCTTCTATCCAACAGAAGCAGGTCGACAAGATTGTAACAAAGTGTAAATATTCCTTCTGCACAAAAGAATCTCATGTATCCAGACTAGTTAAAAAGGTCCAACCCTTCCAGCCACATGCTCATGATAGCCTTCCACAAACCGAGCAACGCGACGTGTCCAACAAGGCAAACAACTCACCAAGATTCATATTGAACAAATGCCTTTTGCTCTCCCCCGGGCACTCAACGCAATGGAGACCATTGCTTCCTAAGGAGGGAGGATTGATCCAGGTGGATATCGGTGGCCACCCACCTTTTCCAACTGGCTCAAAACATTTTTCTGGAAATTTTTGCAATTTACTATTTTTAGCAGTTTTTAACTTCCGAGGCCATTTTGAGGGCCTAAATGAAGGTTTTTCGGGATCGAGCTTCTTAAGGATATCCGAAGGCATGATTGAGCTCCCAAAATGAATCTACTCGACAATACCTTTCCAACGGGATATCATACTCCTAAAATTGAGATCCAGGTGGATATTTCTGGCCACCCACCTTTTCCAACTGGCTCAAAACAATTTTCTGGCAATTTTGGCAATTTACTATTTTTAGTAGTTTTTAACTTCTAGGGCCATTTTGAGGGCCTAAATGAAGGTTTTTTGGGATCGATCTTCTCAATGATAGTTGAAGTCATGATTGAGCCCCTAAAATGAATCTCCTCAACGATACCTTTCGAACGGGCTATCATACGCCTAAAACAGAGATCGTATGCAAAAGTTATGACCCCGAGAAGTTGATGTACTAACTTATCCAAATGGGGCCCACATGACTTTTGGCGCTTCATCTCCTAGGGTTAGGTTTTTGGATGTCTAGGGTTTNAACGGGCTATCATACGCCTAAAACAGAGATCGTATGCAAAAGTTATGACCCCGAGAAGTTGATGTACTAACTTATCCAAATGGGGCCCACATGACTTTTGGCGCTTCATCTCCTAGGGTTAGGTTTTTGGATGTCTAGGGTTTTTGGCATTCCTGTTTATTGTAAAAAGGCCCTCATATCCTCATTGTAATTATCTTCTTGCGAATGCGAGTAGCCGTCACATCTCTTCTCAGAGATAAGCTGCCACCATTCTAACGAGACTTTCACTCTGTATTTTTACAGTCTCTGTACATTTATTTCATTAATAGAAATCGTGTATTATTGTATATATGTGTTTATGGTTGCATCTCTGATACATTTCTTCTATATTATTGAATATCTGCGATATTTCTATGCATTTATTTATTATATCTCCGCTCTCATTTCGTGCCGAAAATAAATCCAGATCAAACTACCATTAGGTTGCATTTCTAAATTAGACTTGCAAAAATGATTAAGAATTACCTCACTTGATTCAAATGCACAAGGTATGATGGTTGTTCTATGCTGTCTCCATCACTACTTGGATTTACCATGTCTACTGGATTGATTATTTTGCAATGAATAGTTAAATAAAACCACAAATACCTCATATGGATCAATGATTTCATTCCCTTCTATCGATGGATCAAAAGTTTCTTGAGATGCGACCTCCTTATGAAACATATATGAACTGTCTAACTAGATGAATGGATCTCTACTCATTGGAATCATTTCATCTATGTTTACTCATCAAACCCTCTGGATCCCTCATCTTCCTCACTACCTCTCCTTGGGATTCCTTATATCATCAATCGTGGTTATTTCAACCACTCATCGACCTCTTCTCCACACTTCTACTTCTCCAATGTTATCTTTTTAGGTTACTCCAAAAGTGATTACACCATGGATATGGGTTCTTCATGTGATGTGGGGTGCATGGTGTCTTGACTAATATTGGTTGTATCATGATGGACATACTCATTGGAGATAACTTTCTTGTGGATTGTTATACCTTGACTTGATGCTTACATGGCACACTTCATTAGGAGGTTAGAGACTTATGTGGCATACTAACTTTATTCATGAGGCACACATGAAAGGTTTGGTTTATTTCTTGGGATGACAACTTAATTGGAGGAGAATTTTTGGGATATGGGAAGAGGGAATTGAGTCCTAGGTAGCATGGGGACACTTGGTTGCATGCATGGAGGTTTTTTCTTGACTTGAGGATGATTGGGTTGAGGAGTGATCATGTATGTGTGGTGACCTAGAGGTAAAATTGGCTTAGGATGGAGTGTTGGAAACTTCTTATGGAGTGCTCACCTTGGGACCCTTTCATGGTGGAAAGACACTTTGGAACTTGAAACACATCAATTAGAGTTGGAGCACGTCACATGTGGACCTATATTATGTTTATTTAGGTTTCTGGTTGTGGACATGTTCCATATTAGTGTTGACCTCCTTCACCTTTCATATAAATAAAGGGAGGAGAGAGTTTTTATATTCATTGTTGTTGATATCACACTTGTACTAAATATGTGAGAGATAGAGTGAGATTTTCTCTTTCTTATGTACTCTTATTCATTGTACTTTTATCTCTTTGTCTTGAGAGCTAGGGTTCTTAATTTGATTAAAAACGAATACTACGATTATGTTTTTACCCAAGAATACAAGGGAAACAAGGTTCGGGAGAAATCCTAGAGGAGTAAAGTAAGCACTTGCTCTTGTGGTTCTTCTAAGAGTAGACCGAGGTTTTGTGGCATTTGGAAACCCTAGTGCAACATGGAGTGCTTAATATGGAGAATATAAAGGGAGACTATCTTGTTATATCTTCTACACTTATGGGATGCAAGTGTAGTTTCCAAGGAGGACTCACTGGCATGTACATGTGATTGTCATGGATATTGGTGGAGTAACCAACTTTGGTTAGGAGTGATTCCTAGGTAGGAGGAGTTAGTGGCGAGGATTTTCTTATGGTTTCCCTAACTAGGGTTTGGAGATCATGGCTTGTACCAACTTATATTAATATGTGATATGTACTTGTAAATTCAATGTGTGTGTGTGTGTGTGTGCGCGTGCACGTGTGTGTGTGTGTGTGCATGCATGTGCATGCATGCAAAGAGGTTCTTGTTGTCCAAACTTTGTGTACTTACATATATGTTTTTCAACTTGAATTCTCATGATGATTGAGTAGTTTCTAGTGTTGTTTATGCATGCATTAAGAATATTTTGTTAAGTGATTTGACAAATACATAGAAGCAAATTGGGCAGATTGATGGTTGTATTAAATATGTTGTAATAAGTATTTTTCAAATATGTTCTATGTTTGGTAAGTGTGTTGTAAGGGATGAAACACCATTCCAATGAAGTACACCTGTTAAATATTTATTTTCTTGTGATTCCTTGTGTGTTTGGTTGAAAAGTTGTGAAGTAAGCGCTACTATAGTTTATATTTCAAATTCATCCTTAACACTGAAGTTCATGGGAAATAGATATGAGGAACTTCGAGGTTGGGGTGGAATTTTTTAATTGGTATTAATTGTAGCTAAACGAAAATTTCAACATTTTATCAAATTTTATTTGATCGAGATCACTCTCTTGGAGATGATTCAAATTGAATCATCATCAAAATATCTTTGTAAACTGTGTAATAAGAATTTATTTTTTTTTTTTTAGCAAAGTTGAGATAATGTCCAAAATTCACTTGGAAGTTGAAACAAACCATTGTGATGTTTGGTATTCCAAGGCATCCCATTAAAAATGAAGGTAGTGATGAATACGGGAATTCAATGGAAGATAAGAGAGTAGAGACTAAGAGGAAATGAAGAAGAGCAGTTGAAGAGAAGAGATCTCTAAGACACAGTCAACTCAAAGATCGTAGGACAAGGGATGAATTGTGCCTAGCCACACATGAGCAAAGATTGTTGTTGAGTTCAATCTACCTATAAATTTGTGTCTGCTAGTGAGTAGAAATGCATAAGTATTTTGATGCATAGAACAACCTTGTTTTTAATCAATTGACGTTAATGAAAATCCCATAGAACTTGATTTTCTTTCCAATCGGGTTTCTAGGAACATCTCAGAGAAAATATCTATTGTTATGGCACATGATTGGGCATTTTATTATGTGGTTTTATGTTTTTTTTTTTTCTAGTTATCATCTGGTTGCATTGTTGGGTTTAGATTAATGCCCATGCACTATTTTATTTACACATATAAGAAAAATCCCATATCCACTATCACATTTCTAAATTGAGCTCTATTTGATGGGCATAATAAACTACTCCTCCGTGCATATTTTACATGCTAGATAATCAACATGTTAATTGTATTGTTTACTAGTGCAAAAATCACATCTAGAACACTATACCTCTTTCTCTATTCAATGGGATGAGTCATTGGAGTATTGTGATTACTAGTATATGTGTTTTATTCGGCCTCTTGGAATTTGGTGATAGTCCAAGAGAATTACCAATATTCCATTCTATCTACAATCCATCTACTATGCTTGATTATTAGCTATAGTCTCAACTCTCAATCAATGATATCTAGTGTAATTGCAACTTTATGATTAATTCTCTGAATTGTTGATTGCACTCACAACTTGCTTGCTTTGTTCTTTTGGTTGTTGAAGTGATAGGAACTACTAATTGGTAGTCATAGTTCTCATACCTAGCTGATAGCAACGTTTCTCTTTAGTTGATTCATAGTATAAGGCATATTAAATGCACCTACAACTAACCCTTCATTCAATTCTTGATTATTGCAGTGATATATTCTAAGTCACGTGATTTGCTAATTGTCTTTGTAGAATCGATTGTCAATTGTAAATTAGAATGTTATTGGTTGGTTTCCTTGACTATGGTGATAGCAATAGCCAAAATGAAGCAGTTGCATCCTATTATAATTGTGTATGGGAATGGGCATGTCACATACCCGCTACGACATACTAATTTTTTTTTCCTTTTCCCGAGGGATAGAATCCCCGAGACCCTACGGGGCTTAGCATAGGCTGCAGATGCCACCTCTGCCTCAACAGAGTCTCTGCGCAACCTCCCGGTCTTAAGTATAATTCAGTTTCTTTTATGAGCCAGTTCCTTTTGGAAGCTCCCCTGTGCGAACAACTCTAGGCGGGAGCTCCACGAATCCCAAGTGACCATGGCGCTATGACCAAGGCTTATTCCCAAAGGCGCTTGTTGCAACTCGCCATCTCATGAGTTCGCGAGTCGAAGCTCTCGGCTCCTTATTTCCAATCTCACAATACCCGAGATCACGAAAGGGGTATAGCTCCCTTCTATCTGCGCCCCCCGCGCGTGACCACCGGCTAGGCTAAACATTATCTCCCATCGCAACTCGCAACTTTGCGAGTTGTAGCGATGAGCCTTCGTGCTCTTATCCCACAAATCCCCGAGACGCGAGAGGTCAACATAGTGTTGACTCATTCTCCCCAGACGATGCATGTCCACCTACCAACCACGTGGGCCCCACCTTGTGGTTCTACCATGTGTCCACACTCGTGCCTCGACTCTCAGCACTTCACGACTTCTGATGTCGAGAAAAGGTTCTCTCAACCTCTGAACCCCCGAATGCGTGATATGCGATGGGGTTCTTGATCTAACGGTCCTCCCGTGACCTGGATCCAATGGCTGTCTCCACTCCTTGCTATTTCGCAACTTCACAAGTTGTGGCATCCAACCTTGGCACCTTCCCTTCACGAAACCCTGAGACGTGAAATTCAGAGAAGGTTTGACTCCTTCCGGGCTTCTCGGAACTCGCAACTTTGCGACTTGAGTTGTCGGGCCTTTGTGCTCCTTTCTTACGAGAACCTGAAGTACGAGAAGTCAACAAGATGTTGACTCCTATTTCAAACGACACGTGTCCACCACCTATCACCACTTCTACCTCTCTTTGGGCATCTTATCGTCACACCACTTGTCAACCACGTGGGTCCCACCAAGCGGACGTGCCATGTGTTGCACAAGCTATTGAAACTCGCAAGCTCGTGACTTCTATAGTCGAAACTAATTCCCCTCAACCTTCAAGACCCTGATATGAGATATGGCGAGGAGGTCTTGACTCAATGGTTGTTCCTACTTCTCGCTATTCGAGACTTCGTGACTCCAAGGGTTTGGTCTTCCACCTCCAAACTCATGAATCCCCGATACGCGAAATGGTCAGATCTTTGCCACCTGTCCTCCAACATGGACGGTCCCGATGTCTTAGGGACTTTTGGGACGTAGTCGAGTTCACTCTCCTGCCTAAGTAAAGGTTAAGATCGACGGCTTATAGATCTCCGATGGGTCCCTGGGATCTATGGTCCAGGATCCCATCGCTATTTGCGAAGGCTGAAAGGGCGAGGTGTTAACACCTATGCTCCTTCTCTAGATCTGTCGGTGTTGACAGGCTTGGGGTATTCCCGAAAGGATTCTGACCGTTCATTTACCAAGTGATAGGGTATTTTCTTTCTATATTTGAACTCGCTATCCCTCCTGAACTTGAATCACGAAGTTCAAACTCTTGGAGCTTCAGGCTCCCATGACCTCGAGACCTTAGAAAGCTACTATTTCTTGCATAAGGGTTCTAGGCCCGGATTGCATGAACCCTCAGACGGTTCTTGGGAAATTATCCCTGATCTTTATCAAGTCTCTGGTAAGGTTCAGTATGGTTACAAGGTTTATGGGGTAATTCTCAGAAAAGAGTACTCTCAAGGGGCCTTCCTAGAATATTACGAGAAACTAAGAAAATAAGACGATTCTCGGTGGTGCAAACTCATGTCCCAGACTTAATCATTTGTGAAGAAAACAACTATAGCATGTAAGCATAGACAAACATCCATTCTATGAAATCAAACGTTAGGTAAACACTTCTATTCAGAACTATTTACAAGCACATAAAACTGAACATGCGATTATGTCATTAACTTCAAATAACACTTATCAGAAATAACACCAGAGGTGATGCAACTGCTAAGTGGGGTTCTTGTTTCCACCCAACCGTAGGCTCAACAATTCCGATAGGATTTACCACTAGCCACCCCCAAGTTGAGATCACGATGTTGCCAGAATGCGTCTCTATTTTCCAGTGACCGAGAACAAGGGTTACTCTCCCCCTTCTCTGCTATCAATCACTCTGTATTTTCCAGGGTTCTCTTCCTCCCCTCGCGTCTGCCCCCTCCACGCTTCTTCCTCACGCATTTCCCTCTTGCGAGGTTGCGTGTGGTGTGATTCCCCTCACGTTGGTCGGGCCCGAGGCTCCCACGGATGGGCGGTTCACTTCCCCCATCCCTCATTAATTCTGAGGAGCCATCTACCTACCAACCTGCGAGTAATTTATTTCGGGCTAGCGAGCCGCTCTTGGTTCTCCAGGCCAATGAAGTCCAAATATGGTATTGGTTTCGGTGGAAGTTAACGCCACCTTTCTAGGTGCCTTCCACCACTTTTCTCCAACCATCGTGGTCTCTTTTTCAGCATATCCCCTCTC
>SNQJ01S0001187.1:206086-221974 GCA_010110895.2 Picea sitchensis
TACTCCACAAAGCATCTTCCCATGAGGGCTTTCACCATAAGGGGACCACTTTGGAGTTCATCCATATTTACTTCTTATCAACCATAACAAAACAATAATGAGTCATATTTACATCAAACACTATTGGGTCCATTACCCAAAACGTTGTGCTATGGGTCTTTCTTCAAGGGTTGACATCAATGACAACCAACCTTAATCAACAACTTTTGCAATTTGTTATATTTAGAAAATTATATAAAATGTTATATTTTGCAACAATCTTTTATTTAAAAAATCAGCTTAAGCCCTTGTAACTAATACTTGTGGATTGGGAAACACTTTTTGAGGCTATAAACATAGGGTAATATTCCCGACTATCTTTCCTTATCCAAGCGATATTCGAAAATGCTTGAGAAAGATAAATTCATATCTTTTCCTCAACATTTATTTGGCGACCATACTGGGGAGATCTTCCATATCTCTCTGGTTGATTGTATACTTGATTATTGTTGAATATATTTATATTTTTGATATTGATTCTTTGACTGTTTCTTTTCTTCATGACTGTACCTGTTGCAAGGCAGCCCAATATTGAGCCATGTCTTAAAGATCATACCAACATTTCTTTAACATTGTTTAATACCATCTTAGAGATCGCTAATACCTAGGTTGAGATTGAATGCTCATGGACAATGATTGAACAAGACATAAGTGTCCAAGAACGTTGGGAAGCTAGGCAAAGACAACCTAGGAATCAACCATAACTTTCTTTTTCCTACAATTTTGATCTTCTTTTCATGTCCTTAGACCCTCACATTTATAGGAGAAGAAGAGGTTTATCACCTGATATTAATCCTATTGTTGAAATAGGAAAAATAAACGTTTTTTTGTCAGCCCAACAAAGTACTCTAAGGAGAAATTTGTCTGATTCATGCAATTCGTCTTTCTCTCCCTTACCTATCGTTCGCAAGATGGAATCTAGTGGTGGCTCTAGTGGCACTGGAGGTGTTTCTTCATCTCAACCTTTAGCCTTGCCAATGATTGGTAGCTTATATATCCATCAAATCCCTTTCCAATCTACCACAAACCCCGCCAAAGTCATAAAAAATATGGGCTTTTTCAGTTTGAAGAAAATGCTACAACTACTCCATGGCATGTTTCATCCCCTCTTAACCTAACACCTGCTACTCGTACACTTCCTAAATTAAAAGAGCATCTGCCTAGGTTTTCGGGGAATAAAATGGTCACTACGAATGAACACTTGGTGTCATTTTCTAATTCCTATCACAACATAGGAGCCAATGAAAATGACACTTGTATGCACTTATTTGTTAATTCCCTTGAAGGGAAGGCTGCTACCGATTTATTTAACCTTCCTCCTAAGATTATTTCCACTTGGGAGGAGTTAGTATATTGATTCAAGTCTACCTATGGGTAGTCCAAAAGCCCAGCCAAGAAGTTACATGAGTACAATAACATTGCTTATAAGGGCGGTGAAACTATCAAGTCTTTCAACTTGCATTTCATGAAATTTTATAACCAAATTACTGAACTCATTCTCCCTCAGAACCAAGATGCTTTCATGCATTACTATAATTATTTACCTTCCCTATACCATCATAGGCTTGAAGAAAAGGCCATTGATAGCCCTGTTTCTTCTCTGCATACTTGTTTAGAGTATGAAGAACAACTTGAAAAAACAAGTCTTCCTAAGGGAGATTCAGTTAAACAGACGGACATGTACGCCCTCTTACAACTTGTACAAGACATGAATAATTGAATGATAGCGTATGAGTGGAAATGAAGTGTCCCTTCGCTTACCCCTGAGGCTTCATATTCTTCTTCACCACCCTTTATAAATCCTAATGAAAATAATTTTCAACCTAAAGCAATCATGCCTTGTAGATGGTGTAACTTTTGCGAGGAACACCATGAGGAAAGTACGTGTGAGGTAAAGAAGAGTGCTAGAGATAAAATCTTTGGTAAAATACCTCAAACTACTATTGCTGTTCTATACTTTGCAGAGCCAGAGGATGTTATGATCATAAACACTAGGAATAAATCCTATGCTCTAAAAGGTAAATATGATCCTCCTCTCACTTCTTCAAACCCAAACTCATCTTCACCAGCTACTACTGTTCAGGTTTCTAAAGCCCCCAACAGTCAAGGAACTACCTCCCCTCTTCCCTTTTCCAAATACAACATTCTCAATCAATTTGCTAATATTAAAGCTGATGCTACCCTCCTGGACATGGTTGCCATCCTTGAGCAACAAAAGCATCTAAATTTTTTTATGGAAGGAAAATATTCCATTGTATCCAACCTCTATGAAGAGGTAGATGAAGAGGATTCAACTGTAAATAAAGTAGGTGTACATAACTTTAGACACCCTGTAAATCCCCCCCGCCCCCGTTTTTTTATTTTATTTTATTTTATTTCTGTAAAGATTATGGACAAAATATCCCATTGTTGTCTCATTGACGGTGGTACGGGCCCAAGTGTAATGTTGAAGATTATTATGGAAGATATAGGCTTGTCTTGTATAAATGAAAATGCCAGAAGCATGCTCTCTTATAATAGTTTACAAAAAACGACCATAGGTGAAATCAAGGACGTGACCTTGATTTTGTGCACACATCTTGAAATAAGGACAACCCTTAATACTTAGGTAATCGATATGCCAATAAGTAATTACTCAATCATATTATGAAGAGATTATAAAGCTTTGACAAGTGGATACCTCTCGCTCGACGGGACACATTTATCTGTTCCTTGGAATGCTAAAAAAATCATAGTCGTAAGGGAGGGAAGAATTTCAACTTACATAGAAAGCGTCCCACAACCTAATGTGAATTATATCGAGGAGGACCAAGGAGTGTATTCCATATTTGCAGATGAGGACAACACTACCTTGGAACAAATCAACATAGAATATGGGATGTGGCATATGCACTTTGATGGTTCATGCTCCAATGAAGGGAACATAGCTGATATTATCTTGTACTCTCTTGTGGGTGGAATTCATAACTTTTCCTATATGTTAGAGTTTTATTGCACAAACAATGTCACTGAATTTGAAGCATTACTGCTAGGCATTGAAAATGCATATAATCTAGGTTGTGGTCACCTTACAGTTTTTGGGGATTCCAAACTTGTTGTAAATCTCGTACGTAAGATATATTCTCCTAGCAACAAGTTAATGAAACGTTACACCCAAACTGTTTGGGCACTTATATGGAAATTGTTATCTTTCAACATCACTCATGTTAAAAGGGAATTGAACTCAATGGATGACATGTTAGCTGTTTTTGCAGCCTCTCCTACTTGACAACTTCTGCCACAAAGACCTGATTGTACCTTTCAATCTCTGTATCGTCTGCACGTCCTTGACAATGTAGAGTCATGGAAGGTCTTCCCTAGTGATGAGAGAATCTGTGATTTCATCCAAAATCAACCTTATAAGCCTAAAGAAATTATACCAATGGAAGATAACAAAATTCCGAAGGGCTTGACTCTAGAAAATTCATTTTCATTGAGTGATGTAGGCAACACAGAAAAACATAAAGAGGAGGAGTTTTTGCTTGGTATTATGACGATGTTTGTGGTCTTGATCCTACTATTATACAACATGCCATTCCTATCAAGGAATGCATAAAACCAATTAGGAAAAATATATACCCATTAAACCTGCATTGGAAACAACTATTCGAAAGGAGTTGGAAAAATTCTTGAAGACTAGAATAATTTTCTCTGTTAAGTATCTGAGTGGATTTCTAATTTGGTTCCCGTTCAGAAAGAAACAAATCAGATTATATTTTGTGTTGATTTTCATGCATTGAATGGGGCTAGTATTAAAGACCATTTTCCTCTCCCTAATATGGAAATGATTTTGCAGCAGGTTGTAGGGTCACAGATGATGTCCTTACTTGACGGTTTTTCTGGTTACAATCAAATCAAGGTAAAAAGGATAAATAAATATAAAACCACTTTTATTACTCGTTGGGGAACTTTCACTTATGAACGTATGCCTTTTGGATTATATAATGTAGGTGCCACTTTTCAAAGATCTATGCAAATAAATTTTGACAATTTGATAGGAAAACATATTTAGATTTATATTGATGACTTAATTGTGTATTCGAAAAACCGATCAGATCATTTTAATCATCTTAGAAAAATTCTCATGCGATGCAGGAAATTTGGAATTTCTTTAAATCCTTCCAAGTCTATTTTCGGCGTTACCAAGGGAAAGATCCTTGGACACATCATCTCTGATTTAGGAATAAGCATAGATCCCGAAAGGATTGCTGCTATCCTAAATCTTTCTACTCGTACTTCCAAGAAGGAGGTGCAAGCCTTTATGGGTGTTATCAACTTTGTCCGTAGGTTTGTTCTTGATTTTGATGTAATGGTAAAACCAATTCATAATATTCTTCAGAAAGATCACTCCTTTTCTTGGACAAATGATGTCAAGAATGATTTTGTAGGGATCAAGAAGGCAACCAGTTCCGCACCAGTTTTGGCGAAGCCGAATTTTGAGAAATAATTTATGATATATACTAATGCCATAGAGGAAGCAATTTTTTCTATCCTCATGCAATGTGATGACCAATTAAATGAAAAATCAATGGCTTACACGAGTCAAAGGTTTTCAGATGATGAGTTTAAATATTCTTTTATTGAAAAACATGATTTCGCTCTTGTTAAAGCTGTTGAAAAGTCCCTTTACCTACTGTCAAGTTTTTACTTTCGCAGACTTATCTTTCAGGGAAGCTTTCACATTGGCTTGCCAATATCCAGGAGCATGATTTAAGTATCGTGACTTCTAACACCATCAAGGGATGTGACTTATCCCTTCACTTAGCTCAACATGCTAGAACAAGTGAAGAAATTGATGAACATGATAGCTTCCTATCAACATTGTTTTACATTGACAATCAAATCCTTCCTGTGTCTGAAATCCTTGGTATAAATATCTAGTGTATTACTTGCAAAATCAAATATGTCTAGATAACTTAGACACTCATCAAAGAAGAAGGCTCTACCTCGAATTTTCTATATACGTAATTATAGGAGACTTATTGTTTAGGAGATCTGTTGATGGTATGTTACTTCGCTCTGTGAACAATGAGGAAGCAAAAAAAATGTTGCAAGAGACTCATGGATCTTCAAATTTTGTTATTCATGTAGGAGGTCATTTTTTTGCTAAAACCACTGCTTTTAAGATTATCAGAAAAGGGTACTATTGGCCTTCAATCTTTCGCGATTCTTATATTTTTTCAAGATCTTGTGACAAGTGCCAGAAATTTGCTGGAAAAGAACGTCTTTCAGCCATGCCTTTACAACCTGTCCTCCTTGACTTTCCTTTTTCAAAATGGTGTTTGGACTTTATTGGTCCTATTAATCCTCCATCTTCAGTAGGGAAAGTTTTTATCTTGAGAACCACATACTATTTTACAAAATGGACTGAAGCTGTCCCGCTTAAGCATTCACAGGATGAGCAAGTGATTTCTTTTCTTGAAACTAATATTTTTTCCAGATTTGGTCTTCCTTTGGAAATTATTACAGACAATGGTCCCGCTTTTATTTCTGCCAAGCTGATCCAATTTTTAGCTAAATTGGGGGTTAAACATTTTACCTCATCAACTTATTATCCCAAAGGTAATGGGCAGGCCGAGTCTACCAAAAATAATCTGGTAAGAACTATCAAGAGGCTCATTGAAGATAAGCCTTGTCAATGGAACACTCTCCTCACTTACGTCCTTTGGGCAGATCGCACTACCACCAATGTGAGCACTAGTTGCACTCCTTTCCATGTTGTTTATGGTCAAGAAGCCATTCTGCCTACCGAGATGGAATTTTCCTCCCTAAGGTTAATGCTACAGGTTGAAAAATTAAACTCTTCTGATGTTTGTCAAATAATGAATGCACTTTTGTCTTTAGAGGAGCAAAGGACATTTTCCTTGGATAATATAAAGAGAAGAAAATAGACTGTTAAAATATATTTCAACAAAAGTGTCAAGGCTGTCAAATTTAAAGTTAATGAGAAGGTACTGCTGTGGGATTCAACTCATGTTGATAGAGGAAGGAATTCAAAGTTCCAAAAATTATGGTTGGGTCCTTTTAAGACCACTTTTGTCCTGGGCACAAATTCTTACATCCTAAAGGACTTACAAGGGAAATTGTTTTCCTATAGCACTAACGGTTCCCACTTAAAACACTATGTGGAACCAACTTAAAGGTTTTAACACTGTATGGAATGTTTTATGTATTATAGTTTGTTTTATTTGCTTCCATTTTATATTTCTGTTATTTCAATTCTGCTGTTTCATTTATGCTATGTCATTTCTTGCTATTTTGTTTCTTTTGATTTCATTTCTTGTCAAAATAAAGTGTTGGATCAGTTTTGCCACACCGACCATATTATGCATAGTATTGTTAATCAATAACAATAAAATTACACAAATGTCACGATGTTCCCCTTGAAAGAATCAATGAAATTGTTATCTGCTTCAACTGTTGTTTTATAAGATAGTTGGTTTTATCCCTCTTCTGCTTTCCTTTTCTTCCATCCGCTCCAAGATTCAAAAAAGCATGCCAACACATTTTTCTCCTTGAAGCCAATAACTATTTACTATGATTAATCGAATGATTATGCTTACATGGTTAAACCCCCTCATGCTTAACACTTTCCATGAGTTAATCTCAAAATCCCAGTCATTTTTCCATTAAATCCGCTCACTCCCCACTGTTGCATAATCATTTTGATGTATATCTTCTTGATCTGATGTTACTGGTCTGCAAAACCAAACATTTTGATTTCTTAATAGGTTGGAAACAAATTTCCCTATGGAGTCTCCATTTTGTTGACGATTAAAATCGCAACGATGAATTTCGCCCTGTTGACGCATAAAAGCGCAACGAGAATAATTTCTGCACTCTCAAGAAGGATTGGTAGCACTATTATTTATAATTATGATAATAATATAATACTAGTAGGTGGGATTGCCTTGTAGACTAGAGGTGAAAAAAAAAGACATGTCACACTCATATGTTGTTGTTGTTATGATATTACCTACGGCCCCATTCTTTATGATGCAGTCTTGGTTTCACTTGATATGATAAATGGGTGGTTGATGCACAGGCTAAATGTTGTGATATTTACTTGCGATACAGGGCAATTCTATGGTTATGAGAATCATATTGTTTACAGGTGCTATGATATGTTATGTTATAACATTGGTTATTGATCCATATATGATTTATGCAAGGGATAATAAAATGGGAGCTTGATCAAAACAAAAAGGAACTATGGATAAGTCCTAAGGCCATGGTAAAAGATTACATATAAACTTCAAATGAATATAATAAGTTGATACAAGTAGTGGACCTAGCTGTTATACTATGCGATTTTTGTTAAAATATTATATGGGGGCACATATGGTAATGTTAATATGTGATTATTGTTGAAGTTATGGCAAGAGGTTAACGTATATTATGATATGTCTCGGGTGGCACACTATACAATAGATATGGTATCCGATTTTTACGATGGATATGGCATTGAATTTTAGATTGAATATGGTTTGATTTTAATGGTGGATGTTATGTTAGTGAGTTAGCTCGTAAATGGAATTGAATAGGGCCAGGTGAGAAAGAGATGTGCATTTATTGCACATCACTCCAAACCTCTCTTGAGCCCATCACCCTAGCATAGTTGCATTGTTTCTCTGGTTGGTTGTGGAAGCTCCACGATTTCAGGTTTCGAAGAGGAAAACTCAACCAACTCATCATTTGAAATGATTTTCTCACAGGTATGGCTCTTTTCTTTCCATCCATGATGGAATCTCTGTATTATGAATCAAATGGTGGCTCAGGATTGCATGGGTTCTGTGTTTTCTTGAGTTTTCGGCTGAGTGTAAATATTTTTTTATGAGTTGTCTGTGATTACTACAAAATGTTGGTATTTGTAAGCAAAGTATGGGTGTTATTGATTGTATATTCTGTGCATTGGTTATTGATTCAGTCAGATTGGTTTGTTATGATGATTCTCTATGGAAAATAGTAACAGTAGTGCAACGAGCTCTGAGTTTTATTGTTGAAGGGTTTTATCCACCAGTTGGTGTATTAGTGGCTGTCAACTCTTTTTCCCTCTCGGTTGTTGCTGTGATCTTTATCCAAGTTGCAAAGCAACTATCAACAGTTGGTGTGGTTCTTTTGTCTAAGCCCCGAGCTGTTGTTGATGGCTCATTATTTACTGTCATTTCACTCGAAGCTTTCCCCATCCCAATCTTGGTTGGCCCAAAATGTTTAATAGAGGTCTGTGTATTTATTGAGTTGATACGAGTTGCGTCCTGACATTCTTTTCACATAATCCCTCTCATCTCTGCTATAATAATGTCTATTATGTTGTGTGGTCCCACTGTCAATGGTTTTAAAAAGTTATCGACCTCCTGGGTGTTGGAAGAGATATGGTCTCTGTTTGTTTTGAGTACCTTTCATTGTTTAAGTTAACCCTCGTTCCTCTCTGCAAAGTGTTAGAGGAATCTGTGTGCGCCTGTGTTGTCTAGCTTGAATTGCTTTATTTTCCACTCGGGCATTCTCTTATGGTTCTATCAAAATCTTGGGGTTATAAGTTGAAGGACTGTGGTGTTTTTAAAGAGCACGACTCTCTTTTCTTTCAATATTTTTTGCATGTGGTTGTTACTCGATGGTAAATGGATATGAGGATGTAGACGGTTATGATCTCTCTATGTTTTCTAAAGTCGGGAAGACTTTCGTTACCTCTCTACATTTAAATTCTAAAGAGCCCAACTTGGACTCTGAATTGCTTCTACCTTCCTCGGACACCTTCTGGGGTTTGTTAAGTTTTGGGTTATCAGTTTAATGATTGCGGAAATTTTAAAGACATAGGCTCCCTCGCTTCAAAACCCATATCTTGGTTGAATCTCAATGTGTCCTCTCCGTGATGAATCCGTTTGAACATAAAATAAAAGTAGGGTTACCTACCACCCAAGAGCTATCCTTCTAGTCGATTATGGTTTCTCTTACTGTGTTTAATCCCAACATGGTCATGATTACATTTAAAGATAAGAAGACGCCAGTGTGAGTGATTGTTTCACCAAGCACGATCATGATCCTGTCAAGTTTAAAAGAGGTGCCTGTGTGTCAATATCATTATGTTCTCTTCATCCATCTTATGGGAATCACTGTGCAGACTATGATTGTTTTAAAATGAAGATTGTATATGTTGATGCACACAAAGATCAATCTCAGGGTTACTTTTTTAGGTTGACTGCTGTTGTCGATTCAAGATTATGTCCATTATATTGTCAAAGACCTATGTGTATGATAGACTCATAAAATGTTCTTTGGTTCTGTCCATATTTAAAAGGAACTTGTGTGTGTTTAAGTCAGGCCTGGTTTTTGTTAGAGGACAATGACTGTTGATTGTTTATCTTGGGTGTGTTATTGTTTCATTGCCAAGGATGAATGTTGGATATAGTAATGGAATCATTGTGCATAGTATGATTGTTTTTAAAAGGGAAATAGATCAGCGTTAGCATATGCAGTACTGTGATTCCAATGGCTATATTTTTACCATTGAATTGGAAATGTTTGCATACATAGGCTGTTATAAATTGAAGGATTCTGGGAAATTAAATGGTTTTATTGAGACAACAAGCAGTTTGTATGAAATTGAGGTACAATGAATGTTTTGGTCATGGAAGTGGATGCTTTTTGGATTGAATTTAAAACATAGTTATGATAGTTGATTGATTTAATTTATTTTATGAACAATATCCACCTAATTCCCTCTCATTTTCTCACTTTTTTTCTCATTATAAATCCCCTCACGATCCCAAATTCATTTTGCATGCCCTGTTCACTAAAATTAAATTAAAACTCTGTATGACAGTGATAAAAAAAGACACAGAGATAGATGACAACTGATATGTTTAGGTATTGTTGCACAGTCAGTTATTTAATTAATTGTCGAGAAATAATCGTGTTCTTACTCCCTGTCATGATATCACTTTTTTGCTCAATACAACCCCCCCAATTATCCCATGAACCCTATTTCACCCACTGCTCATTTCATAATTATTAAATACATTTTATGGATTGGATTGCATGGGTCTGATGTGATTGCTGAGCCAAAATTTGTTTAATATTAGGAGAATGTCATGTATGGTCTGTCTAGAGCTAGTTGCTAATAATTGTTGTATACAGGATGAACTTCTTCAACAGAGGAAGTTATGGCCGAAATAATAGGGGTAGAGAAAATTGAAACAGAGGGCCTAGAAGGCCCAAATTCTCAATACATTTCGATGCCAATCCTCAAGAGTTAAACCAACTCTTTCAAGCTGATTTTTTCAATTGTATTGGGCAAGGGATAGTCCAGCCTAGACCAGAGAGGCCTCCCTTCTAGCCTGAACATTTTCATGGTATCCCTGTGCATCCCCATGTATCTTTGCAATCAAATATTATCGAGAATGATGGATGGTAGGAGATTGTTCACCCAACAGTCTGTCACCATCGTGGCTGACCAAATTTTCCATTACCTCCTCCTCCTCCACTTGTTAACCCAAATGTTCATATTTCCCCTACACACTCACCTGTACAGTCCTCCCACACAAGCAAAAGTCTCAAAACCAAGGTCCACTGTGTGCATGAAAAAGGTAAAGCTGTTGTTGCTCCCTCCTTTCCTTCAAGTGACTTAGCCAAGTCAGTATCATCCCGTATGCACTTGAGAGATGACTTCTCCCATGTCATTAGTGAGATCAAGCCTCAAGGTTCTACCTAGCCTAAGGCTAATTCAGGGAAGTCAAAAGGGGATAGCAACAACAAAGGAAAAATTGCCTCTCAAAGTGGCAAATATGGTTTTTGATTATGTGTTTATTATTGATTTATTGAGGACATTGGATTGCTGAAAGTTTTGGACAACAAAATATTTTTGGATATTGTGAATATTATATGTTTGAATATAATTTGAAATATCACTGATATTTAAATTTCAAATTGCAGAAATGATTATGGGAGCCACAAGGAGGGATGTGTTTGATTGATTGTCTAATTATGTTTATTTTTGTTAAGAAATTAACGGGAGTCACAAGGGGTCCCACCTACTAGTTATTATTTAATAAAAGACCCTTTATTATTATTATTAATTATTCCCCTAAACTAAAAGTTAGTTGCGTTTTAGTTAACTTAAATAAATGAGGTAGTTGAACTACTTCAACTAATTTGGAATGCATAAAAGCCAAAGGAGAAGGAAGAACAATGAGAGAATATAAGGAGAAAACATACTAAGGTTTGCTCTTGAGTTTTATTGAGATAGTTCAGTTTTCATTCATTCTTCAATTCATCAAAAGCCTACTTCTCTTTTATGACAACAGGGTCCTATTGTAGACAACAAGGTTCAAGGCTGAACCATATCATTCAAATGCTTGTTTCATCGGTGTTATTTATCTTTGATAGTCTGTGTAGACTTTTCTATTTATGAATTGAGTTTCATGACTGATAAATGATATTTTGTAGAGGCCAGTGGGCAACAATCTGTGGCAAGCTGATCCAGATTTTAAAGTTCAGTTTTTACTTCTTGTCAAAGTTCTTTTGTATGGTTTTCATCGGGGATATCTAAGTTTGACCTTGGTCCATGCCCCTTAGATATTTTTGTAAAGATAACCATTCTTTTGATTTCTTGGAATGAAATAAAGCGATTGCTATTCTGTCTCATCAGTGTTAATATGTGACTTGGTATTTTTGCTTTTGATCTCCACATTTACTTTTGCAATCTGTTATATTCAGAAAATTATATTAAATGTTTTATTTTGCAACAATCTTTTATTTAAAAAAATCATCCTAATCCCTTGCAACTAATACTTGTGGATTGAGAAACAATTTTTGAGGCTATAAACACAGGGTAATATTCCCGGCTATCTTGCCTTAGCCAAGAGAGATTAAAAAATGCTTGAGTAAGATAAATTCATATTATTTCCTCAACAATGGGATATTTTGAGGGACTGCATGGCAGAGAAGGGGATCTCATTCCTTGGGTCATGCAGGTTGAGGGGAAAGAGAGCCTATGGATTGGAATGGCTACAAGAATTAGCTTGTTGTGAGGGGACATTAGTTAGCCTTAGGAACCACGTTCTTCTTGCATATTCATAGCTCAATATCAGGGGTGACTTGCTGCTGAGGAATGGGAAGAAAGTCTACAATTGGGTGGAATTTTTTTTGTATGCAACTGGTTTCATATTTGCAAAATAAGTGTTCTTATTCATTATGTTATTTATATTAAATGATGAGTTTAATTGTTGTGCATTTCACTCTAATTTTTGGGTTATTTACTGTTACATCTATGTAAATGTTGCATTTTAATCTATGTATTATATGTTTGAACATTATTACGCATGCTTAAATAATATGCATTCACGAATTTAATACTGTTGTTAGTTACATGAGTTCATATTACATGATGAATGCATGTATTGTTTAAATTGGTATTAGATTTTTGTGTGATTCTATTTAGTTAGTAGAAAGAACCAATGAGGAAGTTGGGTATGTTACATGAAACTCCATCCCAAGAACTAAATAGCTAAGAAGAAATCTTGGAGAGTCAGTCTCAAGTGGAAAGAGAGGCTGCTTACACTTGCAGCCCAAGGAGAAAAGATTTCCCAATGACCTATTGGAATAGTGAATTCCATCTCTAACCATGAGATGGACAACATGCTTATGCCAAATGTAGCCCCTATTCATCCCCTATATTCTATCCTACAATGGATCCTGTGCCCTTTCTTGGATATTTTCCAGAGGATGCTTGAAGTTAGAGAAGAAGAAGATCGAAGCGAGTTGAAGCTTTTGGGGACCAAAAGCTTGCGAAATGGGGAGGTGTGATCCGAATTGGATCCTCGTCAAAAAATCTTTGTAAAATTTGTATAAGCATTTAATTTAGTTTTTGGAAAAGTTGAAAAAATGTCCAAAATTCACTTGGAAGTTGAAACAAACCATTTTGATGGCTGGCCTTCCAAGGTAGCCCATTAAAAATGAAGGTTGTGATGAAGAACAAAATTCAATGGAAGAAGAGACAATACTAAGTGGAAATGGATAAGGGAAGTTGTAGAGAGGAGATATTTAAGAGGCAACCGACTCAAAGGTTGTAGGACAAGGGAGACATTGTTCCTATCCATGCATAAGCAAACAATGTTGTTGAGTTCAATCCACCTATAAATTTGTGTTGTCTAGTGAGTAAAAAAACATAAATATTTCTATACATAGCTCACCCTTATTTTTAATTAGTCCCTCTTATTGAAAATCCCCTAGAACCCATTTTTCTTCCCATTTGGGTTTCTAGGAACTCTTAGAGTAAATATACATTTTTATGGCATGTGACTGAGCACTTTATTCTATTGTTATGTTTTTTGTTTTTGTTATCATCTAGTTTCATTGTTGGGTTTAGATTAATGGATATCACTATTTAATTTACCCATATTAACACAATCCCATATCCGCTATCACATTTCTATCTTGATCTCTATTCATTGGGCATAAGAAACTTCTTGTGCATGTGTATTTTACATGTTATAAGATTAAAATGTTAATTGGATTGTTTGTTTATATAAAAAGCACATCTATGACACTATAGCTCTTTCTCTATTCAATGGTATGAGTCACTGGAGTATTGTAATTACTAGTGTATGTGTGTGAATTCGGCCTCTTGGAATTTGGTGATAGTCCAAGAGAATTATAAATACGCCATTCTATCTACAACCCATCTACCATGCTTGATTATTAGCTATAGTCTCATATATAAATTGGTTATAGTTGGTGTAATTACATCTTAATGATTAATTCTTTATATTGTTGATTACATCCACAAATTCCTTGCTCAATTCTTTGGTTTTTTGAAGCATTGACAACCATTGATTGGTAGCCATAGTGCTCATACCTAGCTGATAGCAATGACCATCTTTAGTTGATTCACAATGTAAGGCATATAAAACACACATACAACCAACCCTTATTCAATTCTTTCTTAGTGCAATGATATATTCTAAGTCATGTGATTTACTAATTGTCTTTGTAGAATGGGTTTTCAATTTTAAATTATAATGCGATTGGTCAATTCCTTGGTTACAATGATAGMAATAGCTAGAAGGAAGTTATTTCATCCTGTTATAATATTGTATGGGGATGGGAAAAAAAAACTCACGTATTTGTTTGATTGTGTAATCACTCCAACACAACCATATATCCTATATTTTTTATTGGGAAGTGTTGGACATGATTTGAGCTCTAAATCAGAGTATATAAAATCAACTTGCAAACAATTTCAGGAGTGTTGTATGGTGTATATCTAAACATAATTTTCTTTGACCATTTTATCACGACTATCTATATTTTATCATTCAAGTACACAGAAAAAAATCTATTTCCTCAGAGGATCCATGTTAACAAGACAGATAGGCCATTGGATTACTATTTATGAATTAGGTGAACAAGGAGTTAAATATTTTAGTTTTTTCATACCTAGGAGGGGTGACTGACCACTTATAGTTTATTGGCTATGGAATGATAGTGCACTTGGGGGAAGTGCTTGAATCCTAGAAGGTTTTTTCTAATTTATCTGTTGCTTATTTTTCTTTGAGGTGTGCTTCATATTTATGGGGATGACTACTCTTGGTCTTAGAGAGTGTGATAGGTTGGAAGGTGCTTCCAATTTACACCTTAGAAGTGAATTTCACAAATTATATTGGAGGAGGCTAAGCTTTGGTATCATATTGAGAAATATATTGTTGCACCTTTTGATCCAAGACTATTGGCCTTACACGTTAAATAGAAGGCCATGGAAAAGATAATCATTCTTGATTCAATGAAGGATCATTTGTGTTGATATTATGGTAGCTGTGAGATGTATTAACCTCCACGTGTAACCCTGACAAGAATATAATCCGGAAAGCAAGAAGAAACCCGAGAGCCTTGGAAATAACCCTAGAAGACAAGTCAGCTAAAGAAAATAATTAATATTGAGTCTTTAGCCTCCAGAAAGAGAATTCAACCTAGACAACTAAGAAAGATAAGTATAAATACATGATTCTAGAGCTCATTTGTACACACAACTCACAACTGCAGAAATTCAGTAAGTGCGCAAGTTTGGAGAGTAGCTGCAGCTACAACTACTGCAACTAGTATTTTCAGTTTTAGGCTTGGACTTTCTCTTGGTTATGGTTTGGAATTTTTTCTTGGTATGATAGCTTTGGAGAGTGGTAATATACCTTGATTGGATTTTGGATCTAGGTTTTTCTTCCAGAATTATTCTCTCTGTCAAGGTTAAGGTGCTTGGGGGTGGCTTCGACCTATGGTTGGATGACAATATTTCTATATTGTCTATGGTTAAACGAGCACACCTATTATTTCTAACAGGTTATGGGCCCACACTATCTTCAAAAATTCTAACCATTGGAAGATAGATTGGGAGGATTTTCTCAGTTACAGTTGTAGTTGCAGTCAAAGTTTTTGTTGCAACAATGAAACCCTAACCCTTGTGTTGAGGCACCTTGAGTGAAGAGATTGACCTAATTTTTGGATATCCTAGTGCACCCTAACCTAGCGCACCTATTGGTATTCTCAACAAGCTAAGATGTCAAGTTTTAGTTTTTGGTCAAATTCAAAGGTTGACCAAGTCAAAGCAATCATGACTTTCTCTATGAAGTCAGAAAACAAGTTAGAAGGGGCTTCTAACTTCATAGCATGGAAGAAAAGGATTGAACTCATCCTTGCCAAGAATAAAGTGTTGGATATCGTGAAAGGAAAGATCGTGGAACCACAATTTGAAGAAGGAAAAGAGAAGGAACCTCAGAATGTTGTAGTTATGGAGAAATTCAAGGACAATGACATCAATGCCAT
>SNQJ01S0001187.1:222851-233314 GCA_010110895.2 Picea sitchensis
TGTGGAGTCTCTTAGATGGAGGGAGATGATTACAAAATTCAAAGAAGAGCATGCATTCATGCATAAAGAAAGGATTAGGAGGGAGCTAATCCTAAATTATATGATCCATTGAGGATTATGAAGTATCTTTCCATGTTCCAATTTAAAGTAGCAACCATGATAAGCAACATGTGTTCAGTTTGACTCTAGAAGAAGTCTTCTTCGAAAATAAGCCTTAAAGTATCCTTTGTTGTCCATCTACATCCATGATTCTATGATGAAAGGACGAAGTTGGAATCTTCATGGCATATAGAAGAACCCATGGACCCAAGAGATAAAGAGAGACATGAGGAAGAACATGAAGATTCCAATAAAGAAAGAAAAGCAAGAACAACCAGTTATTATACCGAGAATCACAAGACTACCATCTTGGTTTGAACCCACTAAGAAGGAATCAAGCAGAAGAAATGAAAGTTATGATAAAGAAAAATATATGTAAGAAAATTTGAAAAATACTTATGAATGGAAGCACTGCAGGATTCAAAGTTTCTTCCAGAAGGAGGGAGAAGATTATGACAACAACCTATTCCAGTAAACCAGATATACCTCTTGTAGTATCCATGGATTGGAATTTACATGTAAAAACTATTCTTCCAAATAAATCAAGTGAGAAAGAAGCTTATACCAAAAAGAGACCCATGTATGTAGATATAAGAGGACCTTGTATGGATTTAAACAACTTGATGAAAAGTATCTCATATACAACAGAGCGTGGTGAAAACTTTCTATGACATATATAGTGTATCAAAATAGTTACTCAAAAGTCTGGGATGATGGATTTCTAATCCATGGTAAACTCTCATGATGACAGAAGAAGTGCTACTTGGATATGTTTCAATTTGAGCCTTGCCACAATGTCATGAGATAGAAAGAAACATAAATGATGAATTCGACCATGATATATTGTAATGATCAGAGCTATATGAAGCCTTCAGAGAAAACTAGTGTTCCATGACAGACCGAAGTACATTGAGATCAAGCATTATATTCTTCGTGATGAAGTCTAGAAAAGAGAAGTGTTTCTCCAATACATCTCCACAGATGAGCAGATAACAAATATTTTGGTAAATCCTCTGCCTAAGACGAAAAGTTTGCGTACTCAAGAAACAAGCTGGGGCTCATGGAGACAAATTCCTTATTGAAAAAGGAAGATATTACTCCCAGGTTGGGAGGGAGAAATTATATTTTATTGATTTATGAAAAGTCATTTTTCAGTTTGAAAAATGGTCTAGGATGAGAAGTTCCTTTTGAGTTCGGAATTTGGTTTGAGATTTCCGACGGATAGGCATTTTCCAGTTTGGAAAATGGTCCAGATTGGACAATCATTTTAGTAATGAAAATGGTCTGATAGATTGCTGATGTACCATAGATAACGATTACCTTTATGACCAGTGTGGGGGAATGGTCTAGGAAAATCATTCTTCTTGGTAGTCACTTTGAGTAGTGGTCAAGTAGAATTGCCTGCCTCGCTGGGCAGTCATTCTTTCGAAGTTCACAGTTGTGAGAATTTTCGAAGAATGGTTCATTTTGGAGGTTTGTGGAGGATAATCATTTCCATTAGGAAATGGTCCGGATAGTCATTCCCTAGGGCAGACTCATTATATCCAAGTTGCACTATGATTAGTGCCGGAGTAATTTCCCAGTTAGGTGAATGGTCCAGGTTCAACAATCAGGGAAAGGCATTCCCTAGGGAAGATTCATTCTCTCTAGGTTGCACTATGATTAGTGCCGGAGGAATGGCCCAGTTAGGTGAATGGTCTAGGCTAAAAAATTAGGGACAATTATTCTTCTATGCTTGAGAAGAATAGTCCAGATAGCCCATGGATGATGCTTTACCTCTTGAGGGAATATTCTCTTCTAGAGCTCACAGATGTGAGTGTAAGAATGACCCAGATGACTCAGTTTGTATCATGATATTGTTATGTAGGTTTATATATGATGATATGATTAGTGTGGAGACTGTATGCCTCTGGACAATAGTTGTATGCCAATGTGGTGGATGTGTTCCACTGGTTGTGACTATGTGTCACTGGTTAAATAGTCATGTGCTACTTGGTGTGGTTGTGTACCACTGGATAATAGTTGTGTACTACTATGGATAGACATATTTGTGTTCTATTGAATGTCATTGTTCTAATTTCCATGAATACTATCAGTAGTGTTGGAAATTATTACCAGCTAGATGTATAGTTAGTGTGCTGGTGGAAAATGGTCCAGGACAATTATTCTTCTAGGATGTATATCCATATTAGAAGAATAGTCCTTGTAGCCCATGGCGTGGCTTCCAACATCTGTTGGAAATTTTTTTCTTCTAGGTCGTATATCCGGATTAGAAGAACAATTCTTGTATCACTCTATGGAGTAAGTGACTTATTCAACATCATGCCTCATTACTCAGATGGAGTATGGCTTCGAGAGGTGATGCAGTTGATGTTATTAGATGATACTGATAGTGATGATGGTGCTCATGATTTGATCATGAGATAACCTATGTGGCTATGATGATGCTACCTATTGAATGGTATGTTTGTGCTAAATACCATTGTTTTCAATACCTCCCTAGATAGGAGGGAGTGTTGAAATTATGGTAGTTGTGGGAGGTATTAAACTCCACGTGTAACCCTGACAAGAATAGAATATTCTGGTTTCTTTTTGATCCTATGAAACTTATACACTCCAATGGGAAACTGGATGATACTTCTAGATTTGGTAAGTTCTATGAAAAGGAGTTATAGGATGCCATGATTGAGAAGTATAAATCCATTCTACAAAAATGTGTTTGGGAGATTGTATCGAGACCCATGGAAAAATAAGTGGTTGATTCTAGGTGGTTGTACAAGATCAAACATGTGGATAATAGGATTATTGGAAAATACAAGGGGAGTTTTATTGCAAGAGAGTTATCATAGAAAGAGGGAGTTGATTATGATGAGACATTTTCTCCAATTTCCAGGTATACTTTTATCTACATCATTCTTGCAATATCAATGTGTTTTGGATGATTCTTACATAAAATGGATGTAAAGACAACCTTTTTGAAAAATTTGATTGAAGACCAAGTGTACATAAATCAACGTTGAGTTTCGAGGTGCATGAACATGATACCCATGGTTGTAGGTTGCTAAATTTTGACAAATCTTGTAGAAAAGGGAAGTTTGAGATTCTATGGGAGAAGACAATTGTATGTTAAAAAACTTTTCTTGTCAAGAGGGATGTTATCTTTTGGAGTTACTCTAAAAGTGTTCAAACCATTCTTGCATGTGGTTCATGTGATGTGGGGAACATGGTATGTTGACTACCCTTGGTTGTACCATGATGGACATACACATTGGAGATAGATTACTCATGGATTTCTATACCTTAACTTGATTCTTATGTGGCACACTTCCTTAGGATATTGGAGACATATGTGACATGGTGAAATTAATCATGAGGTGCACATGGAGGGTTTGATTTCTTTCTTGGTATGAAAATTCATTTGGAGGAGGATAATTGGGAATATAGGAGGAGGGCGTTGAGCCCTAGATAGAATGGAGACACTTGGTTGCTTACATGGAGGATTTTTCTTGAGTCAAGGACACTCTTTTTTAGCAATGACCATGTAGGTGCGGTGGACCTAGAGGTACTATTGGCTTAGGAGGGAGCATTGGAGCATGAGAGTCCTTTGGAGAGGAGTGTTGGACACTTCTTGTGGAGTGATCACCTTGGGACCCTTTCTTGCTGGGTATGCATACTTTAGAGCTTGACAAATGTCACTTAGAGTTGGAGCACTTCGCATGTGAACCTATATTGTGCTTAGGTAGGTTGATGGTTGTGGATATGATCTATTTTATTATTGTTGTCCTCCCTCACCTTTTATATAAATAAAGGGAGGAGGGAATATTTTCATTCATCATTCTTGATCTCCTGCTTATATTAGAGATGTGAGAGCTAGAGAGAACTTGTCTCCTTCTTATGTGCTCTTCTTTATTGTACTTTTCTCTCTTTATATTGAGCACCATGGTTCTTTAGTTTATTCAAAAAGGAGACTAGGGTTAGCATTTTCCACAATAAGACAAGGTAAGATAGGGTTTGAGAGATCCATAGAAGTAAAGGAAGTACTTGTTCTTGTGATTATTATGAGAGAATAAGATTAGGGTTTTGTGACATTTGGAAACACTATTGCTACTTAGAGTGCTTGATGTGGAAAAGATATAGGGATATTATCTTGCTATATCTTGTACACTTGTGGGATGCAAGTGTAGGTTCCAATGAAGACTTGTCAGTGTGTATAACTACTTGGCGTGGATCTTTGGTGGAGAAACCAACATTGGTTGACAACGATTCCTAGCTAAGAAGAGTTGGTGGCTAGGGTTTTCTTATGGTTTCCCTAGTGAGGGTTTGGAGAGCATGACTTGTACTAGCTTGTACTATGTTGTTGGTATGTACTTGTAACTTAATTTTATGTACATATGAAGAGGTTCTTGTTGTCCAAACTTTGTGTACTTACACATATGATTTTCAGTGTACATTCTCATGATGATTGAGTAGTTTCTAATGTTGGTTATGCATGATGATTTGACATAGCATTGAGAAGATGTTGTTAAGTGATTTAACAAACACAAAAGATAATTGAACATATTTGTGCATCTAATAGATATGTTATAGTAAGTATTTTTAGGATATTTTTATATGTTTGGGAAGTGTTCCCTAAGTGTTGAAACATTGTTCTATTGAAGTACACTTGTTTGGTATTTATTTTATTGATATACCTTGTGTATTTGGTTTAAAACAAGTGAAATATATGATATTGTGTAATTTTTTAATTTAGATTCAACCCTAAGGATGAAATTCCACATGAAATAGATCCATGGAAATTCAAGGTTGAGGTGAAATCTCAAAATTTGCATTAATTATAGCTAAAGGAAAATTTCAACATCCAACTCCTTTAAATGCGACTCACTACATTCCTCATTATTGATATCTCTTCTTAATACCTTAGCATTCTCACAAGTTTCTTGCATCCTGTCCAACCACCATAGATTAGTTATGTCTTTTTGCTTCAAATATCGATCCAATATTTCTTGACTCTTTGCTTCCTCCATGGTATTCTCCTTCCATAAGTTATTCTTTCTTGCCAATACCATGTCATACCACTAATATAGAATGGATCATTATATAATTCGTCATCTATCTTGGTACTTTTTGGGAGGAAGAATTGGATTGTAGGGCCCATTTTATAGATAGGTCCTAGTTTTGTGATTTGGGTTCCAAAAACTTCCATAGCCCATTTGATGCATCAAATGACACTTTTTGGGTTAAAAAATTTACAATCTCAACTCCTACCCCCTTGATGTTTCTCTATGCACTGCAATATTTCTAACAATGAAAAAATCACTTCAATCATAGTTCGTATGTAGAATTTATGCCTCTCATAAGTTGAACTAACTTTTTGACCATCAAGGTACCAAGTAGGTGCCACATCATCCCCCATTACTCACACATGTGGGGCTAGTTATGTGTGTAATTTCAGGAAATTTCTAGAGGGCCCAAAACAATAGTTCTAATCGAGGGTTGAGGCATGTAAAAACCCTAACTCTAACACTAGATGGTTATCATGATATGTTAAATATTGAGCCACTAGGAAAGGAAGGGGTTCCATTCTTTTGGTATTGTTATTGTTCCAAAGATGAGCAGAACAACCAAAAGTGGGATATTGAAGGATATCATAAGAGGAAAAAGATTATGTAGTATCCATTTAGGACATAGTTTCTATGGAAAATCCATAAGGAAGGCCCCTTCCTTTGTACTTGCATTTCATAATTAGGAAAAAGAGAGTAGAGCATAGGCCTCACCTTCCAGCTAGGTTTTCTCCCATATTGGATTTCCTAGGTCACATATTGTGTTCATTGTGCRGATGTCATGTTCATTTTCTTGTTTCTTTTATTTTAATTTTAGTTATTTCCATAATTTTGAAAACCACAATAGTTATATTAAATATGAGATATAAGRTAATAACATGCATAATAAGAGATTTAAGAATATTATAAGACTTATTGTGACAAACTGTCCCAGTGGAATATCCATGGAAATTTACAGATCATATTGGTACCARAGCAATTTTCTTGTATATTTTTGTGGGAAGTTGAAGGATCCATGTATTATATTAAGAAGGAATTCTCAGAACCCTATCCATGGTGGATGTTAACAATCATAAAAACCCCCAGTATGACGCAAATARATATTTTTGAAGTTGGAAGAACACATTGTTTATATCTCTTGCAATATSTCCCTCCTCATGCCAAATCTATCAAACTAGTTTGTTCCTTTTGGGGAGGTTAGTGTGTCTAAATCAKAAGTTGGATCAAACAAAATCATGATATAATGAAGACGATCCGAGAAAAGATCCATAGAAAGAGAAACCAAGTTCCAATGTCATCACTTCTTCACAATCTCCATTTAAAATGGAAGAAAAATTGGACACCAAACCACATCAAGGTGAGATTGATGTTGTTAAATTGAATAATTGGCTGCAACAATTATAAGTTTATTTCAATTTCCATAACATAGAAGAAGATACAAATATTTCATCTACCTAACTAAAACTAGAGGGCCATGCCCTAACGTGGTGGGAAATACACACAAAGACACTTAGGATGGAGGGTGATCCACCATTAACTAAGTGGGAGGATTTTAAAACCCTCATCAAATCCCACTTCTATCCTATTGGGTACGCAAAGGACTAGTGGATTCATTTGCATCAATTTAGGCAAAGACAAGGGCAAAGTTTGCAAGAGTACACCACCCAGTTTAGAAAAATGACGATTATGTTGGGTATATATCCCAAGAACCTAGACACACTCCTCAAGTATATGGGTTATATACACAATTATTTACATAGGAAAGTGATTCTCTTTAGACCTAGGATACTTGATGAGGCCTCTATGCAATAAAAATACCTTGAAAGCATGGGAAACAAGAAATGAAAACTACGTGGTTCAAAATAGAAATACCACCAAGATGCTTACAAGGTGGGGAAGAAGAATTGGAAAGGAAATGAAAAGAAAAAACTACACATTAGTTCAAGGATCCAAATAATCACTACAACCATTGTAACGCTACACTAAATATAAGTGTTGGAATCTACATCTGGAGTTGAATCCAAAGAACCATAAGAAGGATGTCACGAAGAAGAATTTTCTAGCCATGGATTCAAGAAAATTGGTAGAGAGTACCTTAGACATGAATGAAAATATTCTCTGCAATACAATGTAGAAGGAGGTGAACATGAATAACCTTTGTCACAAGAAAGAGAAGGATATGACCAAAATATTACATACCAAGATCCAAGTCAAGAAGAAAAAAGTGGATGCTCTATTCAACTCTAGTTCATATGGTAACCTCATAGAAAAATATGTAGTCAACAAGATTGGATTGGAATTTCATGATCATCCTAATCCATATCAATTGGGAAGGGTAAATAAGGATGCATATCTCAAGGTAAATAAACAATTTAAGATCAAATTCGCTATAAGTGCAGACTATATTGATCAGTTAGAGGTAGATGTAGTAACACTTGACATATACAATGCAGTGTTTTGAAACCCCTACATGTATATAAGGGATGCAATATTTATGGGGATAGAAAAACCATACCACTTTATCAAGGATGGGAAGTATTTCATCATAAATGCACACAAAGGTAAATTCAATACCTCTTTGTTAAGTTATAAGCAAGCCAAGAAATTTGTTAGTTCTAATAGGAAGTTTGTATTGTTTTTCTTAACAGAGAATTAACTAGGTGATGAATCAGTAAAAATAAAGGCATATCTAGAAGGATGTACTAAATATAAGAAACGTCTGTTGGAGGATTTGTTGTAGGCATACAAAGAAGTGTTTTAGAATACTAAAGGGTTACCACCTAAGAGGGAAGTGGAGCACGAGATATAGTTGTTTCTTGACTCCCAATTTCCAAATATTGGGTTGTATATATATATTTTATCTTAGAAGCAGATGAAGTGAAGAAACAATTGAAGCATGCACTAGAGTAGGGAGTAATTTGACCAAACACCTCACATTGTGTATTGACCACATATATTTGAACAAGATCACCCTTAAGAACCAATTTCCTCCACCTAGGATCGATGATTTGTCAGATTAATTGTAGCATGCCAAGTAATTCACCAAGTTGGATCTCAAATTAGGATACCACACGGTACAAGTTAAATAAGAAGACACCTGGAAGACCTCCTTCAAGGAAAATAAAAGTCTAATTGAGTGGCATAATGACTTTTGGTTGTAATGCACTAGCTACATTTATGCATTTGATGAATGATGTATTGTGTCTCTTTATAGATTCATTTGTGCTAGTGTACTTAGGTGATATATTTGTTTATAAATCTACCTGGGAATATCATATATCACATCTCATGCATGTGTTAGAGACTTTGAAAAAAAATCAGCTGCTGGCTAACCTTAAGAAATGTGAGTTTTCTCAGTAGTCATTGGTATATTTGGGGTATGTCATTGGTGGATGGGAACTCAAGATAGATATTGTAAAGATGGAGGCCATCCTCAAGTGTCTAATCCCTACTAATTCCACTAAATTTAACATAATTGTTAGGGAAATGTAGTACATATGGAGGTTTCTAGGATTCTTTTCAGCTGTAGTTGTGCCACTGCATGTCATAGCAACCAATGGTAAGAGTTTCTAGTGGTGAAATAATCAACATAAATCTTTTGATGAGTTGAAACAAAATATTAGTTTAGCAATGGTTCTTTCTTTTTCTTATTTGTAAAAGCCTTTCAAAGTGGAGACAAATGAAAGTGGATATTCTATGGGATCAGTCTTGATGTAGGGAGGTAATCCGATATGATATAATTCCAAAATGTTTCATGGTGGAGTCCTGAACTATCCTATGTACAATAAGGAAATCTATGCCTTGGTTCAATTTGTTAATAAGTGGAAGCACTATTTGTTGGGAAAGGAATCCGTTATCCATAATGATCTTCAACCAATGTAGTATCTGCAAGCCCAGAGTAAACTTCAACAAGACAAACACTACAAGTGTATGGTGTATTTTTAATGGTTTCATCTAGTCATTAAATATAAGAAGGCAAACACTAATAATTTGGAAGACATTCTTTCAAGGCCACCCACATCGAAGATTACATATTTGGGAACTATTATGCACATGGATCCTTTTACCCATGATGCATACAAAGAGGAATACATGAAAAATGAGGACTTTAAAGAGGTGTTTCAATAGTTATAGGGCCAAATTCATGTAGAATAGGGTGATGGTAAGGTTGACTATCATCTCTAGAATGTGTTTCTCTACAAGCTAGACAAGCTTTATGTTCCTAAAGGTGAAATATTGTATCTTATTAGAAAGGCTCACACCTCCAAGACTGCAGGACATTTTAGTGTTGGGAAGACAATTTACAACTTATAGAGGTATGTGTATTGGCCCAAAATGAGAGAAGATGTAGCTCAGTTTGTTAGAGGATGCATACTTTGTTGTATGAGCAAGCCTAGTAATAGAAAGCACGGTTTATACCATCCCTTACCTATGACCATTGGAACTTCAAATAACATCTCCATGGATTTTGTGGGTGGTTTTCCAACAAATAGGAAGGGACATGACTATCTATTTGTGGTAGTTGACATGCCAACACGATGTGCATTCTTATGCCTTGTAAAAAGACCATCAAAGGACAAGAACAAAGAAACTTGTTCTTTGAAAAGGTATAGGTTAAATCTGGGATACCAAGGAGCATAATCTTAGATAGGCATACTGGATTTATCAGTTCTTTTTGGATTGCACTTTAGGAGAATATGGACACCGAGTTGAAGAGATATACAAATTTCTATCCACAAACAAATGGGCATACATAAGTAGTCAATAAGACCTTAGTTCATATTTTGAGGGGCTACAATTAGAAGCATCCAAAGACTTGGGATGGAAATTTTATTTATATTATGTTGGGTATGTGTTATATTCTTTACATGTGTGTGTGTGGGCGCGTCAGATATGACAACTCTGTCTAACGATCCCTCTAGTAGTGCTCTTTGTGTCGTGTGAGCCAGGTGCTTTCCTAGGGGGTCCCAGGGGGGGGCAGGTATGCCCCCCCTGGTTACGCGCAGCGTTGGGCAACGAGCGGTAGCTCGGGGCAGCGCCCCAAATTTTTGTTTGGGCGGTTTTTGCTATTTTTAGAGGTTTTCTAAATTAATCCTGTATTAAGGGATTAAGGTTTTGGTATCTACAGAATACCTAAAAACATTGTATATATTGTATGGTGAATGGTGAAATTTGATATAATGAATATAAGAAAGGTTTTCCCAGTTGAGGGTTTCCGGTATAAAATCTTTGTGTACTCTGTCTATGAGCCATTGATTAAATTCTGTTTTGCTTAAGAATATATATGCATTGCTTTACTTCACA
>SNQJ01S0001188.1:0-17127 GCA_010110895.2 Picea sitchensis
TTAGATTAGTAATGTTATTTTAATTATGTCGGCTTTAGGCCATTATTTGTAATTATACCTCCTAGTCTCCTATATATACCAAGGAGACATTTTCATTTTGAATCATCTTGGAATTGAACATTTAAGTGGGGTAAAAGGAGGTTCCCCCCTCGAAGAGGCTTATTATCTGAAATTATCTCTTTTTCAAGGCGTTGAGTACTTTTTATGAGGTTTTTCTATGCTATATTGATATTTGGTTCCTAACAGTGCCCTTGACCTATGTGTTCACTATCTTATCAGTGGATGCCTATTCCATGAAGTCAGGGTTGAGCTATGTTGGTGTCATATTTTTTGAGATCTCCGAGGTGTCCAATAATGGTGGCAAATATGGCTGAAGGAGGTCCACATTGAAAATTGGGTGCAAGCCAAGGAAGGATGGAGTGTTGAGCTCAAAATAATTACTACCGACAACCTTAGTGATAGTGTAAGGCCCATAGTGAAGTGGGAGTAGCTTCCGATGGGGCCCTGTAAGGTGATGTTTCTGCAAATGTAACTAGACCTTGTCTCCCACATGAAATTGTTGCGATACCCTGTGCTGATCATGGCACTGCTTGTACTTAGCATTGGATTTTTGAAAAATCTCATCGACCTGTTGGCGGATGTGCTAAATCCGCTCAATGAATTTGGTGGCTTTATCA
The DNA here is from genome assembly GCA_010110895.2 of Picea sitchensis. Lineage (NCBI taxonomy): Eukaryota > Viridiplantae > Streptophyta > Pinopsida > Pinales > Pinaceae > Picea > Picea sitchensis. Next base: position 678 of record SNQJ01S0001188.1, read on the forward strand.
GTCTTAGACTAAACATGGGAAGAGTCTGTCTGTGGGGTTGAAAGAGGTAGTGCAACATCAATGGGACCCAAGGGTTGGAATCCCAACCCCACCTGAAATGGGCTATGGTCAGTGGAGCTGTGGAGAGCCCTTTGTTAACTGTGTTTAACATAGAGGAGACTATCATCCCATGTACACAGATTCTTAAAGTTGTACATGCGTAGGATTCACACAATCATACGATTGACGAACTTTGTTTGGTCGTCAGTTTGGGGGTGGAAAGTAGTGGATTTAGTTAGCTTAGTGTCCAATAATGACCAGATACTCAACCAAAATGTGTTGAGGAACCTACTATCCTGGTCGAAGATGATGGTCTATGGTATCCCAAAATGGACCCACACTCGTTCAAAGAATATATTGGAAGTATCTACCATTGTGATGTTCTTCTTGCGGGTTGTGAGATGGCCATCTTCGAAAACTGATTAACTACCACAAATACACAATCATTTCCTTGCTTGGTGGAAAAAAGGCCAGACATGTAATCCATTGAGATGGATTCCAAAGGCTTATCGAGAGTAGGAAGAGGGGTGTATAAGCCTTGATTCTTGATGGATGGATTGGAAATGGCATGGGAAGTGTAAGATCTGATATACTTGCTGATGTCTTGTCGAAGTTTTGGCCAATAAAAATGTTTTTGTAGAATGACCACAGTTTTCTCCATGCCAAAATGTCCTGCCATCCGACTGTAGTGAGATTCCCAAATCAACTTTGCACACTCACTTACAGGAAGACAAAGATGGCCTAGATGGCATAACAGTCCATCCTGAATGTGAAAATCGGTGAAATTTGTGCCTTTACCCAAGAGATGATAGGTGGTGGAGAAGTCCAGATCTTGCTGATAAAGTTGGGGCCACTCAGATGCCACTCAGATGCCTCATGTCCACAGGAATGGAGCATGATGGTGATTGCATATATGAGAGGTCGACTGAGGTAGTCAACGACACAATTTGTACTCCATATCTTATACTTGATGTTGAGATGGAACTACTGCAGGTAGGTGGACCACTTTTCATGTAAATCATTCTACAAATTCCCCCATGTCTGTATGAACTGCAGATGCTTATGATTAGTGTGGATGATTGTCTCCTTTCCCAAAATGTAATGTTTCCATTGACAACATGATTATACAATGGAATACATTTCCTTGCCATAGGTGGGGTATTTTTGGACAGTATCTGAGAGTGTCTACTATGGTATGCCACCAGATGACCATGTTGAGCAAGAACTACACCCACAACATAGTCAGATGCATCAGTCTCAATATAGAATGGTTGTTGCAAATCGAGAAAGGAGAGTACTGGAGTTGAGCACAAGCGATGCTTCATATCATAAAATGCTCATTGTTTTTCCTTCCCCCATGAAAATTTTTCCCTGCCACCGCACTTGGTCACTTGGATGAGGGCCCATGCAATATGGGAGAATCCCAACACAAACAATTGGTAGAAGTTGGCCAGTCCCAAGAAGCTCCAAAGTTCGGTTAGTGTGGTTGGAGCTAGCCAATCACGAATGAATTGGATCTTCACTGGATCAACATGTACCCCATGCTCATCAACAATGTAGCCCAAGTATTGGACCCTGTTCATGCCAAAGGAGCATTTTTCCAAGTTGGCATATAGCTTGTGCTGTTGTAGAGTGCTCAAAACTTGTTGAATATGCTACAAGTGCTCCTCCCAAGTTTTGCTGAAGATGAGGATGTCATCCAAATATAACACCACAAAAGAGTTGGTGAAGGGTCTCAATACATCATCCATAAATATCATGAAAGTGGTTGGTGCATTTTTTAAGCCAAAGGGCATGATCAGCCATTCGAACAAACCTTCTTTAGATTTGAAAATCTTCTTGCATACATCAATTGGCTCGATGGGAACCTGGTGGTAGCCAGACTTTAGGTTAATCTTTCTGAATAACTTTTCCCCCTTGAGTTGGTCAAGAAGGTCATCAATTCTAGGAATTGGGTACCGATTCCTGACTATGATTTTGTTTAATTCTCTATAATCAATGTAGAGCCACCAGGTCCCGTCCTTCTTCTGCACTAGTACAATCGGGCTTTTGCAAAGGGAGGAGTTAGGTTTGATGTGCCCCTTTTGAAGAATCTCTTGGATTCGATGCTTGATTTCATCATTTTCCATCAGCGAGCAACGATAGACTGGTCCATCAGGAAGAGGTGCACCATGGGTTAGATCAATTGGATGCTTGACTTGGTAGTGCGTTGGTACCTCAGTGGGTGAGGAGAATATGTCTCTGTACTCTTCCATGATCCTGTCCACTTGCTTCTGCTGCAAAGAGAGGCTCTGTGTAGAGGCCATAGATGTGGAGGTGACCTTCTGCTTACTGTGAGCATGGATAAAAAATAATACTAAGTTCCTAGTCTTTGAAATGACCTTACTGCATTGCTTAGCAGAGACTAAAGAAATAGCAGTAGGAGGCGCTACCTCTGGTATCCTGTACAATTGTCTACCCAAAGTAATAATAACACTGTGGGGTCTAAAGTCATACATAACATGACACTTCCACAAATGTGGATGTCCTAAAAGAACATCACAAAATTCAAGGGGAGAAATATCACACAATACCTCGTCTCTGAAAGGCTTGATGTCGTAGGGAAGAGAAAACTGTTGGATGACACAAAGATCTCTTCCTTGGCAAAGCCAACCGATGGTGTAGGGATGCAGGTGCAGTGTCATCGACAGGTCTAGCCACTTGAAAAACTCTACTGAGATTAGGTTCTTCTAACTACCACTATAAACAATGAAATGAAGCGGAGCCCCCTTTACCCACATCTGTGAGTGAAATAGGTGTTCCCCTTCCTCTAGTTCTTCTGGTTTACTTGGCTGGACTTTGGTGGTAGAAACAATGATAGTGGGTTCAAAATCGATAATCCACTTCCCTCCTTATGGATATTATTCGGAGTGAGAATCTACCTCTCACCCGGAAGCCTTCAGCTCGACCATAAGTGACTTCTTGGAGCAACATTCTTCAGTGTTGTGCCAAGGTCTTTTATGGTATTCACACGATTTTTCCGTGTCCTTCTTCGAATTATTATTACCCTTATTGTGTTGTGGCTTGGACTGGTTTTCCTGAGAGTGGCCATCTTTTCTCTATCCCTTATTGTGTGGGTTGGGGTCTTTTCCCTGCTTCAACTGTGAGGCATTTTCAAGTCCAAACTCTAGCCTCTTCTGCTTAAATTTCTGCTCGATCTTGACAACATATCTATAAGACGTACCCAATGATGTGATGTCTAGAAAATCCATTTCTGTATGAATGTATCTATGCAAACAGTCATGGTATTTTAGCACTTGATGTCTCTCAGAGTCTTTGCTACCCAATTTAGTGTGCATGGTATGAAAAATATTGGTGAAATCTGGTATTGTCTGGTCCCTTTCCTTTCACAGGGTGGTTCATCTAGTGTGCTGGTCCTCATAGCTTCCAACAAGGTAGTATTTTTCTTTAATGGCATCTCATAAGGAATCCCATGTAGGGGAGACCACAAATATTGCAGATTCCTCTATGGTCCTTTGCTTAGAGTAAGTATCCCACCAATCCTTAACATGGGGGATGACCTTGAGGAGTGAAAAAGTAATATTTTCCCTATCAAAAAATTACGGACCAAAAAATACCCTTCGAGTAGATTAAACCATTTATCTAAAAAATCCGCATCTATAAATCCTTCAAATAACAAAATATAAAAATTTACCTGTACCTTAAAGGGGGTTGCATAGCCTCTTGATGAAGATACTTCTCCTATGGATAGTTGTCGAAGGATCTATGCAAAGTTGTCCATCATTTCATTCCTTTGTCATGCAAGGGCTTCCTCATTTTTTTTTTAAAAGGATCTCCTACTCCATCATCTTTATTTTCATCCCCCCCAGGTTGTCATCAGGCTCGACGCGACCGATCTTGCAAAGAATAGACTAGTTCGAGTCCCAACTTCTTGTACCAAGATCTTGTTGGGGACATGCATGATGAAAAATAAATGAAGAGCATACCACTCTGATACCACTGATCCAGATTTAGGAGTGGAAATAACTAATTAACAGACCAAATACAATAAACATAGAGATATGGAGAACAAAACATATATCCAGTGAACACTATCTTCTATTGAATAAATGAAATAGGTTAAAACTGTAAAACTATAGGATTGAAACAACTTGCTCGAATGGTGGTAACTATATCTAAGAAGAGATGTGGTGCTACGTGCATCTGTCTAAGAAAAATGATTACAATGAGGCTCCAGAGGCCTTTTTAACATTATTCATGAGTGACAAAACCATAGACATCCAAAAACCTAATGCTAGGAGGTGAAATGCCAAAAGTCATGTGGGCCCTGATGGGTAAGTTCGTACCTCAACTTCGTGGGGTCGTAACTTTTGCATACAACCTTCGTTTTAGGTGCGTGATATCCTGTTGGAAAGGTATTTTTGAGAAATACACATTACACCATAAAAATATGACTTTGTCTACAATTTGACTGTGGCAAGCAAAACAAACACTGTTTAGGGCCCCAAAACGACCTTGAAAGTATAGAAAGATGTGCTAACATGAAAACATCCAAAATAATCCAGCTGGATTAGGTGGGAGGCCACTAGTCTCCACCTAAAAGATGTGTAGGGATTCAAACCACCTCTGAAGTGTAGAATCCACAATAAAAAAGAAGTACAAATGAACGTGGTGAACTAAAAACTGTCAAGAGGAGCCAGTTGGAATAGTTGGGTGGCCACCAATATCCACCTGGATCAAACATACCAATCAATTTTTATGTGTTGGGCTTGTAGATAAAGCAGGCATTTATTCTGATTTCTTTTCCATATCTCTTGTGGTTCTAATATATGACTGTGAATGTTCTTCTTTGGTTCCTTGGGTGGAATAGTCAATCTACAATTCTTCGCTATGTGTCCAAAATTGTTGCATTTTTAACATTCTACTTCATTTCTCAACGAGCCAAAAATATTTTGGTTTCTACTATATGCTTCATAAGATCTTTTGGGATAAATATTATTTAAGTACCCAACATAGTTGCGTCTGTTCTTGAAATAGGATTTGTAGTATACAACTTTATGTCCAAAATTATCACATTAAAACAAAGACCATAAAATAACCTTTGATACCTGGCAGTAGATGATATTTTTTATGATGCACTACTTTTGATTTCGTTTTCTTGAGTCTTCTTTATTTCTAGAATGTTATTCTTTGGGGTCTTGCATTCTTCCTTCTTGATTGAATCTATGACAATCTATGCATATCTTCTTTGTTCTGCTTCATGTTCTATTGTATTGAATCTTGATCCTTTCTCATTATATAATTGATTGTATCCTAGTTCGGGTCTGTAATTTGATGGTATTTGACTGCTGATGATTTGATCCAATATTCTGGTGCTCTTCTACTACACATATTTCTTCTGAATATCTTTCCTTAAAGAGACTATTTCTGCTTCCAAGATTCTAATCATTTTCTCCTTTTCTTCTAACTGACTTCTAAGAACTTTCTCAATTCTTCTATCTTCTTCTATTTGAATTTTTAGACTCGTGATCATCTGCTTGATTTCTTCAGAGTTGGAATTCTGAGATCCCTCTTTCATTTTTAACTCTGCCTTGAGTGACTTGTTTTTCTTTCTTTCTTTCCTAATTTATTCTAATGAACTACTTAGCTCTTCTTTGATATCAACTTCACCTTCTTCTTTGGAATCATCTTCTACTGCCATGAAGAGTACTCTTTTTGAATCACTGTCACTATAATTATCATCCTTGTCTATTGAGGAACTATCCTCCTTTGAGTAGAACTTTTCTTGAAGAATTTCCTTTTTTTTCTTCCCTTGTTTCCCTTTTGATATTTCTTTTCCCTTTTATAAGCTTTTTCTTCATCACTATATTTATTCTTATGAGGAAATTTAGAAGCAAAATGACCAATATGACCATAATTAAACATTTCAATGGAAGGATAGCTTTATAATTGCCGGTTCCTTTCTTTAATTTACTCATGAAGTTATCCATATCTTCATCTTCGTCTCAATCATCACTACAACTGCAACCTGGTTTTGAATTTTTCTTCTTCTTCTTCTTTGTCTTCTTGGATGCCTTGAAAGTTGTTTCCTTCATGACAAGGTTCTCCTATTCTATTCTAATTTCATAGGCTGTAAATATTCCATGTATCTCATCCATGCTCAATGTACCGAGATATGCTCTTTCTTCTAGGGATGATATTTTAGGATCAAATCTCATAGGAATATACCTAAAAATATTTTGAACAACCATTGATTCATCAAATTCTACCCCCAATCCCTTCATAGTATTAAATATTTTGTCAACTCAGAGAAGGTAGGCTGCAATGTATTCATCTTCCTTCATCTTCAATTGTTCAAACTTAGCTATGAAAATTTGAATCTTAGATCCCTTAACTTTGGAATCTCCTTCATAAATATTTTGGAGTTTATCCCAAAGATCCTTTGCATTGTCACAATGCATAACCTTGAAAAATACTGAATCAACTAGACTACTTATACTGGTACCTTTATCCTTTAAGTTATTTTCTTTGAGTTTATTTCCATATTTGTCGGTTGGGGGAGTGGCTGGTGCTTTATACCCATCTACTACTAATTTCCAAACATCAAATTTATGTTCATATAATGTTTTTTTCATCCTTTTATTCCAAAAGGTATAGTTGTGACCATCAAACACTGCTACTCCAATCTTACCGTATTCCATGATCTCCTTCTAGTCGTTCAGCTACTTCTTGAAGGACCTGCTCTGATACCAATTGTTGGAATACTGAGAGGATGGATGAATCAATATGATCATAATTAGTACTTTTAATCACAATATAAAACTTCAAATAATGTTCAATAGCATTAAATATATCATCAACACCATAATTCAATGCATAAATATCATATAAACATAGTACACCAAAAGTTTACATGGAAACCCAATGCAGGAAAAAAACATGGAATGTTTTTTATTATTTATTAAAGAGTACATTCATTGGAAGCACCAACTTACTATTTCTCTAGCAACAACTAGAAGGAGGCTCCAACCCGCTATTTACATGAATCAACCTGAAGGAAGCTCCAACTCTCTAATTTACCGGCTCCAACCAGAAGGAGGATACAACCCCCTTTCCTTACTCCTTCCAACCACCTTGAAATATAAATGTAGACCAATATATCACTACCTTTGTCATTATAACTGATAACCTATTGTTGCTGTTGTTTATGATATTTTTTTTTCTTCTACTGATTTCAATATCTCATCAATACTGCAACCACACATACCTCATACCAATATCCACAAGAGAGTTCTCCAAATAAAATGCTTATGAATCACTAAGACATATATGTTCGTTATTTCTTCAGAATACACACCCTAACATATAAAGGAAGACATACCTTCAAACTGTAGCTGACCCAAGATTTAAATCTCTGATCTTTAACAATTTTGCTTCACAAGTCTGCGACCCATACATTTCCTGCTCACAAATGTTCACACTTTTCCCTACTGAAGCTCACATATGTACATGCTTTTATTATTGAAACTCACATATTTACACAAGGAACTTGTATCTATAACTTCTTATTCATATGCTCAACTCCTGCAAACTTCTTCCCTCACTAGACTTTGCTGACTTCGACTTATTAGCTTCATATATGCTAATTAGTATTCACATAAGTGATTTTCAATTGACTCTTCTCTGTATTTTAATGAGTATCTCATGATGACATGCAATTGACATGAAACTTGTTAAATTCTGTTTACAATTACTTTAACATTCAATTGACATGAAACTTGTTAACTTTTGTTTACAACTACTTTACCTTGACACACAACATGTTAACTTCCTTTTCAAGGGTTGACATTAATGACAACCAATATTTCAACAATTCAATGACAACCAATATTTCAACAACTAATATTTCAACAACAACATCACTTTTCGATTCGAGGGTCAATTTTACGGTATTTTCATATTGTAAAGACCATAATTTCAAAGAAGTTGCAATTTTATCCATCCCCACCAAAAGGGTGATACCAGTAGCACCACTTTTTGATTAGGAGGTAATAATAGCTACCAAATGTGACCTCTAAAAAAATGAGAACTTTGGAGATTTCTCATTAAGTTGGTAATTTGTTTCTTTCCCTGTAACCTTCTAGATTCAAAATTTTTTGAGGAGGTAAGTGATAGATGAGTTGATTCTTCATGGAATGAACCTTGGAACTCATAACATTTGAGTCTCCATTGGTTTCTATAATATATAGAATCTCTCCCAAACCTTTTCCAATAATCCATATAAGGAAGGATGATATTGAACATGGGAGGAGGAATCATTCACAGAGTTATGTTGCCAAAATTCAGAGGTGCGATTTCATTCTAGATCAATTGTAGTCAAGTTTCCTAGGTTGGTTGAAAAGATGAGGTGGAGCAAGGAGAAAGGGTAAAGGAGGAATGCATCTACGCCTTGAGGTAAATTTTATTGATTTATTTATTTCTTTCCCCTTTCTCCCTAATCCTCCTCAATATCTTTCCAATGGGAAAGAACGATCTCCTTAGGATCTTCCTATTGATCCTAGACAGACAATGGGGCTAGAATTCTACAATTTTCCTAAACTCAAGAAAACATATTCATTATTATAGTAATAAATGGTAGAATAACATACCTTGATCCTAAAGCTCATCCTTGTATGTACTCGCTATTGCAGTCCCGAAGTTCCAACTCCAACTCCTACAACCTACTTCCTGCACATACAAGAGACAAAAAAATACCATTCTACTTCTATTCTTAGTGTTAGAACCTTGATCTAGCTTGTATCTATTTTGATCTACAACAAAATAGATTAGATCTGAACATTTTCAAATGGAATACAAATAGTTGGAGGGGAAAACCAATGATCTATTAATCAAAATGAAAGAAATACATGAACACAATTTACCTCAAGGTGTAGATGCATTCCTCTTTGCCCCTTTCTCCTCCTTAGATTTTCAACCAAGCTAGGAAACTTGACTACAACTGAACTGGAATTGAAGAGCACCTATAAATTTTGGTAGCACAACTCTGTGAATGATTCCTCCTACCATGCTCAAGATTGACCTTATATATATTCTTGGAAGAGGCTTGGGAGAGATTCTATATTTTCTAGAAACCAATGGAGACTTGAATGATGTGAGTACCAAGGCTCATGCCACAAAGAACCAACTCATCCATCACTCACCTCCTCGAAAAATGTCGAGTATAGAAGTTAATAGGGGAAGGCACTCTTTTCACATTGTCAACTAGTGACTGGTCACAGGCTGTCATGTGCATAACTAGCGACTTGTCACTCTTTTATGGAAAATTGACAAGTGACCATCCTTAAAACTGATTGGATCCTAAGAATATTGTGTCTTAGTTGTCATATTTTTCTATGTCCTTCTTAACATTGTAGGGTGGAAATTAAATATATAACACTAGGATGTTGTTAGTTGAGTTCCATAATCTGAAACATTCTTTATTGGTAAGCTTTACCAATTCTTCAACATCCTCATAGGACTTTTTCCAATTATCTAGTATCAATTGTGTTTTTTCTTTTTCTCTCTTGTTTTACGTGGGTAACTTTGTAGTGGCATATTCATACTTCCTTTCCCAGTATACCACTACATCAAAAGCTTCCTGGGATTCTTTCCTGGTATGATTTTCCTCTATTACCTGGTATGAAAGTCTTAATAGTTCATCATGTTGTCGTGAAATTGATCATACCAGGGTCCTTCTCAGGTTACCAACAAAAGGTACTGAGTATTCTATAGCACTGGAATATTCATCTCCTCTGAAGAGAAGAAGTCTCACCCGAAGCACAACCAAGACAAAAGGATAGGGAAGGGAAAGGAGAATACTTAGGTGGGTTCGAAGAACCTTCAAGATTCACCATGATCTTACACAGGATAGGCTAACTACAAAACATATCTCAGCTCATACACAAAGGAACTAAAGATACTTAAGTTGAGAAAATAATTCATACACAGAGATATCATATGGATCTTATCAATCATAAAGGAGTGCTATAAAGATACAATGCATAAGTGTAAACACAAAATGACACATCATAATTCAAAATTTTGGGTCCTTCTTCATATATTAACATTAGAACTTATCAGATACAATCTCAGATATACAAGCTAGTACTCTTTTATAGACTTCTGGCTCCGGACTCATGTCGCAGAGCTCTATCTACCCAAAACTGTATATAGATTACAATTACATAATCTTTTCTTAAATAAACCCAACACATTCAGCTAACAACAACAAAACCCAACCTATAAACAATAGAAAACAAAAATAACCTAGAGTTGAGAGTGAACAAAAATCCCTTTTACAATCATATACATCTCATATATCTAAGATGAGTAGGAACTTTTGGCTTTGGGTTCGCATGCTTTCTTGTTCTATTGTAACTGCTTTTGCCTTGCTGGTGTTGTGATATCCCTTTTCGCAACCAATTTCTGTTCCTTTACTTGCTCCACTGTCCAACTCTTTCTGTAGCTTTCACAACTCATGTTTAACCCAAACTAAGACTATAGTCCTTCTTTCATAGCTTCAAATCCAAAAACTAAGGGCCTAACAGGCTCTGACCACAAGCCTTGACTCACCCTCGAGTTAAGTACTTGGCTCTTTCGTAGCTTCTAGGAGTAATTGTTGCTTTCCCTTATCCTCCTTTTCCTCTTTACTTTCCTCTTATGATTGCACTTTCTCTTTCTATGCCTCTTCAAAATAAGGGCGCAACTCTAGTACCAACTCTAAGGCCCTCTTTTTGACTTCCTAGAAACTCCCAACTTTATCCTACCATTTCCTGGAAAGTAGTGAGGCCTCGATGGCGAACTGTTGGGTCGCATTTGGGATACATCATTTGGTCTTAGATGCAACCAAAGTGTTCCATTCAAAGTCTACTATAGCATCCACATGATGCATTTGCATATAAACTGTTTGAACGACAGGTCAAAAGTCGCACAACTCCTTCTTGGCTACAGATTGTGCCTCAAACAGAGCGTTCAACTCATTATCCGCTTGCTGAATTTGATTGAAATTCTGTTGTTGCTCCAACAGATCCATAGTGACTGAAATTCCTCATTCAACAAATATATTCACGCACACACGTCCTCTAGAGTCTATTTTTTCCTAGCGATAATTCCCATCCAATCGTTGACTTCTTAGAAAATCTTTGTGCACTCAGCTGTGCGCTTGTGTAGTGTCGCTCGAGCATTATTTCCTTCTAGAACTATTTTCTCCATATGCTCCTACAACTTTTGAGGTTGCTTCTATGCTTCTTGCTAACTCTGCTGCAAATTCACTTCCAAATGCTCTGTGCGAATGGCCAACTGTGACCATGCTCCTTGGAGTATTTCAATATGATGCTCAAGCTCTCCTGCATCACTGGATTCTGGTAGTTGGGGTGAGACCTTCCATATTTATGGCTAAGATTCAACAAGTCTCTCCTAAACTCTTTCTAGTTTGTGCTCCACCTTGATCTTGGCATGTTATTCCTATTTTCTTCACGCTTTAGCAAGGAGTTCTTCCTCCCTTGCAAAATCTGTAGACCTTTCGGTCTACTAGAGACTCTACTCTAGTTGATCAATTGAGGCTCTGATCATTCCGACTAGCCATGCTGGTGGCCACTGTGCAAGGTGGAAAGGGACGTGACCAATTTCATACCTTACCATTTGAAGGATGAGAATCCTGGCGTGAATATTGATGGAATCTTTGCGTATCACAACTTTGTGGTTTATCTAAATTCATACGTCTTACTATAGCGATAATAAAGACTATGACTGGACTGGGTTCGTGTGTCACATGGACTTAGATTACGTCCATATTCTCTCTTCCTCCGACCACAAAGGGGTCCCTGTCACATTTAATGTATTCCATTAATATCTTCATGGATCTTTTGATCCTACGTTGTTGAGTAAGAAATTATACATCAAACAACACTTAGACAGAAAAAGAAATGAACTATGTGTCGTGGTGCCATACTACACACATCGACTTTATTAACTGAATTTATAGAAATTGCATAAAACCTAAAATCTAACTACTATACATGCTCCTTCGGACTAGAGAAACAATCCTTTATCTCATTTCAGAGATATATAAGGTTTTAGGTGAGCGCCATTCACCCATCCTTGCCAAATCATACCATCCAGTTGCGCAAGACGGTCTGATCTTCGCAACTATAAATGGCCCCAACCAATGCATGCACAACTTTCTTGGATGTTTCTGGTATCGACTATCATAAAGTAGGATCTTATCTCCTTGCACAAATACTTTGGTCTTAATGTTTATCTTTCGTGCCAAGATTTCTACCTTGCTTTCTCAACTGACTGATGGAAGTCTGCTAAAAACCCTGTCTCTTCAACTTCTTGTAACTCCATGAGCCTTTACATAACTGATTCTTCCACCGAAATGTGTGTAATCTGTGCAATGTACAAACTTGGAGTAATGAATTCTGCAGGTACCACAAGCTCTTTCCCATAGACTAGGTGAAATGGAGTGTATTTGTGGAGTTTCTTTGTGGCTGTCTTGTAATCCCATAAAACTACTGGAACTCTGTCATCCCAATATTCTCTATTTGTGCAACAAACCTTCATTAATCCTCTCTCCAGAATCTTGTTAAATGCTTCCACTGTTCCATTAGCTTATAGATGGTAGGAACTACTTTTATGATGTTGGATCAAGAACTCTGTTGTAATATTTTCTATTGTACTACTGATAAAATGAGCTCCCTGATCACTGGTCAGACTCCTAAGACTGCCAAACCGAGTGATAATATTTTCAAAAATGAGCCTAGCAGCAATATCGGTTGAACAATACTGAACAACTTCTACCTCAGCCCAATGTATAAGGTAGTCAGTTGTGGTAATATTGTACCTAGACTTTGAATTCTTAGCTGTGGGGTTGATCGACCCAATGAAGTCAACCACCCACTTCTCAAATGCTTGTAAGGCTCGAACTGGTTGAAGTGGAAATTCATCTCATCGTGATGGCTTACCCACTCTTTGAAAAACATCGCATGATCTAGCATATGCCTTTGCATCCTTGAAGAGTGTGGCCCACCATAGTCTAGCTTGGAGGAATTTCTGCACAGTGGCCTTTCCTCCCACATGACCTCCCACAACTCCACTATGGCACTCACTAGCATATTTGGGTCATTTTGTGACGACTATTTCGATGCTCTTGCGACGTTACGTCATTGACATTAAGACAAATCAAGAGTATTTGAAACATCGTTTTATGTCCTGTCGCTCTTGTGACGAACTTGAACAAACGTCACAAGAGCGACGACATAGGCAATTGTGACAAAAAAAGAAATATTGTCACCAATACGACAATATAGGCAAACTATGTGAAACCATCATTTCGTCTCAATTGTGACACCCATTGCAACAACAAATTTTGTGGTTTATATAACAAAACTGTCATAATAATTTAATTGGTCGTCGCACTGGCGACGACAAATTTTTGACAACTTTTCGTTGTTTACATAGAAAAACCGTCGCATCAATTGAAGCTGTCGTTGCGTGTGCGACGACAACTTTTCATTGTTTATATAACAAAATTGTTGCATCAATTGAAGTTGTTGTCTCACGTGTGATGACAACTTTTCATTTTTATATAGCAAAACTGTCGCAACAATTGAAGTTGTCATCGCACATGCGACAAGAACTTTTCATTTTTATACAACAAAATTGTCGCAACAATTGAAGCTATCGTCGCATGTGTGATGACAACTTTTCATTTTTATATAGCACAACTGTCGCAACAATTGAAGTTGTTGTCACACAGGCGACGACAACTTTTCATTTTTATATAACAAAACTATCGCAACAATTGAAGTTGTTGTTGCACAGGTGACGACATATTTTCGTTGTTTATATAGCAAAACCGTCACAACAATTAAGGTTGGCATCGCAATTGCGACGACCAATATTTATTAAAAAAAAATAAAAATGATTTTAAGCTACAATTTTGATATTAATATTAATATTACCATAATAATTTTTTAATTTATATGTGCTCCATTACTAATAATTTAACTGACAATTAATGAAGTCGAAGCTCTAGGACTGCTCTGAGCCACTAAACCTAGAATCTGATGCCCTCTCTATCAAATCCATGAAGAATATGTTGACCATCTGCTCCTTAATTGCCCCTTTGAAAAAGAAGTCTGGCGGCATGCCCTGCCAGGAGGGATCCCTTCTGACCAAATCCCTCCTGACATACCCACTCTACTAAAAACTTGGGCCACCCTCTGTCCTTTCCCTCTCAAGGCCAACCCTCAAATCAAGTGTTTCTAGATGTCCCTCCCTAAATTCATCCTTTCAAAAATTTGGCTCGAAAGAAACTCCAAAATCTTTAGAAATTTGACCACTTTGCCCAACATCGTTTCTTCCAAAGCCAAAGCCCTACCGGGAGACTGCCTCTCCTACCTTTTTCCTTGCACCAAATCCCTTTATCTCAACTCCCCTGATAAATATTGGATCCATAGCCTCACTCCAGACCTCAAATCCCCCCCTCCTCTCACTAAGGATCACAAAATATGGTGAACTACAGGAATTAGACTACTCTTGGGGGCTTGGAGTTGAATCCAATAATATAGCAGAAGCTCTAATCCTTTGGCAAGGACTTATCCAAGCCCAGAATCTATAAATCAAAGAAATAACGGTGATAGGCGACTCCCGGATTTTCATCCAAGCTATGGTCACCAACACCTTGCCTACTCAAATGAATCTGTGCCACATTCTTAAGAAAATCATGTGGCTTTCCCACTCCTTCCAAAAAATTGACTTCTTTCATGTGCTCCGTCATCTCAATGCCGAAGCTGACCAAGCTACCAAAGCCGCCACCCACTTGAGCAGGGGTCAGCTCTCCCTAAATGGAACTTTGGTTTTTGTCCCTGTCCCTTAGCGACACCCGACGAGCGCTCAGCTGGGCCTCCTGGGGCAAGTGACCTTTGTTCCCTCTCGACGTCATACTCGTGGCAGCCCTCCTCCACCTCCCTTGTCTATCGCTTCTCCCATGCGATGACACTTATATGCACTGTTTGCGTCCCCTCCCCTCCCCCTCCCTGTCCTTTGCCTCACGTCCCTCCTATACCTCCACACAGATCTCTTATCCCTCCCACATGGCACTCGCGTGATCCCCCCCTCCTCCCATCGTGACGCACGAACGAGATACCGTTAAATTCAGGAAGGTGGCGAACTGCTGCTGCTCATCTTGCCTTCCCAATTCTATTTGGTTTCTCACCTGGCTTGAGCTCCCATTCTTTCCCCCGGTTAGTCTCTACCCATTTTCCTCAGCCAGGCCTCCCTCCTGGTATTTTTCCATCGCTCTCACAATGGAGTCCAGTCCCAACTCAACCACCCCCCCTAATCCCTTTCCCTCCCCGGAACTCAAAATTCGTACATGCATACTTAGCGTGCATAGAGGATTCCTACTCCATCTTGACAATAAGGAGGTCGAAGGTTCAAAATGATGGAGGAAGATCTAATCCAGCTAAGGGAGGAATCGGTAGAAGCTCTCACCTACACCACTCAGCAAGCTAACAACAAAATTGCTGATCTGGAACAAAGAATTGAAAAGATGGAAATTCAAGCTGTAGGACAGAGTCGCCAGATAGATGAAGGGGGGAAGGTGACCACGAGTGCAAGCTCCTCTATCCCAGGTCGGAAGGTTTAATCCTGAATTCCTCTTTCCTAGAATTAGTTCTTTTTGGATCTTTGGTTCTCTTCTTTGTAAGTTGGAGTATAGTCCCTTATGCAACTCAGACAATTGTGCTGTAAGCCGATTCTTATTCCGAGTTTAGTTATATTTTGGACTCTCGGCTGTTATGGGAATTCTAGGACTTTATAGCATGGAAACCCATTTTGTAATCTCGAAGCTACCGCATTGATCGCATAGATGAATTATGTAATTTTTCTCTACAATGGTTATACCACTGGTTTTAATATATAAACCCCTTTCTTGTGTAAAAAAAATAAATATTTCTATAATATACTTAAGACTAGTCTATTATATGAAAGTTCACAATCATTCACATGATAAGTTTCAAAGGCATAATTAAAATATGTTTCTCTCTTTCATATGGTAGCTAACAACAAGAGAAAATATGTATTATACCATGTCATACATAACACTATTGCACACTTGCTATATGATCATTTCATACCTGCTCATTATGAAGAGTTGCATACAACCCACTTAAAACTATCATTCAAAGTAAACAACATAGCATAACCTTCAAGATGAAGACAAATAGTTAAAAATGGTATTATCCAAAGCATAACAAGTACAATTTCATGTTCAACAATTAAACACATCCATGCATTCATATCAATAGACATGCATTCAAATTAATGGACATATACAATCCTATTCATGAATAATAACTTCACTCTG